>CAJHZI010000756.1:0-35000 GCA_905160935.1 Enchytraeus crypticus
GCTACTACTCTTCTTTCTGTTGAGTACTCTATTACTACCTCCAAACAGCTTCACTGCCACGGGATATAAACATTTAAATCTGGTATAGCTACGGTTAACGTCAGTTTCATTTGCGAGTATTAGTTGATTAGGCATTAGCGACATATATCTTGTCTTTCCAGTTTTATGATGACTAAATACTCCAGCAGACACATTTTTTCGTATTTCTCTTTCTCAAAAATTACGCAATTCAAAGATTATTAAAGACGGTGAGATTTCGTATAGCAATAGAAACTGTCACTACACAGCTTTCATAATTAATTAACAAATCATAAAAAATTCTGAACTTCATAGAAATGATCTTCAGTCTACAGTAGATATGTAGATGCAGCTATTGTCGGGTTGTCTCGCTTAAGTCTATTATCAGACTTAACATAGGAATTTATTCAGATTAACGCAACATTAGAATTGCATAAATTATGACATAAGCTTTTGTAATTACTTGACATAAAGTGTCACAATTAGAACTGCCACATTATACAAGATTTATGCAACAATGAGGAAGGCAACGGGAAGCCACCTCAGAAGCCATACTTTTCTCAAGCTATGGGTTACATAAGGCATAGACTTTGTGAAGGGATTAACTTGTTGATCTAAGGAGTGCTCTTATGTTGCAAAAAGCAGACTTTCTTTGAGTATGAATATGTACCTTGAACCTGGCAATTAGCAGTGCACTGAAGATAAAGAGAGAGAGAGAGAGATAGATGCAACAATAGAAATTATATATTTTCTTACCTTTTATTGGTTTAGGATGCAGCTGTTTTCTTCTCGACATGATGCTAGAAATTCGTTTAAATGTTAGTCGCCCGTTAAAACTCCAATACAAGCGTAAGGTAGTCAAATTCTAAGCTTTAACATTGTGATTAACTGATATGCCAGTAGGATAGGAGGGATATAGGCTTACTATGTTTAACGTCAAGGTTCAAAAGCACACAACCTCTCTAGAAGATGACTCGACATACTCGAGCTATCGTCACAATTATTAGTTCAATTCTGTTACAGCTTTTATTCCATAAAATGCGCAGCAGTTTACTACTGCATCACTGATTTAGTATCTGATCAAGTCTACTGAATCATGAATCCAATCCGCTGTTTTGCTGCAAATCAAATTTTATGCTTTAAAAACCATGAAATTGCGGTGTTTTAGCAAATCGATTAGATATTCAAATCCGTTATTATTATATTCTGACTGAGAATTGTTTGCGTACACTACAAAGTTACAAACCGTTAAATTTCATTTCCCCAAGTTCAAAACAAAACACTAATTTAGTAGTTCAATTTACTGCCAAATTCTACGGAATTTATTTTTATATTTATTTTAATTTGCATCGATGGCCTGAAACAAACTTAAAGTAATAAAGATCATAGAGATTATATCATATTAGCAAATTTTTGCACAATTTTATGCACAGTACTTCTGAACAAAAGGTCCAAAAACGGTGCAAATCCCAAAATCCAGAAAATCAGTCCAAAGATAAAGGAAATTTAAGAAAAGGAGGTTTATGCGCAGGTCGCTGCTAATGGACACTGGATGGAAAAGAGAGATGGAAAAGATAGGTCTTCAACTGCCTATGGAACTGATCATAGGAAAGCAAAGGCCGATGTGCTTCAAATGAAGATTTCCGAAGACGGATGGAAGAGAATTCCAGATCTGCGGTGCAGCATGCTGGAAAGAACGATTAGATAGCTTAGAGCGCGAAGGTAAGCTAGGTCTCACAAGAGTAATTAACTTAGAAGACCGAGTAACAGCAGGCTGCATCACTTTAATCAAGTGAGATATACAAGTTTGTCCAGTGATGGTAATGGACGTATAGGTTAACGAAGCTGTTTTGTAAATGATTTGCTCTTTAATCTTTAGCCAGTGTAAAGACTTTAAAATAGGCGTAACATGTGAGTACTTGGAACTACAAAAAATTGCTCGTGCAAGAGAATTCTCTTAAAGCCAGGGAGATTTAAAAAACAGGGAATTGCAGCAGTCCAACTTTGATTTCACAAGAGCTAACCCAGTTAATCTAACTCAGTTGGTGTACCTAATAAAAATTATGTAGGCCTACAAATTGTAACATCATAACAGGTCACAAAAAATAAAGATCCACTCGTACGTGGACATGAAGTGGAAACTGGAATTAGAGTAAGTGGAGGCGCTATATACCATGGACCTGCCAGTAGGCAGTGAGAGAGAGATAGAGAGAGAGATAGAGAGAGTGAGAGAGAGAGAGAGAGAGAGAGAGATTATCCATTAAATATCATTGGACGCATTAATTAAATATGCCAATAATGCATATTATGATGGAATAATAAATAAATATGCTTTAATATACTAACTTTATTATTTAAATAATAAAATATGCTATTAAATAGTCCTGTGCTAATACCATATCCAAATACATGTAACTAGACTAGAGTATTTCTATCGCACAGATTGATCGTATCGCTATGTAACGAGTCGCTGGAAACACAACGTCTATCCCAGGCCACGACTCTTAGCAGAATGTTTTGACTGCAGATGGCGCGGGGCCGGTAACCCGTAGTCCTGCTGGAGACAACGGCTCACTGTGATACCTAACGTATTATACCCAACCTTTGTCAAGTAGCCGAATTAATAATTAACAATAATATTAATATACTAACTTATGATTAATTATTAGTTAGAAATTAATAATTAATTAACAGCGAACAAGACCGGCTTGTCTTGGTTCATCAGTCTACGATCTACCCATTGATTGGTTCAATCAAAATCAATCAAGCAATCGTTCATTCATTCATACATTCAATCAGTCAGTCTCTCAGTCAGTCAGTCAGTAAGTCAGTCAGCCAGTCAGTCATTCAGTCAGTCAGTAAAGTCAGTCAGTCGATAATTTGATAGCAATCGGTAAGTTAATGAGTTAGTCAGTGAGCATATCAATCAATAAGATCTAAAATAACAATAATTCTTAATATGCATATAATAATAATAATTATAATAATAATATTTTCTCAGGTTCTGTTCAACTTCTGTATATATATATATATATATATATATATATATATATATATATATATATATACCGAGCTTCTGCTAAACTGCGCAATCTCTTATAGGAATCAATATAGTAATTCGGTATTTAGGTAATACGCATGTCATTGCATGCAAATTACCTAAAATCGTCTTTTAAGAAATAGAATATGCACCTTGGATCCGTCATAAACTGCTGTGAACTAGAGCAGGTAGAGATGGGAAACTTGACTACCCTGACTGAAGAAAGGAAAGGTTGAGGCACCGCACGCATAGCTAGTACAGTGGCGCAGCCTCACAGCTTATCGGGTCTCTTATCTCTCCGTTATCTTAAACGAGCCGATAAGAGAGGCTCGGCCCAGATAAGCCTGTCTGCCACAGGCTGATAACGTCCTGTGATAAGATAAGCTTTGTATAATTTATTCCTGTCAAGTAAGTGTGCTGTGCGATTATAGACACGCACACAAGATTGAAATGACTGGAATGCAGAGGCTGGGTTAGTTGTAGTGTTTAACGTCAAGGTTCAGAAGCATAAGGCTTCTCTTTAAAAGAACTCGAAACACTGGTCCAGCTACCGTTACAACAATTTAGTTACATGTATCTCTGAATTCATTTAGAAATTGTTTAGAGATCGTTGTGAAGTTAGAGTATTGCAGACAACACTACTGCGCGCAAATTTTAAACCTTCGGTATTAAAAAGTGGTATTGAAATAAATAAAGGTGTTTAATATAACCTAAATGCTTTAAGCTAAATGCTTTAATATATATCAATTATGAAAGAAGCCAACAGCAAAACTCAGTGTCCATATTGCATGCGATCTGGAAACGAGCGACCTAAGTCCATAAATTCCAAAACCCTCATCAGTTAGTCAAATTGTGTGGAAGATTATTCTTGAATCTGTGCAGTGTGCCAGCTGCTATCGTGCTGCGTCAAATTTGTCAATTGAAAAAATAAAATAAAAATCAAAGAATCAAAATAAACATTTTGTCATAAAGCTTGTGCTAAATGTGCAATTGGCTATATATATTTACGTTAGAAATTATGCAACAACTTTGCGCCATGTGTACTAAAAGGCGAAAAGTAAACCAAGAAGAAGAAAAGTTTCAGAAATACTTTCTGATAAATCTATTTTAGAGCACTTTCGGTAAAGAACAGGTAAGTTAACAACAATTACAGTGCTACAGTCAATGACAACATCGAGCATTATTGCGATAAAATCAAGCCGGCGATCATAAAGAAGGTCCAAAAACGGTAATGTAAAAATTAAAGGTAACGGTAAAGTATGTTATGTACGTGTCTGCCAATACATTCGGTTACAGCATACACATTTGTAATTGTGGTTTTTTGTTGCATTGTTTTATGTGCAAGATTCATGCATTGGTTATTTCGCCAGAAATATAGCAATAAATAAATTAAAATAAAATAAATGTATGCTTGTTATAGTTAGCATGTTGACTGCATAATATATTTAATAATGAAAGAGAATTCGAAGAGAGTATCTGAACGAGAGAAATAGGCAAAATAAGAGAGAGAAGGAAAGAATGAAGCATGAAAGAAAGAAACAAAAATAGAAAAAAAGATGGAGAGAGAGAGCGACAGAAAAAGAGAGAAAAAGAGATGGATGGATGGCTGGAGAAGAATGAGAGAAAGGAAGAGAATAAAAGAACAGAGAGAGAGAGAGAGAGAGAGAGTGAGAGAGAGAGACAAAAGACTGTCATTAAAGACAATTTAATAATAATTATACCCTAATGTGTTAAATGTATTAATCTAGTGAACAAAATTTCTAATCAGGAACACTTTACTCTCCGTGCACTGTACAGAATCCACTTAAGTCTCTACTTTCAAACGCTTGTATGGACTCTTTTCTCGCATTTTTCGGATTCAACACGGTGTTTACAGTTTAACTCGTAGGTAGAGAGAGAGAGAGAGGGGGGGGGGAGAGAACCAGTGGTAGAAACAGAGGGACACGGAGTGATTGAGAAACATACGGGGCGGGTTTAGACGCCTGCTCGGTAATTATAGGCGCTATCTGGCGACGATATCAGAGTTATCTGTGCAAGCAATCTGTCTAATCCAACAACAACTGTCAATCAAATCTCCGCATATCTCACTCGATCAAGCGAAACCCGATTGTCGAAATTACGAGATGATCGATATGCAGATGCTTTATGCATACTGAATATAATTGAGAGAATCTTTTCATGGAATGACATGACTTAGATATGTGGTAAGGTTGCCTCAGTGACTGCAATTTGATGTCTAGACAAACATTATTTAGTGTTATTTATCGCGTTAAAGCTGGTAAAGGTAAGTTTAACGTCAGTTTCCTCACTCGAAAGCGATGTCATTGACGGGCGAGCCCAGGATTTGAACTCCGCACATACTAATCCGCGCTCGAGTGTCTTACCGACTTCGCCACTGGCTCCAGCCAGTTATATATACTAACAAATGTAATAAGTTTACCTGTCAAAGATAATCAAAATAATTTCTAAGGATTTAACGTTCTTTTACATGCGCCTAAATGCTTCAGAAAACGACAATTCGTCTTTCGCCAGTAACAGTAAATAAACGTGTGCTAGCTCATTTCATTTATTTACCTTGAAACTTAACCCCAACCCCTAAACCTAACCCAAACCCTAAGCCCAACCATAAAAATAAAATACTTTTGAGATGTTGACAAAAGTGGCGCGAGCGTGAATCGAACCCGATGCGTCACGCTTTACGCCAGAGGTCTTACGACCTATAGTCGTCCATAAGGGCTTACTACTCACTTCAGTTTGAAAGTTAGTGTTAATATATCGCAAAAGATACATCATATAGTCTGAAATCTTTGATCTATATAGTTATCATCACAGGCGAAAGACGGAATGTCTTTTTCTGAAGAATATAAGTGCCAGTGTTCTTTTCTTCAGCATCAATCAAAATTAGACATATCCTACAACAACAACAACAACAACAACAGCAATACAATAATAAAAACAACAACTCTAGTACTATACTGACTCTTCTAATTTACCGAATTCTTCAGAACAACTGTAAAATCTAAGAACTCCACAAGTACACTAGCTACAAGTTTCTACAGATTTGCTAGCTGTGCACAGCGAGTAAAAGTAGAACCTTCACGTTCAACGTCTGTCAAGAAATAGAAATATTGTCATCGACTGCATGTATTAGTAAAATAAGACTATAAGCGATAGTAAATGAAAACTAAATGTCTGAGAATTTGTATTTTTGTTCATTTATTAATGTGCAAAATAGAGTACCAAAGTGAAACTTAAACAGACACCATTATTTTTAAATTTATATATTAATTTTAATTCCCTAAGAAGGGGGTTTATTATATATTTATTAATTTATTATTATTATTATTGTTATTATTGTCATTATTGTTATTATTATTATTATTATTATTATTATTATTATTATTATTATTATTATTATAACCTGCTCAGTAAACTTTACCTACTTTGCTAAAAATTTCGACAATTCCGTAGAAGAGCTGTAATTTGTTTACCAATTAACAGTGAATATTTTCCACCAAATTCCCAGATGAAAAACGTACAAATTCCTCATTTAAAAAACTAAAAATTTGGAGTTTTGCCTAAGATACTAGATAGTATTTATTATTATTTATTTATTTCACCAATTCAATGGTAGACAAGTACAAAAGACAACATTGCAAAGCTATCAAGTGAGCAACTAACATGCAAATTGTCAATATTGTTAAATGACAAAAAGTGAATAGCAAAATGTGCGACCAATATCGAATGTATACATACATACAAACGAATACACATACATACATATATACATACACACAACATACATCCATACACATAGATCTATATTCACATACATACACATATACACATATAAATATAAACACACACATGTACATATACACATCCATACATGTATACACATATACACATTCACCACTAGTCATGTTAACGTCATGCGACATTAACTATCACAATTCAAAAACATTTTTAATTACTAGGATGTAAAATATTCTCAAATTTATTCCATATCTTATGTTTTATTTGACTTTTTGAATCATTTGGATATAGACCATATTCCAGTTGCAATGCTGTATAATCTGTAATGTCATTTTTATCCTCATTCCTATTTTGACTAATTAAATTTAAATTATATAGTTTATTTAGAAAATTATACCTATGATAATCATAGGTATACTTGAATGGCAAAAAGTTGTAAAGTACTGACAATTCAAGATTACTTCATCGCAGTGAGTATGGAATATCTTAGAGAAAGCGCTGTTATACACAAAGCTTAGCCTATGAATGTCCTTTTTTGATAATGCAATAGATGCAATACCGTACAGTACATGAGGGATAGCTTGTGACTCTATCAGTTTTAGCAAAACCCCAACCGGTGCGGATGTATCAAGGTGACTAAGTATCGAGTTGGACTTCCAATAAAAACTTTTTATACTTGATTCCCATGAACATTTAAAAACCTTATTATTTAAAATTGTAATTTCTAAAAACCTAATCTCATTTACCCACGGTACAATTATGTCATTTATACATGTATACTGATATTACACACACTTTGATTAATTATAAACGAGCTTTTATGTTTTATTTTATACTAACACTTATGCATTGAAATTGAGATGACCAACCAAATGTCAAGTACGCCTCTATGAGTCCAGCAAAAGTAAATCAGGAAATCAGGCGAAACATCGGTGATCGGTCTAACAAAACGACCTATCTTCTATCGGCCATTAATATTTATGAAAAATTACGATGTGTGGGTTTATGGGATCAACTGCACGACAGGCCGAGAAGATTCAAGAGATATCTTTATCTGAATCTTTAGCGAAGAAGAGAAGGAAGGGCCACTGCTTCGTCGCTAATCCCCAATCTGTCAACAACTTGTCGCAGCGTGGTAGCACAGCTCCGATAGGTTGTAGACTCTGAGGTATAGGGTGTCACAGGAAAAGCGGCACCCTATTTAAAGTATGTTTATGTACAGGGTGTCATAAGAGTAGTAACACCTTGTATGAAGTGTGTTTATGTACAGGGTGTCATAGGAACAGCAGCACCCTGTATGAAATGCATTTAGATACAAGGTGCAATAAGGGCAACAACGTTCTCTATGAAATGTATATGTACAGGATAAAGCTGGTAAAGCTAAGGTTAACGTCGGTTTCCTCACTCGAAAGCGATGTCAGTGACGGGCGAGCCCAGGATTTGAACAACGCACATACTGATCCGCGGTCGAGTAACTTACCGACGTCATAACGGCCATGGCAAAGAATGTTTTTGGTACATTTGGAAGAATTTTCATTAAGTATTACTGGTTTTGTCTTCCGCCTCAAAATCAGAAAATAAATTTCATGATTTTTCATTGATTTTACATAGTAACACGAAATCCTCATCTATAGGTACTTGGAATGCATTTGATTACAAAGGTCAAAGGTCAATCCTTTCCCATTTTAACATTGTAGAAAAATTCACAAAGGAACGAACAAAAATATTCGTCATATATTTGGAGTTAGATTTTTTTTGAACATATAGGCTGAATATAGTCCGTGTAGTGTATGCTTTGCACCACAAAAACATCAAGTCAAAGCTACCCGTATAAAGGTGTCTACGCGGTAGATAATGAAGAGTATATGGACATTTAGTCCATATACTCTTACTAAGTCATTACTTATATAGTCATTACTAAGGAATCATATTATAGAGTAGATACTTAATCAATTATTTTGTCAGAATAAAATATGACAAATAAGCTAATACTAAAATTATTTACTTTGTATCTCGATATTTTCGATAGTCGGCTTGCAAGAAATTAATATAAAGTTTAGGTTTAACTCTTCCTGAAATCATCCTCTCTAATATGCAGTTCTATGCAAAATTGTAGTTTTCTAGTTAATGCTCTAATTTTTAAATAATAATTATAACTTGACAAGGTTGAGTTGTATGTGCGCAATCTCTTCAACTTTAAAAGCCCAGCTGAACAATGTTCATACTTGATTGGCAAGTTATGAATACTTTATTTAGCATTATACTGTCATGATATCATTAGATATTATTTTTCATCAGTAAACACCATTTATAAAAGGTCTATACATCAATTTAAATTCTCTCGAGCACATTTTTATCAGTACCAACAACCCCCTAACTATATAACTCACAAACCCGAATGATTCTCTCAAAGCGAATCGAAGTATTTCTGATTCATCAGGCGGCAGTAAGCTGGCTATCTGATCTACGCCGATGCGCTGACCTCGCGACGACCTGGGTTCGATTCCTTGATCGGTCGAGCTCGTATCTTAGTCTCAGATCTCTCTCGCTGACCGCAGAGTAAGCGCGCTCAGCGAGATAGCAACCGATGTGGCAGCTAGGCTAACTAGTGTGAGGATCTGTGTGACAGAGAAATCAGATTGACGTGGGGGGGGGGCGTGGGGGGGGGGGGGGGGGTTAGTTTGGTGGGCTAAGGGCACTGCCGACCAGATATTCATTTGAGAAAATTCCTAAAAATTAATTTGTATATTTAACTTCCGTTTGTTTACTATTTTATACTAGTTATTTTTACATTAAATATTATTGGTAACAGTAACCTCGTGTTGTGCTCGGGTGTGGATGGACCACTGCAGAATAGGGCAACCGCAAACAATCTGCTGCGTGTACGTAGGAGGCGACTAAAGGCAGGAGCTGAGGATGGCAAGAGAGGACCCACCTCACCATGAAATATTTTCCCCCAGGATTCAATGGTAATTAATCCATCTAACTGAAGAAGGCAGCGGGAAACCATCTCAGAATCCATTCTTTTCCCAAGCTATAGGCTACGTAAGGTATGGATAAGGCATAATCTTGTGAAGGGATTAACTTGTTGATCTGAGGAGTGCTCTTTTGAAGCGAGAAAACAGACTTTGAGTATGAATATGTACTTTGAACCTGCCACTAGTCAGTGCACTGAAGTGATAGAATCGCACTACAATTATCATTCCGTTCCATATTCGATTAAGTGTTAAATTCCTTTATAGAAATAACGAATTGTGACTGCTGCAGGTTGATAGATTGTAACAATTACCTGATATCGGTTATCTGATAGCAGTTACTGATAACAGATAGCCTATCTGAAAACGTTACTGATAGTAGTTAGTCTCACTGATGTGAAAGGTTAGTGATATCAGTATTGACAATTCCTTATCACACAATAAGTTCAGATGAGATTATCTACTATTATATTATTATTATTGGTTAATTATCTACTATTATATTATTATTATCGGTTAATTATCTACTATTATATTATTATTATCGGTTAATTATCTACTATTATATTATTATTATCGGTTAATTATCTACTATTATATTATTATCGGATAATTATCTACTATTATATTATTATTATTGGTTAATTATCCACTATTATATTATTATTATCGGTTAATTATCTACCATTATATTATTATTATCGGTTAATTATCTACCATTATATTATTATTATCGGTTAATTATCTACTATTATATTATTAATTATCTATTATTATAGGATGGTTGATAACTTCTTACGATGACGCTGTAAGATAACACACAGAAACAAGAAAAGATCAAATATTACAGCGCTTTCAGGTTCAAACTGATGAGCTCTTATTTCAAATGACTTCATTTATGCATGTACTCCAGAATTTAGTAAATTAAATCAAATCATTCACCAGGTTGTGCTATATGAAGACTGCATACACTCTAAAATTTAGTAAATTTAATCAATTCATTCACCAGGTGGTGTAGGATTACTATATCTTGACTTGTAGTAGCTCACAACGTGTGTATCCGTTTTCTCTTTATTTTTCGTAAAAATTAAACATACATTATAGTGAAATGATCAACTATGTTGATATCTATTACTTTTTAATACCACATGCTTAAACCGTTAGACAATTTAGACCATTTTAACAATAATATTAATTTATTAATAATTTATTAATAATTTATAATTTATTATAAAAATTTATAATATCTTATATTATCTTATTAGTAACAGCGACAGCGCTACAGAATCGTCCTGGGTGTTCAGAAGCATAAATTCTGATTTTTTTGGAACACCTCGAGAGCTCCTAAAGCTGAAAGGGTAAACTACTTCGCTATCTTCGGGTGTCTCCTGACTTAATATCACAGGTTTGTTCAATGAATAATAATAATAATAATAATAATAATAATAATAATAATTATTATTATAATAATAATAATAAAGGTTTAATATCCGTTTTCTCATCCAGGGATGACGTCAGGGACGTCCCCAACAGCACACAACACTATAGATAAATTCACCCAGCCTAATCTGCAAAAGAACTGTGCTGGGGAGAAGTAAGGTCCTAAACGAAAGCCAGTCCGGTGATCAAAAATGGTCAGGTTAGATTGTATCTCGATGCTGTCCTTAACAAACACCTAACCTTCATTGAACACATTAGTAAAACTGTACAGGTAAGTTTCCTTCCTACCCGATATCTTCGTCGAATATGCCCATATCTTACTGGCTGCAGCCGGTTGCGATGTCTTTATGATGTTTGACCGCGGATCTCTATGTGCGGGGTTCAAGTCCTGGGCCTGTCACTAACATCGCTTTGGAGTTAGGAAACTGACGTTAACATTAGCTTTACCAGCTTTTTTACTTCACTTGAGACTCCTGATGCGATAGGTGCAGCACTGGTTCAATCCAAAATAGATCGAGCTAACCGGTAAAGGTATTTTGTATTCATTATAATTGCTACTGACTTTATTACCTCACAGAGCTTAGGCTCTTTTGTGGTAACCATCTTCCTGATTATTTGTTTAGTTGCTAATTAAGTAGGCCTTATTTGTTGTTTGTTATGACATTGAAAACAAATAAAAAATGGTGCATGAATGAATGACTGCTTCAATTCTCTATTTTTAATCTTTTAATATATTTAGCGATGAAAAATCGGTTAGTATCGTTTCCTAGAAGACTTGTTAACTTAAAGTCATCACGTCGCCATTGCACGCCTGGTCAAATTGATGTGTCTAACTTGATTAAAGTGAAGCTGTCTTCTAGGACTGGGTCATCTAAGGTAACGGATTATTGAGGTAACGGATTATTGAGGTAACAGATTGTTGAGGTAACGGATTATTGAGGTAACAGATTGTTGAGGTAACAGATTGTTGAGGTAACAGATTATTGAGGTAACAGATTATTGAGGTAACAGATTGTTGAGGTAACGGATTATTGAGGTAACGGATTATTGAAAGACCTGGCTTAACTTCACGTTGTCCCATGAGTAACTATCAACACGTAAACCTCCTTTTCTTTAGTTTTCATTAAACTAATTTTCTGGTTGATGGATTTTTCACCCTTTTGGGCCCTTTTTGCTCGTCGGTTTAGATTTGGTTCTAGAGTTCCCGATTTTGTCATTGACGACACTGGCACTGTAATTGTTACTATCGTCGTGTTGCCACAATGCAATGAAATGAAAGTATTAATTCTAAATACACATAGATATACTGTATGTACATAGGATTAATGGAGCCTACTCGTGGATACTTAGAGTAGATATATTGATGTTATAATATATCTGGAGGTTTTCGCTCAATCAGTCTTCTTTTCATTGTACGATTGATCCAGTGGTTAAATTGAAGGGGGGGGGGGGGGGGAACTGCGTTTCAATAGCTCTATTTTTCTTAGGAACGTTTCACCTCTAGGGGCCCATGTTAGATACTATCTGACCTGTAAATACATTACAAGATGGCCCAAAATTTTTTCTTAACGATCCCCTAGCTCTCAGTTCCCATTTTAACCACTGGATAGATGTATAACTTATTCTGCAATAGAGTTTAAGCGAATCAGACAAAACCGCAGAGACATAAACAACTGACTGTTTGCATGGAAGGCCTGCATAAAAAACATTGGTAATATGATGCAAGCTTTGCCGATAGTAGAGAGAGATAATAAAACACCATTCTTTACAGTGTCTATATACAATATAAGTTACGAGTAACTCTAAACGGCAACTGCTGACTTTCGCTGCCTCTTTAACTACTGTTTTCTGTGCTACAAACAACAGCTTGGCAATTATAACAAGGCAGCTATCATTACATATTCCTTAGATCTACTGGTCTGTCCATTAGGCAGAATGGATTAATTTATTAAAATTAAGAAAAATATGAACAATAACTACCTCAGAATTTAAATGTAGGCTATATTCTTAACAATTATACGCTTAACCAGTTTAATATAAAATCAAGTTTACTATTACTCTATCTCGTTCTACAGTTCTAAGACAGTAATAATTTACATAATTCCACTCAGACTGTTTCCTCATTCACTTAAGAAGTGCTCTATAATAGATTTGTATTATCAAATCAAAACAGTATAGCACACTAAAAGCAGTGCAATTGCCTGATTAAAACATTACAATAATACTAACAATAGCAACAATTAGAGTGCTACAGTCGTCAATGACAACATCGAGCACTATTGAGACAAAATCAAGCCGGCGAGCAAAAAGAAGGTCCGAAAACGGAGTAAATGCCAAAATCCAGAAAATCAGTCCAAAGGAAAAAGTACTGTTTTGTACAAAACTGTTACAAAGTAAATGTAGTACAAAACAGTTGAAAAGAGTACAAAACAATGGACTTAGCTTTCACATCTTTTAAGTGACAGCCTCTTTACGTCATACTCATATTATGCTTAGTTGCCTCTAACGATGACCCCGGTTTACGTAAGGTCTGCTCTGCTGTGGCTAAATTACAAAAGATAATCGAAACAAAAAAACGGTATTTCCAATTTATTGTGAATACATTTGATTTCGTTCTATGTTAAACGTAGTACATCATTGGAGGGCATTAATTTCTTTAATTTAATCTTTAAAAGTTTATCCTTCAGAATGTGCGGGTTCAATTCCTGGGCTCACCCGTCACTGACCTAGCTTTCGAGTAAGGAAACTGACGTTAACATTAGCTTTACCAGCTTTTTAAAAAAAGGTACTCTAAAGTTAACTTTTAACTCGCTCATCACTGTCGTGCATTAGCTAAACTTTGCTCTTATAATGTGTAACTTGTGCTGATAAACAGTGTGTCTTGGTTGAGCCGGTGGCTTTTTGGCATGTTGTTCGACTGCTGACCAACAGGTGTAGGGTTCAAATCCAGTGCTGTGCCGTCCCTGACATGCTATCGATGGGATGTCACTGACGTCTTGAAACTGACGTTAAACTTTGCTTTAACTGTAATATAAAGTATTCTAATTCTTGCAGAAAGCTTTCCTAACGGTACGTTTGTAGTATGAAAATACACGTTAAAGCATACTGAACGTTATATTTCAAATAGTCTACCAAAACCAATTTTAATGTAAATTTTCCGTCTCGGAAGCACATCAGCGATGGACGGAGCCTTTCATAGCTCCTCGTATGTCTCGTATCCCCCCAGGCTGGAGCCAGTGACGATGTCGGTAAGATACTCAACCGCGGATCAGTAGGTGCGGGGTTCAAATCCTGGGCTCTTCCGTCACTGACATCGCTTTCGAGTGAGGAAAATGACTTTAACATTAGCTTTATCAGCTTTTTAGCTTTCGTATCTGTACTAGTCTACAGGTTTGAGACTTCGAGTTTGTTTCTTTGAGTCCCCCAGTACCTAATAGATATCACTAAGCTGGATTCGGCTTGATGTGGCTCATTGGTTAACAGCTGCAGCTTTCGCATTGTTCTTGTTCAACTTACCCCATATCACCAGTGATCGTGGAGTAATGATTTACCGGAAGAATATTGATGATCTGCCATGTTTGACGTCTGCTATACTTTTAGTGTATGAGATTAAACAACTCAGCATCTACATGCTGCTTTGTGCTCATTCCAGTGCGGAGATATGAAAATTAAGAGGCAATTTGAAATAAAACACCGTTTGCGGTGATTTAAAGATTTCATGCAAGCTTGGACACTGCTCCTTCCAGTCTATTAAAATCCTCAATGGTTAATTGATTTATTTACAGTTTCTAGAAGTCGCAGACTGGTAGGCCTTCCAGGCTATAAGGCTCAATTGTGTCCGGAAGGGCCTACGTATCCGGGCTCCCGGATTTTCTTATTACAATCCCATCCTATATACGTATATATATATAATATTATATAAAAGTAAGAGTATAAAATTTATGGTATATATATACTGTATATATATATATATATATATATATATATATATACGGTATATATATACCATAAATTTTATACTCTTATATAAGTATATACCAATATTATTACATCATTGGGGAGACGTTCATTTTCCTATGCAGCACCCATAATCTGGAACTCTTTACCTATTTATCTTCGCTCTTATTCTTCTCTTTCTACTTTCTCAAGTAAGCTTAAGACTTACCCATTCCCACCGTAGACAAAGTCGATCTACTCTGACCAATTTTGATCATCGGACTGGCTTTCCTTTAGGACCTTACTTCGCCTCAGCACATTCCTTTTGCAGATTGGTCTGGGTGAATTGATATGTAGTGACTTGTGCTGTGGGGACGTCCCTGACATCATCCCTGGATGAGGAAACGTTAAACCTGTATTATTATTTTCTATTTTTTTATTATTATTTTTTTTACCCCGGTGTAAAGAACCTGGGGTTTGATAAAAACGATTCAAGCAATACGTGCTGAATCGCCGCCCGGCTACTCGAGGTCATCAATCGGCTTAAAAGAATTATTGAAACAGACTGCATTAAATCTTTGCAAAGTCATGGAAAGCCTTTGCCAAAGAAAAGAAGTCTCTCGCCTATCGCCGGTTTGCTCTGCAATAAGTCTGCCTATGCCATTAATAAAGTCAACTCCTTCGGGATTCATCGGGCCCATGGTTTCAATGGCCACCGGAACAACTTCATATCCTAAGGACAGATCACGATTATTATTATTATAATTCTTATTATAATTTTTATTATTATTATTATTATTATTACATAACTAACACATAGTTAGTATAAAGCTATGCTAGGGTGTCTGCCGATCGCTGTTGAGTCAGGAGTGTAATTAGAATATCGTTAGAGGCGACTAAACAAGAACCGAGAAAGATATTGGAAACTACTTCAGTCTATGTTAAAATCGGTAATTACGTTCTGTTACGACAGCCTAGGAAATTGCTGCTGGATCACTACTATAATTAGCATTTCATTTGATAAAGGACTAGATTTCAAGAATACATGTTGATTCAGATATCACCTCCAATTCTCTCTATTTACTTCCCTAAAGTTTTAAGATAGAAACTGGTCGCTGTTGGCTCATTGTTTTGCTGCCGTAAAATCATATCGAAGCTTCTAGAAGTGAAGCAGAGGAAACAGACTGGTTCTCAGGAATAACTCGATCTGCTGGATTACATTTTCTGTCATTTGTGTAGAACCCATCTCGTAGACCGGAAAAGTTCTCGTTAAACGGGATACTGATGATGTACAGACTTGAATCTAGGCTATGATAGATTTTTTTATATTAGATTGAGATTAAATATTTTGTTAGATGCCTTTGCTCGAAATAGAGTGCAAAAATATAATTTAGACGAATTCTAGCAAAATCTCAGTGCCAGCTTTAGAACAAACTTACGAGAATTATTTTATTATTATTTTAAGTCGTAGATCTTTACGGTCTATTAATTGTTAATCATTTCTAGACTATCTAGTTGTCTACTTGAGGATAATACAGCAGGTGTCTAGAGAGATAGACATAGATCATTAATGCTATGGCCAATGTTTTCAACTACTGGTTCTGCATTCAGCTTCATTATTTCTCCAACCTATGTTTTGGATCTCCAGAGTTTCGGATTTTCGTTTTGTGTACATAATTCTGTCAAATTGTATCGGCATTTATTGCTTTCAAGTGACTACTGTTGTAAATATTAAAATCTAAAGTATCATACACAAGATTACACTGAGCATTATGTGATTGTGCATATAAACTCTTCCATTACTGGTAATTGAATTAAACGCAGAGATACCTTTATTTCACAGATAAATTTATTACTTTAATTAGTTATAAATACTTCGAATGACTATGCTGTACAATGACCTTAGTTCGTATTTATAGTCATTCCATGATCACTCATAATTGTTTGATATTGATAGCGACAACTAGCTGCAGCTTCGATGTGTAATTAACCTTTCATGGGCTCTAATGGATGTACATTAATTGTTAACTGTACTGGGTTTTGAATCCAGGCCACATGTTTCCGAATCGAACTCTGTAGCCGTTACGCCATATCCTCTTCTCACACTGGCTGAAGCCATTGGCTTTGTCGGTAAGTTTTTCGACCGCGGATTAGCACGTGAGGGGTTCAAATCCTGGTCTTGCCCGTCCCTGACATCGCTTTCGACTTAGGAAACTGACGTTAATTTTTTACACGTTATATTCTGTATTGTGGCTTTCTAAAGTTCTGAGATGGAAATGAAATAAACGAATACTCTTATTTTCTAAAGATAGCTATGTAGGACAAATGTAATTGAGGATTGAGCGGTTAACTCGAGGATGCCAGATCCAGTTAGAATAAGAATCCCGGGTCCGGGACCCTATGGATTTCGTCTCACAGGTGGAGATGGTCAACCATTGGCTGTGGTAAAGGTAATATTGTGGTCTTTGATTGATTGATTGAATGTCTCAATAGAGCAATGGTTAGAGGTGTAGATAACGTCATGAAGTTTTAAATGACAGACCCTGAGGTGAATTGAATCCTCGTGGGTTCGAATCCCAGCCGCGCTGATCTGAGAGTAAAATCTCGGACATTCACTGGACTGGTTACACGAACAATGATCTAAATTGGTTAACGGTTTAACATGTGGTATTAAAAGTGATAGATATCAACGTAGTTGATCAATGATAATTTCATTATAATGTGTGCTATTGTTATTAGTATTGTACATGTATTTATTATTATTATTATTGTTATTATTATTATTATTAGCCTATTATTATTATTATTATTATTATTATTATTATTATTTATCATGAAATAGCTTATTCCCTTTCGCGAGTACTTAAATTATGTAAATATTTAAATTATTATTTTGTAATAACTAAATGCAAAAATGTCTCAGAAATTTATTCAACACGCGACAAAAGTTAATGAGGAAGAACTGAGAGCTTTACTGATTGATTGATCGATTGTTGATTTGAAAGATTGACTGATTGCTCGCTAGCTTTGTTTGATAAGCCACTGGATTAAGTTATTAATTTGTTATATTAATTTGTATTAACTTCAATCTCAAAACATAAAACATATCGTTGAGGAGTGCCCTATAACCTACCTACCGGGTGGACTGACTACGCTAAGTTGCCTTACAGGTGAAGTTATCTGGATTAACGCATACGCTAAATAAATAATTAATTTGTTATTGCTTCTTCGTTGTCCTGCTCTATTGGCTAATGGTTGCTTGATTGAGTGATTGATTAATTAATAATTGATTGATTGAGTGATTGATTAATTAGTAATTGATTGATTGATTAATTAGAAATTGATTTATTGAGTTATTGATTAATTAGTAATTGATTGATTGATTAATTAGAAATTGATTGATTGAGTGATTGATTAATTAGAAATTGATTGATTGAGTAATTGAAATTTTAAAGCTACGCCATAGATCTAAGGCGTACGAGGGGGGGTTGAGAGAAGCGGACGTGCTGCTGGGGGTGAATGGACTGAGCTGTGAGGTCATAAGTCACGCAGAGGTCGTGACCTTGCTCGAGTCTGCTAGCGATCAGCTCGACCTTTACATCATCAGGTACTCATTTATTAATTAATGTACAAATAAATACATAAATAAATATAAAAATATATAAATAAATAAACTAAATAAACTAAATAAATAAAATAAATAAATAGCCATGATATATATATATATATATATATATATATATATATATATATATATAATATAACATCTTATAGTCATGATGTATATCAGTATAATTTGTTAACTGTTTCAGAGACATGAGAGGTAAGGAAGCTCTAACAGCCGCCTATCAATCTCTCTCATCAGTCTTAAGGCGGCCTGCTGCGGGGGAAATTCAAATTTCTCAACAGCCAATCCCGTCATCTCAACCAATCCATACAAGCGCCCAAGAGCCAATGGGATTATCCGTTACAAAAATGTCAAGTGGTGTTACAACGGTTTTGTCAGAGCAGCCGGCATTTGTGTTAAATACAGAGAACCGAGAAAAAGAACGACAGGAATTTCTGCAGAGGACCCGCAATCCCGGATTTCAGATTCAACACGGTCAGGTTCCGCAGAGTGTTAAAGATGAATTTAAAGATAGGGAGGAGGTAATAGTCTATCGACATAAGCCCAACATGCCTAGGCAATCATTTAAACAAGAAATCACTCTCCCAAAACCCACTGTGGCCGCCCCCAAAGTTATATCACCCCCAGATGAAGACGATGAAAACTGCACACCCACAAATGGCTGCACAGCTGTCAGTCTTGCCATAATCTCTGAGGACGTTAGCGGAACCAATGGCACAGATTTGAGATACTCTGGAGGTGGCGCAGCTATTGTACCGAGTCTCAAACCTTTCGAATCGTTTACAAACAACATAATTACAAAAGCAGACCTGGAAGCGTATATCAAGTTTCACATTAGTAGATTTCCTGGAGAACCTTGGCTCTGGCAACCATCTCAAGTGTACAAGGTCAACAGCAAGCCTTCGATGGAAGATTTTAAGCTGGATGACATCACCCAAGAGTATATTAAGAGAATCCAGGAAGAATTGATTGCGAGGCACTGTCCATACGGTAGAGAGGGAGAGGGAGATAATGGGAGGAAGAGAAATGGTGGAGGAAGCTCTGATGATGATATTCCTCTTCATCTTCTCAAGATTCTTACAACCATAGAGGACATAGACCCGATGTTCGGGAAGAGAAGTAAGCCACACAATATATATATATATATATATATATATATATATATATATATATATATATGCATAACACAATAAATAACAATAATTATTATTATAATAATTATAATAATAATAATTATAATAATAATGATTACAATAATAATAATAGTAATAAAGATTATATTAATAACAATAATAATAATAATTATTATTATAGCAAAATAATAATAATAATAATAATAACAATAAGTTATTATTATTATTATTATTAGTATTATTACTTTATTATTATTATTATTATTAGTACTATTATTATTATTATTATTATTATTATTTTATCTCAGAGAAGATCTACACGGACTCGACGTTCTACGACGACCCTGACCACACGTACCCCACGATACAGGAGCAGATCAAGATGGCTCGCAGTGTCGCTCTCTCCCTCACGTCTCCTGAGAACGTCAAAACCAGGGGTCAACGCATGTTTATCAAGCGCAAAGAGAAGTCCCAGTACTGGGACATCGACAACCCAAATTATCATCGCAAGATGGCCCCTAGTAGAGGCAGTGAGGAGCCCTATTACAACCCAAAACCTTGGAAGGCTCCCAAAAGAGCCAACTTCAATCTCGCCCCCGTAGGCTGGGATAGGAACGCAGTGGAGTTCAAGTCAGTCGAAGTTACAACAAACTCCCCTTCATCGGGAAAACCGAAAATAGTTTGGGGACAAAAGCCTAAAGTAAATGTGCCGGATGTGTTCAGGGAGAGTGGAGTTCCTTCCAAGATTCCCCCTGCGCCTAAGAGGCTTGAGTCCAGAGCTGCCAAGGAAAAGAAGCTTGCACGCCTAGGTGGAAAAACGTGGATCTGCAACACGGATGAGTTGATAAATCCGAAAGGCAAGGCTGGAAAGTTATTCGCTGAACGAAGAGCGAGATCAGAAGAGCGCGACGAAGCTCTGCCGATGTTCCAGACCCAGGGAAGCAGCAGTCCTGGTGGACAACACCTGACCTTGTCTCGACCAATGAGAGCTGCTCTGAACGAGATAATCCGAGGAGAGGTGATCCGGGACCCGGGTAGCCAAGAGGTTCTGGGAGAGAATGGATGTCGCCTGAAGGGGATGATTGCTGAGAATAGCGCAAAGAACAACGCCTGGGACTATGGGGGTGCTCTGAGGAGGACTGAGCACCTCTTCAACAACGATCATGGGCTGACCTCGATAACTACTGTGAGAGAAACCAGGGTCAAGAAAGGTAAATGAGTGCCACAAGGTTTTTCTTTCTCATTCTTTCTTTCTTTCTCTTTTTCCCCCCCCCCCCCCCCTCTCTCGCTCTCTCTCTCTCTCTCTCTCTCTCTCTCTCTCTCTCTCTCTCTCTCTCTCTCTATATATATATATATATATATATAGAGAGAGAGAGAGAGAGAGAGATAGTGTGTGTGTATATATATATATATATATATATATATATATATATATATATATATATATATATATACAGTATATATATATATATATATATATACACACTATACATATACATGTATATATACGTATATATATATATACGTATATATACATGTATATATATACTGTATATATATAATATATATATATAACATATATTATATATATATGTATACAGTATGTATATATTTCTCTCTCTCTTAGTGCACTGCCTACTGGCAGATGATGTCAATGGCATATGACGCCTCCACTCTGCTCCGTCTTCCAATCTTTATTTCTCTCTAACTCTCTCTCTCTTCCCCACCCCCAACTCCCTCCCTCCCTCTCTCTCTCTCTCTCTCTCTCTCTCTCTCTCTCTTTCTTTATGTCTCTCTAACTCTTTACAGTTAGACTACTATTACATGTAGACTACTATTACACGAAGACTACTATTACATGTAGACTACTATTACACGTAATAATATTATATAATATAGTAGTTTACATTTAATGGTAGTCTTACTATTAAATATAAACTACTATATTATATAATATTATAATATTAATATTAAATATAATATAATAATTATATTATTTTAATACTATATTATCATTAACAATATTATATATAATGTTATATAGTGTTGCTATTCATATTTTAATCACAGGTGAGAATGGACCAGGTCTAAAGCTGAAATCTTCGGGAGGCTATCGCTCCGTGAACTTCAAGGCCCCCCTAATGCTCGACCCCCGGCCCAGCTCAGCCCCTCAGGACCTCAGGGTCAGCCCAGGTGAACGTCTGGGTGACCAGGATCCCCAGGGTCTGGGTGAAAATGGCGATGAAGGAATCACGGATTTCTAAAAGCAATTACGAAATATCATATAATTTTAACATCAAATAAATATAGGGGAGAGCGGCATAGAGGCATTTGAGAAATTATCGCTATAAGTCATATTCAATGAATGAATGAATGAATGAATGAATGAATGAATAAATGAATGAATGAATCAATCAATCAATCAAACAATGAATGAATGAATGAATCAATCAATCAATCAACTCATAAGGATAAAGAAGAAGTCTCGACTTGCATCTTTACCAGTGCTAACAATGGAAAGATGTTAGAAATCCTTACTCAAATTGATCGTCTTATGATAGCCTATTATTATATAGCATGTCTTATATTAGATAGCCTATTAATTTAAGGGGCTGGAGCCAGTGGCGATGTCGGCAAGACATTCGACCACGGATCAGTATGTGCGGGGTTCTAATCCTGGGCTCGCCCGTCACTGATATCGCTCTCGAGTGAGGAAACTGACGTTAACCTTAGCCTTACCAGCTTTTTATTGAGTGTTTTTAACTTAAAGTCATACGTCCACTTGAATCACGCTTCTGAAATGTTAGCAAGAGTTGCCTCAGCATTTGTTCAACCCGTTTTGTCAGCCTAAAGTGTTTCTCTGGGTTGTGTGAATTTTGTGATGACTTCGATTAACCTCCGTTTATTTTAAATGCTTTCCGGTGACTCACTGGTTGAAACCTTTGATGCTGTACAAGTGTAGCAAGTGTAGAGACAGTTAAAATATATATATTCTTTTAACCACGAAAGTTACTCAAAACATCAGCTCTTTGTAACCCAACCTACACTGCGATCCATGAATATACCTAAAATAAAATATTTTAGTAACTATACGGTTGTATTTAAGACTATATAGGCCTATTTGACGAAAAGTATATTGTTCTATAAGTTGTAGCCAAATAGGTACAAATTTGACAATATTTTTGAACTGAATCGGCTTGATATAGTGGGTTAATATTTAATCAATTTTATTACTTATGATTTTATCAAATGAGACTATTTTAATTCATATTTAATTTCAACATCTTGGCCTACATAGCTTTATTATACAATAGCTTTCTTGTCGTGCAAGCTTAAGCGTTACCATTAGACTACAGCGTTACCACTATACTACAGCGTTATCACTATTCTACAGCGTTACCCCCATAGAACTTTGGTTACCACTAGACTAAAGCGTTATCACTAAACATGATCTTTTATTATGAGTTACAGGCTCACAGATTGATATCCCTACATGTACAAGTAAGGTTATAATCATATATATTGATTCACAGAGAAAAAGTTTACAAAATTAGGTTAATATTTAAGGGCATTCTTTACAATTCATTCCGCTACAACACAGATCAAAGAATCGGTCTACTATTTGTATTATACATCGGCTCATAAAATTGATTGCTTTGTGGAAGGCAACTGCAATGTAATATATCCTTAAAATGTAATAGATCCTCTCTAGATATTCTAGACGTATATTAACTGTAAATAAAGACATATGTTTATCATAATCATATTAGAATGTCTCAATAGCGCAATGGTTAGAGGTGTAGATAACGTCATGAAGTTTTAAATGACAGACCCTGAGGTGAATTGAACTCTCGTGGGTTCGAATCCCAGCCGCGCTGATCTGAGAGTAAAATCTCGGACATTCACTGGACTGGCTACAGGGAAAAATGAACAAAATTGCTAATGGATTTAAGATGTGGTATTAAAAGTGATGGATATCAACGTAGTTGATCGTTTCACTATAATATGTGTTATTATTATCATTTGCCAAGAAATCGAAATTTAATTTTATTGTAATTATTTAAAATACCATTCTGCTAATAAATGAAGAAATACATAATAAATACATACGAATATATAGAATATTGCCAGCCTTCAATAGAAGCACATACCTCCCCACTCTCCCACTAGGCTTTGTTTATTATGTGAACAGAGTTACCGCTATTTATTATAAAAAAATGTTTACTTTCTTATTACAGCTCTGCATTGTTTACAAATATAAAACTATTGATGTTATACTTTTAAAATAATTTATACTATTAGTTTCCACTTTATAACTCCTTGAACCTCTCCAATGGCTTGTAAGAACCTTTTATTGTCCTTCTGACTGTTCAATGTAAACGCAATTTTGGTTGTTCTGATATATTAAAGAATATCACTCAAGTTTACTTAATTAACTATTGAACATTTCAGCAAATTTCTTTAAATTTCCCGTTCGTGTTTAATCTAAATGGCACTGTATAAGTCAAAGATGGATTCAAATAAAAGCCAATCTCCTGATGTTAGTTCAGCGCCTAATATAAATGCTGGAGGCTCTGCAGGAACTTCTACAAGCAGCTCTGATCAAAGTACTAGCGCCATAGCATCAAGTAGCTGTACAACGGTGTAAGTAGTTGTAGTAAACTCTGTAAGAAGTTAGTAGTGATAATAAATAATGGCCAAAAGAAATGTACATTTTCCCCCATTTAAGGCTAACTAGGAAATTATTATTCATAAGTAATTTTCACAGAAACTCAACATTTTACCTCCATTAAATGATAATTATTTTATTATTATTAATATTATATGATTATTATTAGATGATTGTCATCAATGATGTTCAAGACATATTTACCCTCCACCTTCCATGATGTTCGAATCATATTCCTTTCCTCAAATTCATTCGTTTAAAAAAATTTGTATTCCTTCTGGAACCTAGGCGTGCACTAACTAAATGTTCTTTCTGATTTTGCTTGGATCTTAGTACTCTGTCGCCTTTTACACACGTGCAGTCCACAGTTGGTTTATTCTTGAGCATTTCGAGCATAACATGGATCAAAGGAAAGTTTATAACCATAATTTTCATATTTCTATTCAATTGTGCTTATTAATATCTGGTGAGTTATTGTCAGATATGATGGTAAATGTGAAATATTCATTAGGCATGAGTCTTGTGATATATTGTTTATAGAGAACTGTGTTTATACAAATTTTTGTACAAAAAGTAATAATTTGATTTGCAGTCATTTAAGCTGTGAGTTTAATTAGCTAATCAAATCTAATGTAGGAATTTATGAGAATATATATGAGATTCTGAACTATTTCAAAATTTGAGGAGGAGATGAAGATAATATTATATGACGTTTTTGAATCAAATCACAAAGTGTTGTTCCAGATATAGAGTTCCTGTAAAGCTGCGTGTCGTATCAATATTCACTCTAAAGTTGAGTAAGAGTAAAATAAAATTTTTGGGAATCTTTTTCAAGTTTCTTCAATTACTTCTTTCTTTTCCCTTATTGTGTGAAAACTGTTAGAAGACATTTTTATATGATGTCAAATAAGAAGCGATGTCACATGATATCATCTCTTAGTGCACTGTCTACTGGCAGGTCCATGGTACATAACGCCTCCACTGTTCTCTGTCTTCCGCTTTCCTCTTCATTTCCACATATGAGTGGGTCTATAAATCATCTAACATACCTAATCTCGGCCTGCCCCTGCCTCTTTTTCTTTCCATTCTACCTTCTATGACCTCTTTTAATAGACCTTCCCCCCTTAGAATGTGTCCTGATATGATATCATATGATAAGTCAAATAGATATCATTTTAATGAAATATTATCTATTTCAGTCCTGCTCGACAAGTGAAACAAAACGCCATCATTGTGAACAATAGACAGGTATGAGAGCAGACGTATCGTTAGTTCTTGTTAAATATGTTAAGCATATGTTAAGCACAATTTCATGAACATAGTAAAATTAACTGTTGAAAGATTTAAGATCTGCTTTATGAAAGTCTACTGAGAGAGTGAGAGATAAAGAGGACGAGAGAGGGAGAGAGTGATAAAGTGAGAGAGAATTAAAATCATAGTAAATTCAATTGACTACAAGAAGGAGGCTTTGATCTGATAAGTTGGATGAAACTACGATCAGTTATTCAATATTGTTTAGCTTTTTCATTGGAATCCACAGTCACGCTGTCTCAATGCTACTGCTATTTTGCTTATGTTGTAATGTAGAAATACGGAATTCTTATGTTTTGCTATATATATGTACATTTTTGCCATGGTAATCTAAGCATGCAAAAAATGGGTTACTATTTTTATGCGTATACCTGTATATATTTTTTGTATGTTTGTTCAAATGCTTTTAAAATTTTAAATATTTCAGAAAGGAAATCCGATACTGAAATTTGTGAAAAAAGTTCCTTGGGAGTTTGGTGATATCGTTCCAGATTATCAGATTGGACCTTCATCTTGTGTTTTATATCTGAGGTATGATGTAGAGCATAAATTATCAGATTAGAGCTTCATCTTGTGTTTTATATCTGAGGTATGATGTAGAGAATAAATTATCAGATTGGAGCTTCGTCATGTGTTTTATATCTGAGGTATGATGTAGAGAATAAATTATCAGATTGGAGCTTCGTCATGTGTTTTATATCTGAGGTATGATGTAGAGAATAAATTATCAGATTGGAGCTTCGTCATGTGTTTTATATCTGAGGTATGATGTAGAGAATAAATTAGCTTCTTCAGTCTCTTTCTTCATCGTCTCTTTGATCATTTACTTCAGCTGATAGAAAGCTGAAGTCCTCGAAAAAATTCATGCATTCAGTCAAATATCTTGACATCTACTTTAAATCAATGCTAATTAGTTGATACATAATTATACTCTATCTAGCTTACTATCAGCAAAATTGCGCTATAAATTCATATAGGGTGAAAATTAAACTTAGGGTTCAAATATACTATAATAATGTTAATATTCTCAACATAATATGTAATGTTTGTTGTAGTTATGGTGTTTAGTGTTAATTTTCTAATCTAGGCACTGTTTAACTGGAACTAAAGGGAAAGTGATAATAATGATAATGATTTGTGGTAATTAAAAACAATTGTTTGTATTATTACAGTCTACGATACCACAATCTCAACCCCAACTACATACACGAGAGACTGAAGCTGCTCGCTAATACCTTCGTCCTCAGAATCCTTCTAGTGCAGGTGGACACTGTAAGTACAATGTTGTACTGTAAGTACAGTGTTGTACTGTAAGTACAGAGTTGTACTGTAAGTACAGAGGTGTGCTGAGTTGTACTGTAAGTAGAGAGTTGTACTGTAAGTAGAGAGTTGTACTGTAGGTACAGAGTTGTACTGTAAGTACAGAGTTGTACTGAGTTGTACTGTAAGTAGAGAGTTGTACTGTAAGTAAAGAGTTGTACTGAGATGTACTGTAAGTACAGAGTTGTACTGTAAGTACAGAGTGGTACTGTATGTACAGAGTTGTACTGTAAGTACGGAGTTGTACTGTATGTACAGAGTTGTACTGTAAGTACAGAGTTGTACTGTAAGTACAGAGTTGTACTGTAAGTACAGAGTTGTACTGAAATGTACTGTGAACACTGTAAATTTTTTCCTCTGTGTTGTTCTGCCGGATCAGAGAGAAAATACACTTTAGAGAAAATTGCATAAAATTCGGATGTGAGTGTCACACTATCAAAATAAATATTTTGCATTTCGTGGTTCCATTAGTTGCAAGATGTAGGTCAAAGTTTTTGCTGAGTTAAAGTCTTTTATAATGACTTAAATTTATTTGAATTCTCGTGAGCTGGCCAGCAGATTGAGTTATAAGGTGTTTTAATATAACTTTTGAACCTGTCATTTGGCAAACCATTTGAATTAAATTACAAAAGTTTTATTCAATTAAGTTTTATGTTTGTCATACATGTATACATATACTGAATGTCTCAATAGCGTAGGTGTAACGTCATGAAGTTTTAAATGACAGATCCTGAGGTGAATTGAACCCTTGTGGGTTCGAATCCCAGCCATGCTGATCTGAGAGCAAAATGTCGGACATTCACAGGACTGGTTATACGGAAAATGGTCTAAATCGCCTAACGGTTAAAATATGTGATATAAAAGTAATAGATATTAACATAGTTGATCATTTCACTATAATGCGTGTTTACTTTACTTTTAGAAAGATCCAGATCATAATCTGAAGGAGCTGGCTGCCATGTGTATTCTGGCAGACTGTACTCTGATGCTGGCCTTCTCGTTAGTACAGTATCATAGCTGTTGTTGTTAACAAATATTAATTATAGTTGTTATTATGTAATTATCTAGCGATACTGTAGGTTTTAATACTAGTGTAGAAAACTAGTATTAAGCGATATTATCTAGCTATACTGTAGGTTTTAATACTAGTGCAGTTTTAATACTGTGATCGACCTTCAATAAGAATTTATAGCTGAAAAAATATAGAAAGTTTTCTCACTGATCTGAAAAATCTAGAATGGTCTAATATTTATGAGAGTGATGATGTTGATAAATCTATAAAAATTTTAATATTTAGTTTGTCACGTATCACTGAGAACAACTTTCCTCTTGTTAAATGCTTGCGTAAAAGATTAAAAGATAAACTAATGAACTAAAAAGATGTATTAAATTCAAAAACAATCTTTTTCTAAAATATAAGACTTCTAATAGCGATAAAGATAAACTTGACTATAAAGTGTACCGTAAAGTACTTGATAAAAAGTTGCACATACACGAAGTTAATTTCTTTAAAAACTTACTTGATAACAAAATTAATTCAGTAAAAAGCATATAGAAAACGTTAAACAATATTTGCTCCTATAAGAACAGCTCAAAGAATTCATCTATTAAAAGTCACTACACAGATAATGGCAGTACTAATGATAAAAAAGAAGTAGCTGAAACTTTTAATGCTCATTTTAGTAAAATTGGTGAAGACTTGCCGCTAAAATAATTCATACCAATCCAAGCTACACAACATTCTTAAAGAACCATAATCCTGTTTCTTTATTTCTTACTCCAATCTCCAAAAGCGAAACTATCAACGTAATTAATTCATTGAATAATACAACTTCAACTGGTTCTGACAATGTAAGCTCCAAAATTTTGAAACTTTTCTCTGAAATCATATCTTCGCCGTTAAGTCTCATTATAAATCTTTCATTTAGCACAGGTCACTTCCCAGTCAATTTTAAGATCGCAAAAGTTATCCCAATACACAAAAATGAAAGTCCTGATAAAAAAGAAAATTACAGACCAATTTCCCTTTTGAGCAATTTGAGTAAGGTTTTCGAAAAAATTATGTACAAGAAACTAGTTGGTTTTCTAGATAAAAATGAAATTTTGCATGAAAATCAATTTGGATTTAGACCGGGTCATTCAACAATCGATGCACTCAATAGTTGTGTCAATATGATACGTATGGAAAAGGCTAATAAGAACTTGGTTATGGGGTTATTCTTTGATTTTACAAAAGCATTCGACACAGTCGATCACAGTATTTTACTCGATAAACTTTAGCATTATGGGATATGCGGTATTACTCATATTTGGTTTAAATCATATCTTTCAGACCGTTCCCAATATGCTGTCATTGATAATGTTAAATCTACTGTTTTACTGATGAAAATTGGTGTACCCCAAGGATCAATCTTGGGTCCTATTTTATTTTTACTATATATTAATGATATTCAAAATGCCTCTATTGAAGGATGTCTCAAATTATTTGCAGATGATTCAAATACTTTTGTTAATGCCAATAATCTAATAGACCTCTACAAAAAGGCTAACATTGAATGTATGCGAATTAGCGAATGGAGTAAGGCTAATAAACTAACTACCAACTGCTCCAAATCTGTCCACATGCTCTTCTACCCATCCCAATGTAATGAGGATTATATATTAGCTAATAACCTTTCTGTTACTGTTAATGGAAATGCTCTGTCAAGAGTTAAACTGGTTAAGTTTCTTGGTGTAAATATTGATGATAATTTAACTTTCTGTTTACATATCAAATGTATAACCTCTAAAATCAATAGCATCTGTAGTATGTTATACAGACGCAGAGAGCTATTGCCTGCAATATGTCGTAAAAATTTATATTTTTCTTTGGTGTTCAGTAGAATTTCATACGGCCTTATAATTTATGGAAATAATTCGGAAAAAGCACTTCATCCTCTGCATGTAGCGAATAATAGAGCCCTTAGGATTCTCCAGGTTCAAGACAACGATATAAAATTAAGGTCATTTTTGAGAACTACAGTACCTTGCCGATACATCTGTTGTATAAGTCTATGACTGCCAATATGATTTATAAGTGCTTATATCACGAAGGATTCGTGTCTAAAGTTATAAAAGATATGTTTATATCTAATCTTTTAAATAGCAGCTATCAGACTAGGCTTTTGGTATCCAATTATCTTTCTTTACCTGCGAATCGTTCTAACTTCTCATCTAATGTATTTGAAGGATGCTCAATATGGAATGCTATACCTATTGCAATTAGCATCTTAAACTCATTTAAGTCCTTTAGGGTGTCATGCAGACTTTTTCTTATGGAATCTTGGTAATTATTGAATTACTATTTAAAATCTGATATATATTAGATAATCGTATCATATATTATTTTGGGTAATCTATTTACAATCCTAGTGACATAAACGTAACATATTACTGTTGTCATGTTTTAGACAAAACTTTAGTGTTTCTTCAATTTCCTTCTTTCTTTGTTTACTGCAGTGGTCAGCTCGATAGGGTACTTCAGTACCCTCTCTGATGGCCGTGGTGAGCAAATTTTAGTTTCTGTTTGATGCTACATATGTTGATTCTCACTTTTGTCTGCTGATTTATCTGTTTTCACAATTATTTGTCGGTGTTTGATGAATTTTCTAAATAAACATATGTACTACTACAACTACCTATGGTTTGTATGGTTATAGTAATGTATAATCTATGGTTTGCTGATTGTACTGATTGAGAGTTGCTGTTAATCTTGTTGATGTTTTCTCTGAGTGTTGCAAAGAGATTTGAGATACTAATTTAGATACTAAACGACTTGTTCATTTCTTCGTCAAGATATATTTTCTGTTTGTTGTTTAGCTTAATTTCCGTTTGTTTATGGCAGTACTGAAATTTGTTGTTTTAAGATTAAATTTCTGTCATATGTAGATATTTTGATATCAAAAGCTGGTAAAGCTAATGTTAACGTCAGTTTCCTCACTCGAAAGCAATGTTATTGACGGGAGAGCCCAGGATTTGAACCCCGCACATACTGATCCGCAGTCGAATATCTTACCGACGTCGCCACTGGCTCCGGCCAGTATTACTAGGTATCAAAGACAGTTATAAAGTACGTTGTAGCCTAAGTTAACTGCCTGCTTCGTGAAGAGCAGTATCGCATCTCTCTTGGTGTATAGCTGTATATCTGCATTGTCTGTTGCTAGACATGAAGAGGCTGGAAGGTATCTATCTAGATGTATGTATGTCTGTATGTATGTATGTATGTATGTATATGTGTCTGTATGTATGTATGTATGTCTGTATGTATGTATGTATGTATGTATGTCTAGCTGCATTGTCTGTTGCTAGTCATGAAGAGGCTGGAAGGTATCTATCTAGATGTATGTATGTATGTCTGTATGTATGTATGTCTGTATATATGTATGTCTGTGTGTGTGCATTGTGTGTTATTAGACACGAAGAGGCTGGAAGATATCTGGAAACTTACAAGGCCTACGAGAACAAACCGGCAGATCTAATTATGGAGAAATCTGAGACAAATTTCCTCGCAAAAGTTAGTCTGCCACCTTTCTTCGCTCTATTAATCCAGAATAGAGACTTTGAAGTAACCAATTACACTTATATTTTTGCAAAAAACTGGTAAAGCTAATGCTAACGTCAGTTTCCTCACTCGAAAGCGATGTCAGTGACGGAGGAGCCCAGTATTTGAACCCAGCACTTACTGGTCCGCGGTCGAATAACTTACCGACATCGACACTGGCTCTAACCAATCGACCCGGATATTATAGATTTGTTTAACGGAGTAATTGATTATGTAATTGATATATTGATTGATTTATAATTTCAGTTCACAGACACACTAACTTCTGCAAAGAAAATCAATAAGACGGATTCTCAAAGTCTGTTGACGGCTTTTGGCGTAAGTCAAATTTTAGCTGTCCAATTGAGGTCGTTAAAGTCCTTTGCATGGGATAAGGGCTTTATGAATGGCCTGATTTACCGTGTTTTAGGGTTAATGTTGGTTCTTCTAGGATACATGGGCTATCAGATTCATATTCCTTATAATGTTTGAATATTGCCAGCCCAAGCACACACCCCTCCCCACTCTCCTACCACTCCCGCACTAGGCTTTGTTTATTATGTGAGCAGAGTTACCACTACACATTATGAAATGTCTCTACAAATAGTGGTTTAACGCATTGGTTTCTGATAATTGTGTAACATAGGGTAAAGCTAAAGCTAAGGTTAACGTCAGTTTCCTCGCTGGAAAGCGATGTCAGTGACGGGAAAGCCCTGGATTTGAACCCCGCACATACTGATCCGCGGTCGAGTATCTTACCGACATCGCCACTGGCTCCAGCCAAACAGTGGTATAGAAATAATGGTTTAACGCATTGGTTTGCTGATTACGGTTGTTGTTTCACTGGTTGATTGTGGTTGATGTGGTTTAGTCATTTGAGAAGATTTGTGGAGCCACTGAAGAAGAACTCTCTCTTTGTCCAGGTGTTGGACCTCAAAAGGTTTCTTTATATTCAGTCTTGTTAACATAATGTTTTTTGTGCATATATAATATATAATATATATATATATATATATATATATATATATATATATAATATATATGTTATATATATATATATATGTTATATATATATATATATTTATTTATATATATATACTTTCATCAACCATTAAATACCATCAAATTTTACCTCCCTATGCTTTTATTTTGTTAAACCTTTTATTTTATGTTTTATTTTCTTCTTTCTCTAGTGATGCGATATTTTAGAATCCAGAGTCTTACTCTCAAAAATCCAAAGTCTTACTGCCAAGAATCCAAAGTCTTACTCTCAAAAATCCAAAGTCTTACTGCCAAGAATCCAAAGTCTTACTCTCAAAAATCCATAGTCTTACTGCCAAGAATCCAAAGTCTTACTCTCAAAAATTCAAAGACTTACTGCCAAGAATCCAAAGACTTACTGACAAGAATCCAAAGTTTTACTCTCAAGAATCCAAAGACTTACTGCCAAGAATCCAAAGTCTTACTCTAAAAAATTCAAAGACTTACTGCCAAGAATCCAAAGACTTACTGCCAAGAATCCAAAGACTTACTGACAAGAATCCAAAGTCTTATTCTCAAGAATCCAAAGTCTTACTGCCAAGAATCCAAAGTCTTACTCTCAAGAATCCAAAGACTTACTCTCAAAAATTCAAAGACTTACTGCCCAGAATCCAAAGTCTTACTGCCAAGAATCCAAAGTCTTACTCTCAAACATCCAAAGTCTTACTGCCAAGAATCCAACGTCCTACTCTCAAGAATCCAAAGTCTTACTGCCAAGAATCCAAAGTCTTACTCTCAAAAATTCAAAGACTTACTGCCAAGAATCCAAAGACTTACTGACAAGAATCCAAAGTCTTACTCTCAAGAATCCAAAGTCTTACTGCCAAGAATCCAAAGACTTACTGACAAGAATCCAAAGTCTTACTCTCAAGAATCCAAAGTCTTACTCTCAAGAATCCAAAGTCTTACTGCCAAGAATCCAAAGACTTACTGACAAGAATCCAAAGTCTTACTCTCAAGAATCCAAAGTCTTACTGCCAAGAATCCAAAGTCTTACTCTCAAGAATCCAAAGTCTTACTGCCAAGAATCCAAAGTCTAACTGCCAAGAATCCAAAGTCTTACTCTCAAAAATTCAAAGACTTACTGCCAAGAATCCAAAGACTTACTGCCAAGAATCTAAAGACTTACTGACAAGAATCCAAAGTCTTACTCTCAAGAATCCAAAGTCTTACTGCCAAGAATCCAAAGTCTTACTCTCAAGAATCCAAAGACTTACTCTCAAAAATTCAAAGATTTACTGCCCAGAATCCAAAGTCTTACTGCCAAAATCCAAAGTCTTACTCTCAAACATCCAAAGTCTTACTGCCAAGAATCCAACGTCCTACTCTCAAGAATCCAAAGTCTTACTGCCAAGAATCCAAAGTCTTACTCAAAAATTCAAAGACTTACTGCCAAGAATCCAAAGACTTACTGCCACTCTACTGACAAGAATCCAAAGTCTTACTCTCAAGAATCCAAAGTCTTACTGCCAAGAATCCAAAGTCTTACTCTCAAGAATCCAAAGACTTACTCTCAAAAATTCAAAGATTTACTGCCCAGAATCCAAAGTCTTACTGCCAAGAATCCAAAGTCTTACTCTCAAACATCCAAAGTCTTACTGCCAAGAATCCAACGTCCTACTCTCAAGAATCCAAAGTCTTACTGCCAAGAATCCAAAGTCTTACTCAAAAATTCAAAGACTTACTGCCAAGAATCCAAAGACTTACTGACAAGAATCCAAGTCTTACTCTCAAGAATTCAAAGTCTTACTGCCAAGAATCCAAAGTCTTACTCTCAAGAATCCAAAGTCTTACTCTCAAAAATTCAAAGTCTTACTGCCAAGAATCCAAAGTCCCACTCTCAAGAATCCAAAGTCTTACTGCCAAGAATCCAAAGTCTTACTGCCAAGAATCCAAAGTCTTACTGCCAAGAATCCAAAGTCTTACTGCCAAGAATCCAAAGTCTTACTCTCAAAAATTCAAAGACTTAATGCCAAGAATCCAAAGACTTACTCACAAGAATCCAAAGTCTTACTCTCAAGAATCCAAAGTCTTACTGTCAAGAATCCAAAGACTTACTGCTAAGAATCCAAAGTCTTACTCTCAAAAATTCCAAAGACTTACTGCCATGAATCCAAAGTTCTTACTCAGAAAATCCAAAAGCCTTCTGCCCAA
>CAJHZI010000756.1:40000-112745 GCA_905160935.1 Enchytraeus crypticus
ATGCCTTCATGGAAGTAAATCTCCCGCACAAGACGACCGGCGCTCGTGTATTCCACTAGACCGCATTGAACAGCGTCAGCATGAAAGAACCACATGGTAACCAGCAATGTGTGCTCTGCCGTCACTGATAGACCTACGGGATGGTCAGTTTCACTAAGCGGCCAGGGAGTGACGGAGTTTTCGGTGAGGTTAACCCGGATGATATAATTTAGGTGCCCGGATGCAATGATGTAGAGAATTTCATTGTGCTCGCAGCTAGCCATGGCTACCGGCTTCGTCCTGTTATCCTGCAAATCTATGTAGCCTAAATCTTTCAGACTGTACGAATCAAACTTGTGGATCCTGGATCGTTCGTTTTGATAGCTTAATATCACAAATATCACGTCGTCAAGCAACGTTATGCAGCTCATTAACGCTGACGCTTCCAGGGAGTAGTTGAATGAAGAGAGACATATGTTTATTTTCGACAACAAACATCAGTGTAAAGTCACATACATAAAAAGTGTACAAAAAGAGAAATAAAAGTGCAAGATTACAACATAGGCCTAATGAATGATGCAAAATTAAAACAATCCAAATGCCAATTAAGCGGTCCCTAGTGAGAGCATTGCTCTATCTAGCTAGTCGCCTATATGGTAAGGGAAGTGCTTCTATCAGAATAGTTTACCAGTTCTTGAATAAAAAAGATTTATATAGGATACTAAAATTATATACATTTCTAGCCGTTTTTATGTCCTGTATTCTAGTTTGACATTCGCATTGACATTCACATTCGAAATTAAGGTGTCTTTTGCAAAATTAAAATTCAAAACCAAACTTAGATTAAACTAGGAATCCAAAATGCACAAATTGAATTACACACAAAATGAACACTATCCACCTACAATCTGGTGCATTTGCACAGTAATTTCTGCACAAATGGCCGAATAATCTCCAATAAAAGTGGGACTGGCAGTGATTTTAAGGCATTTTCACTATAAGCACACATTTCGAAGTGCACAAAAATAAGAGCAGATAGAATATGTGCACCATTTTAATTACACACAAAATGAACACTATCCAGCTACAATCTGGTGCATTTGCACAGTAATATCTCCACAATTGGACGAATAATCTCCAATAAAAGTGGGACTGGCAGAGATTTTAAGGTATTTTTCACTGTAAAACAGACATTTCGAAGTGCACAAAAATAAGTGCAGATAGAATATGTGCACCAATGTTATAAATCAGAAAAGCTATGTGTTAAATACAAGATATATAGCTGGTAGCTCTGATTGTATGAATTTTATTTTAATGTGTCAACAAATACACGCTGCTGTTGCTCTTTGTTCTTTCTTCTGCTGTGAAAATTCTTTTCTTTGTTACAGTGGTCAGCGTTACACGTTGGTGATATTATTGCTTTTGCAGTCATTATTATTTCTACTTCGGCTAACGGAGAGAACGAGAATGTATCTCTTGTAAGTCTATAAAATTAAACGTTAAATTTATATTTAGGCTATTCTTCTATTGATTACACTGTTTTTTATCGTGTATATTTTTTTGCTGACAAAATTTTAGTATTTTTGTTATTGGATATAATAAAGACAACTTCTTTATACTATTACTTTCGGCAAATTCAGATTTAGGAAGAACTTTACTACCTCTTATTTGAAGTTATTTCTTTGCGTTGTAACTATGTTGGAGTAGGGCTAATGCATATTTAAAGGATTCAATTGTAAATTCCTAAGTAAAAGTTTTAAGTTTTTTGCTTATATTAATTATTGTTAATTTAATGTTATATATGCTACGGGTTATTATTAAAGTCTGGATTTAATATATGCAGGCCTATTGAATATTTATATCCGTATATTTTGCTTTATATTAATCATTTTTAATTTATTGCCATATAGTCTGCGTGTTATTATTAAAATCTGGATTTAATATAGGCCTATGATTGGTTTTTGAAAATTGATATTAGTATATTTTGCTCAATTTGTTCATTTAGGCCCAAAATATTTATTTTGTTCTTTAGTCATTTCTTAAATAAGCTGCTATAAATAATTACGTTATCAGATAATTTGTCCACATATTCACCTTGTTTTTTATAACTGATACCACTCATAATTTTTACTTAAACGTGGTTAGTAGTTGAACGATGTATTTGAATTTTATCATACTTAAACACCAACCAATTCTACCAAATTCAGAGAAATTTAGATTGGATGTCTTTTAAAACGTGATATTTATAGTTTTGTGTATAGGAGTGGGTTAAGATATGAAATTTCCAGTAGGCTACTGGATTACGGGCATGTTACATGCGGAGTAAAATTATCTCTACAAAAATAATAGTGAACACGTCCCATTAAATTTCTGCTAATGCCATTTTGAAGAGCAATTATTTCCTTGTAAAACGACGTAAAATACGAGCTGATATGTTCTTAATTGACAAAGTTATTGAATTTTAATGCATGCATTACGTCATTAAGCCTACATGTGCTAGGCGAGAGCTGCTGCCGTGAGACGGAGAGCGCAGCTATTGTTAATTCTCCTCATGCAATGCATGCATTGAAAGTTCAATAACTTTGGCAATTGAGAACATATCGGCACGTATTTTACGGCGTTCTGAAAAGACGTAGGCCTAATTGCTCTTCAAAACAGCGTTTGCATAAATTTTATGTTACATGTACGCTATTATTTTTGTAGAGATAATTTTACGCTACATGTAACATGCCCGTAATCCTGTACTGTAAATTTCTTATTTGACCCCACTCCTATTTGCAAAACTAGGCCTATAGCTTTGAAGTTGTAAAATATATTAAAACTAAATTTCTCTATATTTGTTATTATTGGCTGCTGGTTAAGTTCGGTGAATTTTAAGAACATCGGTTAACTCCTTACGTCTTTATTGTAAAATTAATGTGGGGTATCAGTTATAAAAAACACAGTGTATAATCTGATCTATACCATTTTTGTATGTAGGCCTATATTGCTTTTTGTAGTCCTATGTTGTTGTATTATAAAAAAAATCATGTAACGAAGAGATACATATTACATATATCTAAGCCTTTATTTGTTTTGCTTTAATTTTTTTCGCTGTGCGCATGACAAAACTGCTTCTGACGCAAAGTTGTTATCAAATTTATTGTAGAATTTAGCAATTAGATGAAATTATCATATTAATTTTTCAATAGGCCTACATAATCAATTTCACGTCTGCACATTTATTTTCTATTGTATCTATTATTCCATATTTTGAACTTGTTCTTCCAATAAAGTAAATCTCATAGCATATTTTGCTTTATATGTCACTTGTCCTTTCCCGTGTTGTGTCCGGGTTGCTTTAAGAATAGACCAATCATGTACATATGCACATGTCGTAGGTGGCGAAATGAAAAGCAAGATCCAAACCAACGGCTGAAACGGCAATCGGTTGTTGAGCGCCTATGCTATACAAAATGCTTCCAAATTTAAAGGAATTGAAAATATGCAAAAGGTCTATTCGTATCAAGACCCTAGTTAAACAGGCATTTAAGGAAAGAAGAAGATTATCATGATGTGTTTGCTTTGTTAATATTACGTGATTGAATTTGGGCGTAGACTAGATCTCCAATAGGTAACCCTGCATTTGTTGTCCTGATCCTTTCTATAACAGTTTTCATTTATAAAATTCGTCAGCAATTTCATCATTTTTAAAGATCTATTTTGAAAATTCAATGAATATATTCAGATATGAACTGTGAATTTATTCATTAACAACTAAATGTTATATTTCTATATTTTAAATTTGCTTCATTTTTGAATGCTCTATGATTAATTTTAAATTACAAACATAGTCTGTTGCAATTATTATTATTTTTAATGCATGCTGAAATAGTGGTATTGTTTCATTTCTTATATAGTTTATTATACATTATTAGTCTCCGCATAGATTTTCCCTTTGAGTGTTACAATATATTAACCTAAATAGGCCATATTATTCAGTCATAAATTACATAGTCTGAAAATTAAATTCATCCTCAGGATTCAGTCAATTCGTAGGCATAAATCATAAACGTAACTTATATATTTCCCGCATTTTCAATTGCTTGTTATTGTTTATTAATTCCTTAATGTAAATTTCAATAGGTATTGAATAATTACAGCAGTCAAATTGTTGTTATATATAGCCTTAATTTGGCGGTTTTATCTTGCCAATGGCAGGTCCATGGCATTTAATTAAAATGTTGATAATATGCATGGAACAAAGTTTACTTAATTTATGATACAACTATGATTTATTCGTATGGTTGTGTTGCAGGAAAATATTAATATGTGGACTTCTTCTCAGCCCTACTTTCAGTGTCAAGCGAGTAAGTTGTAACTTCTTACATCATTCATTTTTTAGAATCAATTGCTTAACAATAATTTTAATCTATTCATACAATAATTATAGTTAATTATTAACCAGTAATTATTGCTAGTAGGCATCGAAGGTCTTCCCTTTCACTAAAATCTATAATCATCGATTCAGAATTTGTTAGGTAATTCTTAATTAGTAGTTGCTAAACACATTTCTGATAAGGCAAAAGCAGGGAGTAATTATGGGGAAGCGGTGGCAGCTGTCCACCAAATGAAAATTCTGCTCCTTCAGCTAATATTTTACGGATATAGTCCCGTAGCGTGGGTATGGCTGATAGGGGGGGGGGCTAAAGAATAGCAAGGGGGCACATGTTAAGGGGTTAGTTCCGTCGCCTAGAGGCAGTTGGGGGTGAATTTTCGCAAATTCGACTAGAGTAGCAGGGAATTTTGGAAACTTATAGAGTAGCAGGGAATTTTGGAAACTTATATAAGCTACCCTATCAGACCATCAGGGTCGAGGGTTTTGATATTTCAGATTTAATTTTTGTAACATAAAAATGTTGATTGAAAAATGACTGGTGCTAAATACTTGTTAAGCGTCATGTTTCAACTTCAACGATTCTGCAAAAATGTATTAAATTTTGCTTTTCGTATGAAGAAATGTATTTGCAATTATGCATTTTTTTGGCTACAATAACAATAACTATAATTTTTTTCTTCATGTGTTTTCTTCATGATTTACAATCTATTTCAGTACAACGCATTTCATAATTATATTAAAGTGCATTAATAAGTGGCAATGTAATAGTACCGTTACTACTGTTCATAGCCTACGTTATTATATTTATGAATTTGAATGCATTTTCATTTTTTAAAAAATTAAGAATTAAAATCTATACTTTAACTTTTTTAACTTTACATAACCAACCTTACTTAGCTAACCCGGTTACATAATTCTATCAATAAATCGCTTACATAACATTTAAAATTAACAAGAATTACATTTGATTCTTGACGGCGGGATTAGCGCATTTGGTTTAGTTGCGCGTCAAATATCGAAGTTAAGCTGCATCGACCTCGGTTAGTACTTTATGGGTGACCACCTTGGAAGATCGAGTGTTGCTAAAAGCTTAGGAAGGAAAAAATCCCAGGGTGATGGAAGGTTATTCTTGAATCCGCGCCAACTGCAATTGATGCGCCATCGAAAGGCAACGATTACTAATAACCGTGGAGAAAAAGGAGGAAATGGGTCTTAAACAAGCATCTGTGCTTCCTAACCCAGTTTGCCGTTATGTTATGCCTTTATTATCAATGAATGTTTCATAACTTTCATTTATATGTCTGACATTATAAAGCAATCCTCTTGAAAATAGACTATGACTTAACTACAGTGCATTGATCAATCAACACAGAATCATCAGTAGTCATCAGTTTTTCTAGTTGCCTTCATCCACGATAAATATGGTAAAATAGGAAAATGGGCACTTCATATACGTTAATCAGCTAATGAAGAGGATACATTAATCAAAATTTATCGTCAACTGAAAACGTATTGCGCCTCATTTCCTATAACAATAAACTTTCCTAATGAACTTTAACAGTCTATCCCTGATAGGCTATAAATTCCAATGAAAACTCTACAGACTCTGACTATCACAATTGACTCTAACTCACAATTGCAATATAATAATTTACTAATGATTATGATACGTAATTCATTCATATAACTCGATATTCTATGATAATCTTCGATTGATAATTGTGGGCAACATCGCAGGCTCCTATTGTTTGATTAGAGCCGATACCAGCTTGGACTAGCTAGCTAGGCCCACATACGAAAGCTGGGTTTCTTGGATCGAAGCCGACACCGGGGCCCCGCCAAAAATGACGTGTCAACTGTCAAGTGACGTAGTTATCGATTTCACATGTATAACCTTGAGCTCGGCAATTTTTAGCGGCTTTAGCCTAATGCTCGATTTTATACAATGTCTTGAACATTATGTCACTGTTTTGCACATGAAATTCATGAAACCGATACAGTTTAATTTTTACGTAGTTTAACAATGGTCGCGATTCGCAAAAAATGGAATTAAGAATAATTATGACGGTAAAAGGTATTTTCTCAGTTCTGCGGGCCGGTGGGGCATCAATTAGCAGGGGGCCCGACCCCCTGGTCACCTCCCCGACGCTACGGGGAAGCACGGAAATCATATGAAATTTGAATTGATTTTCCACTTTTACCTTAGGTCCTATCTACTATCATAACAAACTGCCACCATTCCATTTTAATCTTCCACCCCGTCATTATAAGCTGCAACCTCATCATTTTAAGCTGCGACCCCATCATTTTAATAAGGCATCCCTTGAACGAGTTTCTTTAAGCGCCACTGGCAGAAATACATCATACATCATCAACTTATAATTTAATCCAATATTATTTATCTTAATACAAACTCTTGATCAAAAATAAAGTTTTAATAACGTTTGCTTTTGTGTATTTCTTCGACCTTTTCCTTAGTAGCTCTTTCCTTCCTATTAATGGTTCTTGGCTTGCCCAATTTCATATTATAATTTTCAATATATACTTTATCTTTTATAGTTTACAATAAATATCTGTAACTGTGTTAACTTCATTCCGTCATTTGCTATATAAAATTCAACTTTAAGAGCCACTCTCACAAATTTTACTTTCTTCATTTCATTCTTTATTGCAATAGTGTTCAGAGCGTACACAATACTCTTTAAACCCGATATGCCACTATAATCATACATTAGATATATTATATATATATATATATATATATATATATATATATATATATATATATATATCTATACATACACACACACACACATACATATGTACATGTATATATTCCCCGTGATGTGCTCGGATGTGGTTGGACCACTGCAAAACAGGGCAACCGCAAACAATCTGCCGCGTGTACGTAAGAGGCGACTAAAGGAACTGAGGATGGCAAGAGGGGACCCACTTCACCATGAAATAGTTTCCTCCAGGATTAAATGGTAATTAATCCACCTAACTGAGAAAGGCAACGGGAAACCACATCAAAAGCCATCTTTTTCCCAAGCTATAGGCTACGTAAGGTATGCATAAGACTTAGACTTTGTGAAGGGATTAACTTGTTGATCTAAGGAGTGCTCTTATGAAGCGAGAAAGCAGACTTTTAGTATGATTATGTACCTTGAACCTGCCACTAGACAGAGCCCTGAAGAAGAAAAAGATATATATATATATATATATATATATATATATATACATATATATACTGTATATACACATATATATATATATATATATATATATATATATCCATATATACATACATATATACTACTGTATATATATATATATATATATATATATATATATATACATACATATATACATACATATATATACTGTATATATATATATATACATATATACATATATATATATATATATATATATATATATATATATATATATATATATATATATATATATATATATATATATACACACATTATTTGCATAACTCGAATTTGTATTCATTCTGTTTTTTACATAGCTCTCAATATCATTGTCCTTCTGCATAATTAAATGTAAAATAGAATTGATTTGTCATTGATTGCTGTTAAGTGATTGAATTTATTTTATTTTATTTACCTAATTTCTTAAAACAATTTTGTAATCTATTACTTAGAAGCTCATGGATGCAATGCTTCTAAGAATATTGCACTTGTTAAATGTTATGCATATTACTTCCCTGTCCTGTATGAAATAACGAAAGTCTAAGTGTAAAAGACTATCACCCGTTAAATTTAATTTCATTGTGTAGCCTATTAGTATTTGTATCACCCAAATCAGTCAGAAATTTAGCTTTAGAAATTGATGAAATTAAATAAATAACAGGATAGTATCTGAACATGGCAATTGCAGAAGTTCATTTTAATTTGTATTATTTATCTATTTTAGAATCATTGAGTTTGGAATGGTCGGATGATAGATATATTATCTCCCTAAGTGAATGGGAAAAAGTAATGCCTCGCCGAATCTCAAATCGACTGCGACTTACCAACGTCTGGAGGGACTACATGTCAAATGTAATTGAGAAGAAATGTAACTGTGTGGTTTCATTTGGATATTATAGAATTAGCGCTTTCAGCAGTAGAAAGACAGATTGTCCATTCATCAGACAATATGCTCACTGCTCTTTTCGCAATTGCAGAAAATTTGAAATTGTTATCGATAAAAAACAAGACTTCAAAGAATGCGTGTATTGTAACATTAAAAGTAGAGGTGACGAGAACCATGTTGATGAGCCAATAAAATTCCGCCGAACCAACACTGAGGAACAAAAATATCTGTCTCAAATGTTAGAAGATGGACGGCCTGAGGAAGTTTATGAAGAGTTACTCGCAAAGTCTGATATGAGTAAATTGACTGCTGGAAATTTCAACAAACCGAAATCAATCGCAGATTTGAGAAGATTGAAATCTCTAATTGCATCCAGTGAGAAGTTGCATAATGTTATTGATATAGAATTGGATCTCATGCAGCGGTTGTATGTGGAAACTGATGACAGTGTCGATGTTAAGGGTTTCATACAGAAGAGGGGAAATAATCCTTTCTTTGTCATAATGTATATGCGTGATCAACTGCAGTTGCTGCATGGACATGCACCAATTCTTTATTTGGATGCGACAGGCTCAATTTTTAAGAAATGGCAAGGCATTGACAAAAAAATGCTTTTATATTCTCTTGTTTTGCCAAATATAAGAAGAAATGAACCCTGCGTTCCTGTTTGCGAAATGATCTGTTCTGAACATAAGACTGAAATGATCAGCCACATGTTGTTCAGTTTCAGAATGGATTTCAATAGATTAAATAAACAGGGTGTCCATTCATCGAATTTTCCATGCAAATTAATCGTTACAGACTTTTCCTGGGCATTAATTCATTCAGTTTTGCATTCCTTCAGCCGAACCAGTGATATTGAAAGCTATTTACAAAATATGTATGAATCAATAGTATGCAATAAAGTTTGGAAGCAGGCAGTTGGTATATTTATTTTTTCAAACCATGCGGTACATATTGTGGCTAGGTATTTGGCCAAATTGAAATTCAATTATGTATATAAGAGAGAATTTTTGCATAGCTTTGTTTTTCTTCAGTACAGCAAGACTTTTCCTAATGCTATAAATACTCTTTCATTAATTTTCAATGTTTTTGGAGAAAAGTTTGAGACGAAGATAGTTAAAAAGGCTAAACAGCAGTTGCTTAGTAACATAAAGAATTGGAAAATTAAAGGAACCGAGTCTGATGAGATTGATCGTGACAGTGACCTTCACAATGTCAGTGATAGAAATGTGGGAAAGAAGCTGCAGAAAGCTATTCGTGCCAGTTCACCTTGGTTGAAATATTTTAACGAAAGAAGATGTCAGACACAGAAGATCAATGAGATTGAAATTGATTGTATTGGCAGTTCAAAGAAGTTAAATAAGTTCTATTCAGAAGCCTTGACTGGCTACTTAATACGTCACTGGCTGTCTTTGTTTCCTTTGTGGTGCATGGCTGTTGCAAAAATATTTGATATAAAAGATTTAAAATCTTCTTTTTCCAATTGTCATGTTGAGAATTAGTTTAACAATGTGAAATCTCGCCACATCAGAAACAGCAGTTCAGGTGTCAGAATTAGAGTCACAAAGTTCATCAGTAAACAACGTGAAAATATAAAAAAACGCCGACTACGTTTCAAACTTGCAGAGTCAAGACCTACAAAGAGACGTGGCTTAGGCACTGATATTCATGAAGCAGAAGAAAAATGGGGGAAGAAACGTGCGAGATATGTGAAGCTTTCCACGGCTGCAACGGAAACATTATTTAAAACTAATTCTTCATCATCGTCTATCTCCATTACGTCCCATAATTGTGACAATATTGCAGGTGTAGTCTCGTCCAGTGTAGAAATAAATTTATCTGCGACATCAAGTGTTGTTCCTAATTCTGTTAGTAATGCCAGTATTGCTAGTGTAAATCCAATATCTTTTGAAGTTCCGACCTCGAATTTTGAATCAAGTGCAAGAGACAGTAACGAGCAAATTGCTGTAGTGCAAGCCAAGCGTTTAGCAAGTGCAAGTATCATAAGCATTTCAACTGTGGATGGTACGACTCAAGCAGTTACGACTGATTTTGCAAGCAAAACTCAAGCAGTGAAAGAGCCCAGCTTAAAGCTGGAATTCATGATTCGGAGGGGTAGACGAATGACCCTGAATGACAAAGAATCTGTTTTGCCTGAAGGGGAATGGTTGGAAGCAAATGTTGTTTATGGTTTTCTAGATTGCTTTCAATCAGAGAAGTGCTCCATGTGGACTGATGCAGATTGGCGCAATGTGAATTCATTGAAACCTGTGTCCTCCATGGATGGTGTAAATTGGGAAAAGGTTAATATTATATATATTCCAATGTGTTCAGGCGGCCACTTCACAGCTCTTGTACTAGATATTGTAAATAAAACAGTTCCTTACTTGAAACAGTGGCTCATGAAATAACACTTGAGAAAAACTGTCGCGCCTTTACGGCCAAATGGAATAAATATGTTTCATTGTATCTGAGCGATATATTTTGCCATGGTGGCAAGTTTACGACGTTAAATATCAAGCATCCTATGCAGAGGGATGGATCGAGCTGCGGAGTATTGATATCTTTGTTTGGCAAGTATATTGCTGAAGGCCTTAGCATTGAAGGAGTTCCAACAGATGCTGTCAGCATGAAAGCTGCAAGAATGGAAATCTGGGATACTCTCGTTCAAAATAAAGATACTGAAAGATGCTGCACGTGCAGAAATAAAGAAGACTTGCGCCCCAAAACGCTTAACCTAGAACGATGGCTAGTCTGCTCCCTTTGTGACAATAACTTTCATTTTGCCTGTGCAAAGAAGGAATGTAATGCTACAGGTGTTGATAATAGGAAAAATGGCTATGTAGTTATTGTAAAAATGCCATATAAATTTTTATTTCAATTTTGAAATGTAATTTATAAAAAGTTTTGTAAACTTTAAAATAATTATATGTAATTTTAAATCCGATAAAAATAAAAATTTCATTCTAATATTATTGTACTAAAGTAAGCTTTTATTAAATTTTATATTAAAGAAATGACTGACAATTTCTGCAAGTACTACTTTTTGTTGGAGTTTATTCTGCCAATGGTGGAGATATTATTGTGCAAATGCAACAGATTGTAGATGGATAGTGTTCATTTTGTGTGTAATTGAAATGGTGGACATATTCTATCTGCACTAATTTTTGTGCACTTCGAAATGTCTGTTTTATAGTGAAAAATACCTTAAAATCTCTGCCAGTCCTACTTTTATTGGAGATTATTCGTCCAATTGTGGAGATATCATTGTGCAAATTCACCAGATTGTAGCTGGATAGAGTTCACCTTGTGTGTAATTAAAATGGTCTAGAGATTCTCTCTGCACTTCCTTTTGTGCACTTCGAAATGTGTGTTTTATAGCGAAAAATACCTTGAAATCTCTGCCAGTCCCACTTTTATTGGAGATTATTCGTCCAATTAGGGAGTTATTAGTGTGCAAATGCACAAGATTGTAGCTGGATAGTGTTCATTTTGCGTGCAATGGAAGTGGTGCACATTTTCTATCTGCACTTTCTTCTGTGCACTTCGAAATTGTGTTTAATAGTGAAAAATACCTTAAAATCTCTACCAGTCCCACTTTTATTGGAGACCATTCGTCCAATTGTGGAGTTATTATTGTGCAAATGCACCAGATTGTAGCTGGATAGTGTTCATTTTGTATACTATTGAAATGGTGCACATATTCTATCTGCACTTGTTTTTCTGCACTTCGAAATGTCTGTTTTATAATTCATCCAATTGGGGAGTTATTAGTGTGCAAATGCACCAGATTGTAGGTAGATAGTGTTCATTGTGTGTGCAATTGAAATGGTGCACATATTCTATCTGCACTAATTTTTGTGCACTTCGAAATATGTGTTTAATAGTGAAAAATACCTGAAAATCTCTGCCAGTCCCACTTTTATTTGAGATTATTCGGCTATTTGTGCAGAACTTACTGTGCAAATTCACCAGATTGTAGCTGGATAGTGTTCATTTTGCGTGTAATTAAAATGGTGCACATATTCTATCTGTGCTTATGTTTGTGCACTTCGAAATGTCTGTTTTACAGTGAAAAATGAATGATAATCTTTACCCGTCCCACTTTTATTGGAGATTATTCGTCCAATTGTGGAGATATTAATGTGCAAATGCACCAGATTGTAGCTGGATAGTGTTCACTTTGTGTGTATTTAAAATGGTGTACATATTCTCTCTGCACTTATTTTTGTGCACTTTGAAATGTGTGTTTAATAGTGAAAAATACCTTAAACTCTCTGCCAGTCCCACTTTTATTGGAGATTATTCGTCCAATTGTGGAGTCATTATTGTGCAAATGCACCAGATTGTATCTAGATAGTGTTTATTGCGTGTGTAAGTAAAATAGTGTACAGATTCTATTTGCTCTTATTTTTGTGCACTTCGAAATATGTGTTTATAGTGAAAAATACCTTAAAATCTCTGTAAGTCCCACTTTTATTGGAGATTATTCGTCCAATTGTGGAGTTATTATTGTGCAAATGCACCAGATTGTAGCTGGATAGTGTTCATTGTATGTGCAATTGAAATGGTGCACATATTCTCTCTGCACTTTTTTCTGTGCACTTCGAAATGTGTGTTTAATAGTGAAAAATACCTGAAAATCTCTGCCAGTCCCACTTTTATTTGAGATTATTCGGCTATTTGTGCAGAACTTACTGTGCAAATTCACCAGATTGTAGCTGGATAGTGTTCATTTTGCGTGTAATTAAAATGGTGCACATATTCTATCTGTACTTATGTTTGTGCACTTCGAAATGTCTGTTTTACAGTGAAAATTGAATGATAATCTTTACCCGTCCCACTTTCATTGGAGATTATTCGTCCAATTGTGGAAATGTTAATGTGCAAATGCACCAGATTGTAGCTGGATAGTGTTCACTTTGTGTGTATTTAAAATGTTGTACATATTCTCTCTGCACTTATTTTTGTGCACTTCGAAATGTGTGTTTAATAGTGAAAAATGCCTTAAACTCTCTGACAGTCCCACTTTTATTGGAGATTATTCGTCCAATTGTAGAGTCATTATTGTGCAAATGCACCAGATTGTAGTTGGATAGTGTTCATTTTGTGTGTTATTAAAATGGTGTACAGATTCTCTCTGCTCTTATTTTTGTGCACTTCGAAATGTGTGTTTAATAGTGAAAATACCTTAAAATCTCTATCAGTCCCACTTCTATTGGAGATTATTCGTCCAATTGTGGAGATAATACTGTGCAAATGCACCAGATTGTAGCTGGATAGTGTTTATTTTGTGTGTAATTAAAATGGTGCACATATTCTATCTGCACTTATGTTTGTGCACTTCGAAATGTCTGTTTTAGAGTGAAAAATGAATGAAAATCTCTACCAGTCCCACTTTTATTGGAGATTATTTGTCCAATTGTGGAGATGTTAATGTGCAAATGCACCAGATTGTATCTGGATAGTGTTTATTGCGTGTGTAATTAAAATGGTGTGCAGATTCTATTTGCTCTTATTTTTGTGCACTTCGAAATGTGTGTTTATAGTGAAAAATACCTTAAAATCTCTGTAAGTCCCACTTTCATTGGAGATTATTCGTCCAATTGTGGAGTTATTATTGTGCAAATGCACCAGATTGTAGCTGGATAGTGTTCATTGTGTGTGCAATTGAAATGGTGCACATATTATATCTGCACTTTTTTCTGTGCACTTCGAAATGTGTGTTTTGCAGTGAAAAATACCTGAAAATCTCTGCCAGTCCCACTTTTATTGGAGATTATTCGGCCATTTGTGCTGAAATTACTGTGCAAATGCACAAGATTGTAGATGGATAGTGTTCATTTTGTGTGCAATGGAAGTGGTGCACATGTTCTATCTGCACTTTTTTCTGTGCACTTCGAAATGTGTGTTTAATAGTGAAAAATACCTTAAAATCTCTATCAGTCCCACTTTTATTGGAGATTATTGGTCCAATTGTGGAGTTATTATATTGCAAATGCACCAGATTGTAGCTGGATAGTGTTCATTTTGTATACTATTGAAATGGTGCACAGATTCTCTCTGCACTTTTTTCTGTGCACTTCGAAATGTGTGTTTTGCAGTGAAAAATGCCTGAAAATCTCTGCCAGTCCCACTTTTATTGGAGATTATTCGGCCATTTGTGCAGAAATTACTGTGCAACTGCACCAGATTGTAGGTGGATAGTGTTCATTTTGTGTTTAATTCAATATGTGCATTTTGGATTCCTAGTTTAATCTAAGTTTGGTTTTGAATTTTAATTTTACAAAGGACACCTTAATTTCGAATGTGAATGTCAATGTGAATGTCAAACTAGAATACAGGACATCCGTTTTTATGGAATCGGGTACACTATTCCATATTTGAACACTAGAAAAAGTATTCGAGTTAGAATTTTTCACATTGGAATAAGAATACAAATAGTTAGTTTGTGATAGTCTAGTCTTATACTCATGATTGGCAGTTCTGTTGAGAAAATAATCTTTATTAATATTGGAAGCAGTCCTATTGCTATCAGATTGAATATATTTGTATATTAGTTTACCAATTGCTAATTTAAATAGTAAATTAAGAGGAAGGAAATAAAAATTTAAAATTTTGTAATTCTTTAACATTGCAAAATTTATTTTGCTCTTGAAGATTTCTTAGTACCTTATTCATTGCAACTTGTAATGGATGCAACATCGATCGACTAGTATTGCCGTATATTTCAATACCATAACAAATACGTGAGTAAATAAGTGCGTGAAATGACTTTAAGCGAAAATTAATGGGTAAGAATTTTTTACGATTGAATAGCATTGAATTCAAAGAATTAATTTTTTTAGCTAATTGATTTATATGTTCGTGAAATGATAATTTATCATCAATCCAAACACCTAGGAACTTAACACTATTAGATCTAATAAGTTCACAGTCATTTATCTTAATTTTAATATTATTGATCTTAATAATTTCATTATCTAGATTAGACGGATAAAATAAAATGAAAGTCGATTTGGCAATATTAACAGTTAATCGATTACAATTGAACCAATTCAATAAATTATTACATACAATATTACCAGTCTTATATAGCTCTACAATGTTATCTTCACAGACAAAAACATTTGTATCATCAGCAAATAGTTTTAACTTTGCGTTATTATACGATTATTGTATGTCATTGATAAAAATGAGGAATAATAGAGGCCCAAGAATAGATCCTTGGGGTACTCCAGTACAAACGGGTAGAACGGATGAAATAGCTTCGTTTATGGAGATAAATTGATATCTATCATTGAGATATGATCTAAACCATTCATATGAAATCCCTCTTATTCCATAATATTGAAGCTTGCTCAGTAAAATTGAGTGATCCACTGTATCAAAAGCCTTTGTTAGATCAAAGAATATTCCCATAGTTTTTTTCTTATTACCTTTTTCCATATGAATCATTAATACTATTATATAAGGCATCTACATTTGAGTGACCTTGTCTAAAACCAAATTGGTTGTCAAAAAGAATACGGTATTTATTTAAAAAGTTCACAGTACGTTTATAGACTAATTTTTCAACAATTTTGCTAATAGTGTTAATTAGTGATATAGGTCTATAGTTTTCCAAATTGTCATGTTTACCTTTTTAAAGATAGGTATTACTTTTGAGCATTTAAGCGCAGTAGGGTATATTCCCAGTTCAAAAGATTTGTTGATAATGTAACTTGAAGGTTCAGCAATAGCATCCGCTGAAATTTTTAGTACTCTACTGCTTATGTTGTCTGGACCAGTCGAATTAGTAGTACTAAGCATTTGAATAGCTTGAAATACCTCAGAAGAATCACTTGGAATAAGAAACATAGTGTGTGAGTAATTATTGGTTAGATATTTTTGAAAGTCAGAGTGGATAACATTAAAATTTGATGTTAGTCTTCTGCCGATTGACGCGAAGTATTGATTAAATTCTTCTGCAATGCTATTCATATCACATATAGTGCCATGCGTTGTTGTTAACTTTGAGATGGAAGTTTTATTGTTGCTGGGTTTATAGCTACACACATTATTGAGAGATTTCCAAATGTTTTTTTATAGAGTTTAATCTACTATCAAACATTTTTCTGATATATATTTGTTTATGCTTATAAATCATACTTTCAATTTTACATTTAAATGATTTATAGATTTTCCAATTATTATCATTTTGGGTTTTTTTGAATTTCAGATAAAGCTTATTTTTAAGCTTGATATCTTTTTTCAGGTCATTAGTCAGCCATGACTTATCTTTAAGACATTTCCTAGAGCATCTAGTTAGGGGAAAATATGTATCTATTAAAGTAGTTACATTTTTTGTCATAGTATTTGTAAAATGATTTACATCATTGGTATTAGTAAAAGACCAGTCTAAAGTAGCTAAATTACTTTTAAATTTTAAAATGTTGGATTTGCTAAATATTCTTATCATAGGTCTATTTTCAAAGTTTACCCGTTTGCGAGGACGAACAATAGCAATTATATTAGCGAAGTGGTCAGTAATATCCGTAACTACTGTTAAACAAATAGTATTACATAGTAAAGGCGAACAATCACTGTTGAATGAAACAAAGTTTGAGAATAGATGATCAATAATAGTACCATTCATGTTGTTATTATAATTAGAATTTGAACCTTGTACGCTATTCAAGCAATGTGTCGGCACAACAGACAAAGGAGTAAAATTAAATTCACTCAATATATCAACATATAGTTTAACAGTATTATTACAATCATATTTGCCTATATCAATATCAAAGTCACCGCATATTAAACTCCTTTTGATAGGTTTCCATAATTAAATAATCATTACACAATTAAATCATTAAACAACTAAAAAATCGTTAAACATTAAATCATTAAACAATTAAATAATCATTAAACAGTTAGAACATTAAGCAAGTCAATCATCATTAAGCATCTAATTATAATCTGTTTTGATGAGCTTAAGTTTCCGACATGAAATATTTAACAGCACTACAAATTTCTAATCTAATCTTTACAGTAGCTATTAGCTTATTATATCTTAGAGATTGACCTATCAATGCACAGGCTATGACGGAAGGTTCACCACTGTTAACCCATATCTCGGAGATAAAAATTTCCTAGGCATAAGCGATGTTAAGCTGAGCGATGCCGGTACATATAAATGCTTGGATGACGAAGGATTTGGATTCAATCTATTCTTAGAGGGAGTCGCTCAAAACGTCGCTACATCAAAACTCTGCGTCATTGGTAAAACTATCTTTACGTTTTAACTCCATGACATCATCGTAAGATGTGAGATTAAAGTCAAGCTTTATTATTCGTATTGTAATTTTTTAGGATTTTTACTCATAGCAAGTTATCAGAGCGCTGTAGATGATCTAGTAACGGCTTAGTCAGCCATTGTAGCAGTGGCTTAGTCAGCTATTGCAGTAACGGCTTAACCAGCTGTATTGCGCAGCATGGACCTCAAAATTGATAAATACCGTAGAGAAACAGATAAGGCTAGAAAGAAAGAACGAGAGGGAGATAGAGTGATAGAGAGAGAGAAAGATATAGAGTGATAGAGGGTGAGAGAGAGAGAAGGGAGGAGAGATGAAAAAAATTGGATAAGAGGATTTATGTACATCTTTAACATAAACCATATCAATATTATGAAAATATATGGTTTAGAGGTCATAGAAGGTAGAATGGAAGGACAAAGAGGCAGAGATAGGCTGAGATTAGGTTTGTTAATTGATTTAAAGACCCACTCATTTGTGGACATGAAGAGGAAGGCGGAAGACTGAGATGAGTGTAGGCGTTATATGCCATGGACTAGCCAGTAGGAAGTGCACTAAGAGAGAGAGAAAGAGAGAGAGATATGTGGTTTATGTTAAACCATTACAATAAAGGAACCTACATGTATTTAATATAACGAGTAAAGTGACTACTCCAGATTTTCCATAGATATCTCAGTAAACTGTAATATCTCCTTATCAAGTTCTTAAAGCTTTAATTAGTCAAATTGTTACGTTCTCTTCATTTTAATTGACATAAAATGCCTATAGATATAAATTTATTAAATCATAAATTCGCTGGTTGTACAGACAGTGAACATGTTTGCTGGTCGGATAACAATATTCAATACTTAAAAGTGGAGACCTTCGATACGAAGATGAGCTACTGCCAGATGATATCCATGGCATGAATCATTGACTTCAATGGAGTCGTTATTCCATCGATGGATTGGAGTTTAATCACTAACTCATCCGGCTCAGAAGAATCAGTTGTGCTACAGGAATATTCAAGTGGATAAGTTTCCACAGTACTCAAGAGTGGAGTCACGCCTAAGATTTCCAGTGTCCCGGTGGCTCAATCAGTCATATATGAAAGTGACTGTGGATTTCGGAAAACATTTTTGGGATGCAAAATCTATGGCTATATATTCGGGGTCAATTAACGTCCACGGTGAGATTTAAGATTTGTTATAGACGGTGTTTCTTATAACAGATAATAGTTTTACTATAAGGTCGTAAGGAGTTGACCGATGTTCTTGAAATTAACAGCACTTTACCAGCAGCTAATTCCACCAAACAGACAGAAATTTCGTTTGAATATCTTTAATAATGTGACAGTCACAGTTTTGCGAATAGGAGTGGGGTCAGATAAAAAAATTGCCAATACAGGATTACGGGCGTGTAACATGCAACGTAAAAATATCTCTATAAAAATAATAGCGACACGTAATATAAAATTTCTGCTATTTGTATTTTGAAGCACAATCATTTCGTTTCAAACGACGTAAAATACGTCCTGATAAGTTCTTAATTGACAAAGTTATTGAACTTTTAATGCATGCATTATGCCATTAGGCCTATGTGTGCTAGGCAACAGCTTAGCTACCGTGAGACGATAAAAGCGCAGCTACTGTTAAGTCTCTTCATGCAATGCATGCATTAAAAGTTCAATAACTTTGGCAATTAAGAACATATCAGCACGTACTTTACATCGTTTTGAAAAGAAATGATTGCTCTTCAAAATAGAATTAGCATACATTTTATATTACGTGTTCGCTCTTATTTTTATAGAGATATTTTTACGCTGCATGTAACACGCCCGTAATCCTGTATTGGAAATTTCATATCTGACCCCACTCCTACTCGCAAAACTATAACTTTCACGTTAGTGAAGATAATCAAACGAAATTTCTCTATGTTTGGTAGAACTGGCTTCGGATAAATTTCAAGAACATCGGTCAACTCCTTACGACTTTATTGTAAAAATGATATGGGGTATCCGTTATAAAAACACAGTGTAGTTATAGAGAGTTATTGTAGTACCTGTGGGTGAATTTGCTAAAATTTTGAGTAATTAATTAATATTAAAAGCATATTCTAGCCTGTAGAATGGATGGAAAAGAGGCAGCGGCAGGCCTAGATTTTCATATGTGGAAATGAAGAGGAAGGCGGAAAATAGAGAAGAGTGAGGGTGACGGTTTGCTGGTGACGGTTCCAGGTAGCTCCTCTGCGGGAATCACTCCTGGAGTAGAGGAATACACCAGTGAGGGCACGCTGCTGAGAAAGATCACATTCGATGAGAGGATTGGGAAAGCGCATGAAACAATCCAGATGTCCTCTGATCTACTCGTCGTATCTCACTCGAATGAGGAGGCCCAGCAGGTTGTGTCTGTCATCAACCACAGAGGTCGTATTCTGAAATCGTACAGTGAAGCGAGCAGCGCGGGTCAGACAAACAGGTCCATCTCGCTAGCTGTGGACCTCAACAAGAAGCTTTTTCTAGTAGCTGATGGCATGAAGAATAGAGTTACGGCGCTAGACACTCGGCTGAGATTTGTAAGGGTCCGTGTGATCGGTCTTCGTGACCAAGTACAGGCTGGCAACGACTATTACAGTGTGATCTTTGATTCGAAAAACTTTCGATTATACATTGGCACACTTTCAAGTTGCCGTTTGATTGGTATTTTTGCTCCTGACTGGGAAATTCAGTTCCATCTTATGGTTGAGGACGACGTTTAGCCTCATTCCTTGTGGTTATAAGGAGGTCAATAGGATGATGGCCGGTTTTGATCGTCGCATCAGCAATGTATATTGTTCAACTTCTGAGGCATAACGTATGATAAGGAAGTAGATGTATGCTCAATAATAGAATGTTAGTATGTGGTTAGTCATTGATTTATATTGATTTCAGCTTGTAAGTGAAGCGAGTATTTTGATTCAATTAACTGTAACTCTGTGTAATTGGTGGTGTTCTATTTCGATTTACTATGATGCCTTTTTGATCCTACTTTTTATGTTTACACTGTTTGATTTGTTTTCTGCTACTTTACTTCCTGTCAAATGTTGACGAATAAAGAAGTATATATATACATATATATATATATATATATATATATATATATATATATATATGTATAGATGTATACTGTATATACATGTATATAATGCAGTATATCAAACTGCTAAACATTTACTGAAGGACATAATTTCATTTGTGGAATGCGAATGACCAGCCATTCAGGAAACATAATTAGAATGACCAGCCAATCAGGAAACATAATTTGAATGACCAGCCAATCAGGAAACATAATTAGGAAGACGGCTGCGACTGGGTGTGGCCTGAAGTATCTGCATCAATTGAATTAATTGAATTAATTGATTAATTTCAAGCGCATAACGGTCAATAAGAATAATTATTCAGTAACTAATTGGCCCAAACACAAACGCTACCGTAGTGGTACTGAGATTAACATACAGCAACATGCTTAATCTCAGTAGCACTACACTACGAATAAGAGAAATAATAGGAAGTAAGTTACGAATAGCAGATGAGACCTTAAAAGAGTAAATCAAACACTCATTATAGTGAAATGATCAACTACGTTGATATCTATCACTTTCAATACCACATGTTTAAACTGTTAGGCAATTTTAGATCATTTTCCGTATAACCAGTCGAGTGAATGTCCGAGATTTTACTCTCAGATCAGCGCGGGTGGGAATCGAACCCACAAGGGTTCAATTCTCCTCAGTATTTGTCATTTAAAACCTCATGACGCTACCCCTACGCTATTGAGACATGCAAACAGGGTCTTTGAATGCAAAGACCTTAATTGAAACATTACGAATTTCGTATGAGAAAGACATAAAAGAATATACAAAAACAGAAATATAAGTAAGTGAACTCTGTATATTGTATACACGTGCGTAGAGTTGCTCTCAATAGATCTTTTATAAAAGGTGTTTGCTTTGAAAAATCACTTTATGTAACTAATGTATAGTATTGCACACGAACATGAAAGACAATCAATGACGGTGTTAATCAATGTCGGTGGGAGCAGTTGTAAGGCGTGGCTTACGAGCATATTATGATGGCTTATAGTATGTATTATTCCATTCGTTGGAGTGGCGCCACTATGCATCATAAAATTTATTGTTTTGTGGCAGGGTGCTGCAATGTAATTTATCCTTAAAATGTAATATATCCTCTATAAATATTCTATCTAGACATATATTAACTCTAAATTGAGACATATGTTTATCATCATTTAACAAGATATTAAAATATAATATTTTTGGAATTATTTAAAATACCGCTCTGTTAATAAATGAAGAAATACATAATAAATATATACGAATATATAGAATATTGCCAGCCGTCAATAGAAACACACACCCCTCCCCACTCTCCCACTAGGCTTTGTTTACTATGTGAACAGATTTACCGCTACATATTATAAAAGGTTTATAAAACTATTGGTGGAGTTTAGTAATGATAAAAGTTCTTGAGGAGGATCTATATACAGCAGATCGTAAGATATAACTTGCTTCCTCCAGTCAGGTGAAGAGATTATAAACACGCGACCACTAGAGAATGACGCCATAAACAACCGCGAGGTTTTCGTATCAAATATAATATTATAAAAGTCAATTTCGACGTATCTTGGCTTAGGCAGGTGAAGCTCACCTAGATAGCTGAGTTGATAGTCCACTGCAATTACTCTATTCCTAATACCATCTGCTACGAATATATGCTTATTGTTGTTGTCTATGGCTACTGTACTGACCTCGCTAATCTGTCTATTGCTTACATTAACACGGTACGAATTGAAGATTTCCCCCGCAGAATTGACCACGGAGATTCTCTGAAATGGATCTAAACCGTGTGAGATAAGGAACATGTCGTACGACAACTGTAGTGACTGATATGGTTCACGTATGCTTTCATGGAAGTAAATCTCCCGCACAAGACGACCGGCGCTCGTGTATTCCACTAGACCGTTTTGAAGAGCGCCAGCACGAAGGAACAACATGGTAACCAGCAATGTATGCTCTGCCGTCACTGATAGACTTGTGGGATAGTAAGTTTCACTAAGCCGCCAGGAAGTAAAGGAGTTTTCGGTGAGGTTAAACCGGATGATATCATCTAGGTACCCGGATGCAATGATGTAGAGAATTTTATTGTGCTCGCAGCTAGCCATGGCTACCGGCTTCGTCCTGTTATCCTGCAAATCTATGTAGCCTAAATCTTTCAGACTGTACGAATCAAACTTGTGGATCCTGGATCGTTCGTTTACATAGCTAAATATCACAAATATCACGTCGTCAAGCAACGTTATGTGGGTCATTGACGCTGACGCTTCCAGGGAGTAGTTGAAAGAAGAACACGACCTGACCTCAGTGTCGTTTGAAACTGTGCAACGAATGTTGATTAAGTTAACAACAACAACAATTAGATTGCTACTGTATTGTACTGTCATCAGTGACAACATCGATCACTTGGGATCTTTTTCTTTCTTTTCAGAAATTTAAAAAAAAATCGTTTGTAGTCAGTCGCTTTGTAGTAACATGTGAGGGGGACGTCCCTGACATCGTCCATGTATGAGGAAGCGGATATTAAATCTTTATTGTTATTATTATTGTCATTATTATTATTTTTGTACTCTGAGTGTAAAGAACCCTAGATTTGATAAATACGATTCGAGCAGTACGTTCTTAATCGCCGCCCGGCTACTCGAGGTAATCAAACTGTTTAAAAGAATCGCTGAAGCAAACTGCGTTAAATCTTAGCAAGGTCATGGAAAGCTTTTACAATTATTATTATTATTATTATTAATATTAGTATTATTATAATTGAACAAAATCCAAGCATACGAACAAAATCTAATTATCCAAATGGGATGTTAAATCCAATAAATAGATATACATAGTGTTCAAAGTATTATTTGATATTTGTCTGAGTAACTAAGAATAGCTCTACAGAATTCCTAATGTCACTAATTGGATACTAAACAATAGCTGAGAGATTATGGATATATTCTCCGTGAGACGTCCCTGACATTGCCTTATGGCGAGGAACCGGACGTTAAATTTTTATTGATTGATACTTCTCCAAACCTCAAACTGTTCTATACATGTTTGTTTTTCGAAGCACCAGATTGGACGAAAACTGACAGTTAACAAATGAGAAATATGAAAGTGGTTACCAAAAAAGCTCGTCAAGGTATTACGACTATTACAATTAGCCTAATAATCAGTAAGAGCAATACAATAGCAATATTGCAACTCAGTAATCATCTCATGCTACTGGCTTCCTACATTAAGTTATCATAAAAGCATACGATGATTTCAGCCTGTTGGGCAAAACAGTGTTACTTAATGTGTCTACTATATAAAAAGGAAAAGCTAAATGCTAATGTTAACGTCACTTTCTTCACTCGAAAGCGATGTCAGTGACGGGCGAGACCAGGATTTGAACCTCGTACCTACTGATCCGCGTTGGAGTATCTTGTCGATATAGCCATCGGCTCCAACCAAAGAGGTTGTGAGTGAAAATATATGCCTTGAACCGGCAATTTAACTGATCACAAGGGCAGAAACAGAAAGTAGCTGCATATCTGCTACATATGTGAAGGCTACATTGAAATAAATTCAGACTTCTCAAACAATATACATGTATGTAAGTAAGTAAACACGCATTATAGTGAAATGATCAACTATGTTGATATCTATCACTTTTTAATGCCACATGTTTAAACCGTTAGGCAATTTAGTCCATTTTCCGTATAACCAGTCCAGCGAATGTCCGATATTTACTCTCAGATCAGCGCGGCTGGGATTCGAACCCACCAGGGTTCAATTCACCTCAGGATCTGTAATTTAAAACTTCATGATGCTATGCCTACGCTATTAAGACATTCATGTATAGTTTAAAGCAAGATACAACCTAGAATGTTGATTCTTTCGGAGATCCAATATCTCCCAGACCTTCCACTACCTTCGAAGTCATCAGGTACATAAGCTTCACCGAATTCCACAGAAAACTTCAAGTAAGACTGATTTAGCCTCAAAGTGACTGGAATTCTCAGGCTAGCTTCCAGTCTCGAGTATGACGCCAGTTTCTTTATTGTCGGCTGTGAATATTTCTGCAGAACTAGTGACTCTTCGCCGGTTGTGCCATTGAGCAGTATCCAGTCCACGGAAGGAACCATTCTTCCACCGAAGTTAATTCTGCAGTTCATTGAGATCATCTGGCAATACCTCGGTGTAGCACTGAACGTTTCCTCGGTGAGATACTGAACGTCGTTGTTTGACCAGCAGTGTGGTTCATTGTCTGAACGAACAGGAACGAATTTCATTCTGATAAAGTAAATATTAACTGAGGAAGGCAGCGGGAAATAACCTCAGAAGCCGTACTTTCCCAAGCTATAGGCTACATAGGGTATGGATAAGACATAGATTTTGTGAAGGGATTAACTTGTTGATCTAAGGAGTGTTCTTATGGAGCGAGAACCAGACTTTGAGTAAGAATATGTGCCTTAAGCCTGCCACTAGGCACTGCACTGAAGAAGACAAATTATTAAATCTAATAATAATTTTTGTACAAAGTAAATGTATCATGACTGGAGACAGTGGCGATGTCCGTAAGATACTCGACTGCGGATCAGCATGTTTTCGGGGCTCAAATCCTGGGCTCGCCCGTCACTGACATCGCTTTCGAGTGAGGAAACTGACGTTAACACTAGCTTTTTTAGCTTTTTCCTGCTTAATTATTAAATTTCAAGTAAGTGGAAGTTTTAAGTAATAGTAGCAACATTAGTATAACTGAGATTCAAAGGAAGAGGAAGAAGAAGAAGATGATGACGAATAAGGTGATGACGATGATGATGATGATGATGATTATGCCGATGATAAAAGTTGCTGATGAAATTTTGATCGATATTCAAGAATAATGGCACAACAGTTGTCAGAAAATTTATAGTACTGTATTGTGTTAAGTAATATAGTATCGCTATATATAGGCCTAATTTACTAAGAGTAGGGGGGTGAGTGCGCTGGGAATTGCTGTGAATTTTCGTAGTCTAGACTGGAGGAGTTTGATAGTAGATAATATAAATAGGAGTTAGATAATAGATAATATCTATTTTGAGAGTTTGCTCCTATCAATAAAATCCTGGTTTAAAATCCTACTTGAGATCTTGAACATCAAGAACCAAACAATACATGTAGGGCCTAATGTTATAACAGAACAGAAGGAAGAAAAAGAATGAACATCGAGGAAATGACAAAAAATAGAGTTTTGTGTAGGAATATCATAGATAAATCTTCGGCTGGAACCAGCCTCAGGATAATCACCTGACATGACATGAATGTCATAACTATAAAATGTAGCCAATAAGTAGTTTTACCAATTACGTAGAGTTCTGAGGCAGCGCAGTTATGAGCAATTCCTTCAATATAAAGATCATATCCAAATCCCTCATCATCCACACAGAGATAAGTCCCAGAGTCCTCCAGCTGAACGATTGTGATGTTGAGGAACCCGCTACCATCGTCGTGAAATCTTGGATTTTTCTCTGAATAAACAAATGTTAATTAGGACTAGTTCCATGAGAGAGAGATATGTGTTTATTTCAGCATCAACACCAAATCACTGACAAACAACAGATGTGTAAAAATTATTAGATACTAGCAAAAGAAATCATACAACAATCAGATGGAAGCAAACATCCGAGCAAACATTAATAAGCATGCACAACAATAGAAAAAGTAAAAGTACATGTTACGAGTACGGGTAGCCATCAGTGAAGGTACACAGTATCTTATCTAGCTGAACACCACGACGTACTCATAAGATGTCTTGTAGAAATGCAACATGTAAATGTTATTAGATACTAGCAAAGGAAATCGTAGAAAAATCAAATGAAAGCAGAATCCAAGCAAACATTAATAAGCATGCGCAAATAGAAATTTTAATATTCTTTAATATGCTTTAATACTCCATGAGAATATTAAAGTAAACACGCGTTATAGTGAATTTATCGACTACGCTTAAATCTATAATTTTTAGGCCCAATACCAAATGTTAAGCCATTAGGCAATTTAGACCATTTTCCGTCCTACCAATCCAGTGAATGTCCGAGATTTTACTCTCAGATCAGCGCAGCCGAGAATCGAACCTACGAGGGTTCAATTCACCTCAAGGTCTAACATTTAAAACTTCATGACGTTACCCCTACGTTATTAAGACATTCATTTAGTATACCTGGTTCCACAAGTTTCCAGTTGTTGTTGTCCACAGAATCCCTATACATAAACAGCACAGATCGGTTGAGGTTAGAGGAACACTGCAGAACAAATGATGAACCTGTTGTGACGTAGACGTACGAAGGTGATGAGGTTAGAGCACTATCACTAAGCCTTGTAATCACTGATAAGAAAAACTGAACTATTAATGGTTTTTGTTTCGACATTTGTGTTGAAATTTTCTCTACTTTAAAAATATAATAACATATTTTCTGACATTGCCAAAACCGTCTAACATCAGCACCCTGTAGGCAGCGAAATACATTGTATTAATAATTAATTGCTTGATTGAAATATATATATATATATATATATATATATACATATATTATATATATATTATATATATATATATTTATATATATTATATATATATATATAAAATTATTTATATATATATGTACAAAGTTAATCTCAGTTTCCTTTTCGGTAGAATGTCAGTGACGGGGATATGTGCATTGGATTTGAATCCTGTCACCTAATGATCCGCTATCGAACAACCTTGGAAACATGGCACCGGCTCAATCCAACGAGCTCAGTTGCTTTAGTGTGCATATTAATCTAAATTGAGATAGTAGTAATAATAATAATAATAATAATAGTAATAATAATAATAATAATAATAAAGGTTTGACGTCCGTTTTCTCTTACAAGGATGATGTCAGGGACGTCCACCCATCACATGTCACCACAAATCAATTCACCCCAAGCGATCTGAAAAAAACATGTGCTGAAGAGAAAGGAAGAGATCCTAAACGGTGCCGATCCGGTGATCAAAAAGCAGTCACGCAAGATAGTAAAAGTCTAAGGTGGGCAGAGATGTAGGCTATTTAGATAGATTAAATTATTTTAACATACTGGCTAAATGGAGGAGTTATTTCAATTCCTACATTAGTTTTGAAGTTGTATATATAAGTATTTAAAACTAATATACTTTTCTAGCCTTCTGCAGTCTGTAACCTATATAAATTTAACTCGGTGTTATGAAACTTCCTTTTACTACATGTTTACGCAAAAGCTTCCACAGAGTACTAAATAAGTAATGCTTTTGCTATAGGGAAGTAACAAGCTTAATTATGTCTACCTTTCAGCTATATTGCGCGGTTTTGTAATGTTAACTGAAAAACATCCGCATTTGTTGACGCTAATTTAATTGACTAATTCTTAATTGAGCACCGAGGATTTCATGGTTCAGTATTACTCATGACATTCATACCCTGTTATAAAATCGAGTCCGGTGCCCAGACTTCAAATTTGTTTAAATTGCTCTTCTTACAAATTACTTATCAATATACAGTATATTATGTAGTATATTTATGGTATTTTTCAGAATCTTTAGATGGGAGCATACTTCTGAGTGTATTAGTCGAGTTCCTCTCATATAAAACTACAAAGAACTAGAGTCGCTGATGTTGCCTTCGGTCTCGCAATTATCCGTAGAAGGGTAGCATAGGCTCCTTTGATTTCCTGAGACCGATCAAGTACACCTAAGAGAATGAGAGAGAGAGAGAGAGAGAGAGAGATAGTGCTGTTAAAATTGACTATTATATATATATATATATATACATATATATATATATATATATATATATATATATATATATATATACAGAGAGAGAGAGAGAGAGAGAGAGAGAAGGATAGAGAGAGAGATAGATAGATAGAGAGAGAGAGATTTATATATATATATATATATATATATATATATATATATATATAGAGAGAGAGAGAGAGAGAGAGAGAGAGAGTGAGAGAGAGCGAGAGAGAGAGCGAGAGAGAGAGCGTGTGTGTTTCTAAGATCTGTGTACAGGAAGTTTTCGATTCGCAGTAGACTATAAACTGTGTGAATCTACGTTCATCTGTGTATGCATATGTTGAACTGATTAACTTTCGAAGTCAAGGCACTGATTTCTATACATAGCCTACATGTATGTCGTCTTTAAATTTAATAGTCAATTTGAACAGCACTATATCTCAATATAAATTAATACGTTTAGTCTGAAACAATACTAAATATCTAAATTCTTAACCTCTAAGATATCAATAATTTGCTTTCGACCCCGTGCTAACCAGGGGGCTAGTCTGCCAGGCAGCCACAACTGGTATGTCACCACTGCCATGAATTTGACAACTCTCTATCGCATGATCATGTAACTCTCTACCTAAAGATTGTTTGTTATCTCTTTCAAGTTTTTAAAGATATGTTTTAAGAAACAGTGGTTACCGCACATTATGAGAAGGGAGGGATTGTTGAAAGATGTGACAGAATTCATCTACCCTGACCATTTTTGATCACCGGACTGGCTTTCTGTTAGGACCTTACTTTTCCTCAGCAATTTTCTTTTGCAGACTGGTCTGAGTGAATTGATCTGTAGTGATATGTGCTTTGTGGACGTCCCTGACATCATCCCTGGATGAGGAAACGGATGTTAAACCTATGTTACTATCACTATTATTATTAATGAAGCATTGAGAGGATACAGTTGAATGTCTCTGACATTGCCTTATGGCGAGGAACCGGATGTTAATTTCTTATTGATTGATTGATCGATTGAACGTCTATATGGACACAGAGATTCCGCAAGCATTAAGACTTACATCAGTAGAATACTAGTCTAACGGTAGGCCAATTAGTTACTGAATACTTATTCCCAAGCGCAGATGCCAGAAGACCATGCCCAGAACCATCGAGACCACGACCAATACATGAACCATCGAGACCAAGACCAATACGAGAACCAGCGAGACCAAGACCAATACTAGAACCACCGAGATCAAGACCAATACCAGAACCATCGAGACCAAGACCAATACCAGAAATCCGAGATAAAGACCAATACCAGGACCACCGAGACCAAGACCAATACCAGAACCATCGAGATCACTACCAATACGAGAACCTTCGAGATCACGACCAATACAAGAACCTTCGAGATCACGACCAATACGAGAACCTTCGAGATCACGACCAATACGTGAACCTTCGAGATCACGACCAATACGAGAACCTTGGAGACCAAGACCCATACGAGAACCACCGAGACCAAGACCAAGTTCTAATGCAGTCCTGTTAATGACATGCTTTCGAGACATGACATTAACAAATGTCATGTCAATGACATTAACATGTTCTCGCAGACGTTAATCTGCATTAGCTCTAGCGATCATAACCTAGTTATTCAGAGTCTCTGATATTATAAAGTAAATCCGAATTTTACAGTCAGTACGCTATCTAACTAGGATAGCCTTGTCAATAATCTAAATGAACTAAATTTCATACAGTTATTTCTATTTAATAAAAAATTGACTAATGTAATTGACTTACTGATTTAGAAAAAATTACAAGAAGTATAGAAAATCTGCTGCAATTATTCTTATTGACCGTTATGCCCTTGAAATTAAACTGAATTCAATTGGTGCAGATACTACAGGCCACACCCAGTCGCAGCCGTCTTCCTAATTATGTTTCCCGATTGGCTGGTCATTCTAATTGTGTTTCCTGAATGGCTGGTCATTCGCATTCCACAAATGAAATTATGTCCTTTAGTAAATGTTTAGCAGTTTGATATACTGCATTATATACATGTATATACAGTAAGTATATATATATATATATATATATATATATATATATATAAAATATATATATATATATATATATATATATATATATATATATATATACTTCTTTATTTGTTAACATTTGACAGGAAGAAAAGTAGCAGAAGACAAATCAAACAGTGTAAACATAAAAAGTAGGATCAAAAAGGCATCATAGTAAATCGAAATAAACCACCACCAATTACACAATTGGAGTTACAGTTACTTGGATTAAAATACTCGCTTCAGTTACAAGCTGAAACCAATATATTAAATCAATAACTAAACCACATGTTTACATTCTATTATTGAGCATATATCTACTTCCTTATCATACTTTGTGCCTTAGAGGTTGAACAATGTACATGTACATTGCTTATGTGACGATCAAAACAGGCCAACTGTTATTTGCTTGAATTTAAACTGAATTCAATTGGCGAAAAGGCAATGATAAAAGGCAACGATTACTAATAACCATGGAAAGGAATGTAGGAAATAACGAAAACTACAAAAACAGAAACTTAAGAAAAAAAGGAAGCATTGTAAACACATGCGGTATGTCATGTGTGTAACTATACGGAATAAAAAGAAATTGGTGCCGATTCTACAGGCCACACCCATTCTCATTGGCCTTCCTAATTATGTTTCCTGATTGGTTGGTCAGTCGCATTCAATAAATGAAATCATGTCCTTCAGTAATTGTTTAGCAGTTTGATATACGGCATTATATATATATATATATATATATATATATATATATATATATATATATATATATATATATATATATATATATATATCCAAGTTTGTAGAATGGCCTGAGTTCGATGTTAAACATATACTGAATCACTTAAATCACTGAGCTGCCTATGAATTGTCAATTCATCTCTTGAGACTTGCTATAACTAACAGACTCGTGTTCAACTGGTTTCTTGCTTTTACTTGGCGGTTTTTGAATATTTTCGTTATTTCTTTCTCTCCATGACTATTAGTAATGTGATGGGGGACGTCCCAGACATCATCCTTGTATGAGGAAACGGACGTTAAACCTTTATAATTATTATTATTATTATTATTATTATTATTATTATTAATCTCATATATTGCTTAGCATAACGAGTTTGGAATACAAGCACAATGTAGGTGACTAGAATACTGGCACAAAGTATGTGCCTAGAATACTGGCACAATGTATGTGCCTAGAATATTGGCACAATGTATGTGCCTAGAATACTGGCACAATGTATGTGTCTAGTTCTAGAATTCTGGCACAATGTATTTGCCAAGGAAACTGGCCATATTTATGTGCCTGGCATGCTGGCAGAATATGTTGTTTCTCGAGTACTGGACTTTACTTCTACAAGATTAGAATTCTACCAGACTAGAAACCTAAGATGACCTGCGAGTCACCTACATGCCATAGCGTATAGGCATAGTTTACGCACATTCAAGATAGGCTATAGGTAAAATTCCCTTGCACACAGGCTAGACGCTCTCTTAGTGCACTGCCTACTGGCAGATCCATGGTATATAAAGCCTCCACTCTTCTCTATTATCCGCCTTCCTCTTCATTTCTACATATGAAAATCTCGGCCTGCCGCTGTCTCTTTTCCATCCATTCTAGAGGCTAGAATATGCTTTCAATATTAATGAATTACTCAAATTTGTAGCAAATTCACCCACAGGTACTACCATAATTCTCTATAACTACACTGTGTGTTTTTATAACTGATACCCCACATTATTTTTACGATAAAGTCGTAACTAGTTGACCGATGTTCTTGAAATTTACCTGAAGCCAGTTCTACCAAACATAGAGAAATTTCGTTTGAATATTTTTAATAACGTGAACGTTATGGGTTTGAAAATAAGAGTGGGGTCAGATAAGAAATTTCTATTACAGGATTACGGGCGTGTTACACGCAGCGTAAAAATATCTCTATAAAAATAAGAGCGAACACGTAATATAAAATGTATGCTAATTCTATTTTGAAGAGCAATCATTTCTTTTCAAAACGATGTAAAATACGTGCTGATATGTTCTTAATTGCCAAAGTTAGTGAACTTTTAACTCATGCGTTGCATGAAGAGACTTAAAATTAGCTGCTCTCTTTCGTCTCATGGCAGCTAAGCTCTTACCTAGCACATATAAGCCTAATGACATAATGCATGCATTAAAAGTTCAATAACTTTGTGGATTAAGAACATATCAGGACATATTTTACGTAAATCTCAACATAAATTCTACATTCCAAAATTACGGTGGCTCGCAACTGCCATAAATTTTTTTTTTTTTAAACAAAAAAACAAAAAAACAAAAAAACAAAAAAACAAAAAAACAAAAAAACAAAAAAACAAAAAACAAAAAAACAAACAAATCTTTGTTACTATAAATAGCCACTTTGTTACTATAAATAGCACACTAGCAGTATCTATATCACACATAGTCGATGACAACATCCAGCACTCGATCTTGAATCAAAGGCCAGTCCATGTGCAAAAAATAAAGTTTATTGTCAATGACAACATCGAGAACCCGATCTCGCGCCAAATCCAAACCGATGAGCACAAAATTAGGTCAAAAACAGTGCAAATCCAAAATTCAGGTAATTAGTCATGTTAAGTGAATTCGTCAATGACAACATCGATCACTCGATGTCAAACCAAAGCCAAGCCGATGAGCAAAAAGGAGGTTAAAACTGTGCAAATTCAATATTCAGTTAATTAGTCATACTAAGTTAATTTGTTTATGACAACATCGAGCACTCGATCTTGGGCCAAAGTCAAACCGATGAGCACAAAATTAGGTAACAAAAGGTTGCAAATCCAAACTTCAGTTAATTAGTCATACTAAGTGAATTCGTCAATGACAACATCGATCACTCGATCTCGAGCCAAAGCCAAACCGATGAGCACAAAATTAGGTCAAAAGCGGTGATAATTACAAGGTGAGTCTTTGGACTGATTTTCTGCATTTTGGAATTTGCACCGTTTTTGACCTCATTTTGTGCTCATCGGTTTGGCTTTGGTTTGACATCGCGTGCTCGATGTTGTCATTGACGAATTCACTTAATATGACTAATTAACTGAATTTTGGATTTACACCGCTTTTGACCTAATTTTGTGCTCATCGGTTTGGCTTTGGCTCGAGATCGAGTGCTCGATGTAGTCATTGACAATAAACTTTATTTTTTGCACATAGGCTGGCCTTTGATTCAAGATCGAGTGCTCGATGTTGTCATCGACTATATGTGATATAGATACTGCTAGTGTGCTATTTATAGTAACAAAGTGGCTATTTATAGTAACAAAGATTTGTTTGTTTTTTTGTTTTTTGATTTTTTGTTTTTTTGTTTTTTTTGTTTTTTGTTTTTTTGTTTTTTTGTTTTTTTGTTTTTTTGTTTTTTTGTTTTTTTTGTTTTTTGTTTTTTTGTTTTTTTGTTTTTTTGTTTTTTTGTTTTTTTGTTTTTTTGTTTTTTTGTTTTTTTGTTTTTTTGTTTTTTGTTTCAAAAAAAATTTATGGCAGTTGCGAGCCACCGTATCAATGACAACATCGAGCACTCGATCTCGAGCCAAAGCCAAACCGATGAGCACAAAATTAGGTCAAAAACGGTGCAAATTCCAAAATGCAGAAAATCAGTCCAAAGAGTCACCTTGTAATTATCACCGCTTTTGACCTAATTTTGTGCTCATCGGTTTGGCTTTGGCTCAAGATCGAGTGCTCGATGTTGTCATAAACAAATTAACTTAGTATGACTAAGTAACTGAATAGTGCATTTGCACAGTTTTAACCTCCGTTTTGCTCATCGGCTTGGCTTTGGTTTGACATCGCGTGCTCGATGTTGTCATTGACGAATTCACTTAACATGACTAATTAACTGAATTTTGGATTTACACCGTTTTGACCTAATTTTGTGCTCATCGGTTTGGCTTTGGCTCGAGATCGACTGCTCGATGTTGTCATTGACAATAAACTTTATTTTTTGCACATAGTCTGGCCTTTGATTCAAGATCGAGTGCTGGATGTTGTCATCGACTATGTGTGATATAGATACTGCTAGTGTGCTATTTATAGTAACAAAGTGGCTATTTATAGTAACAAAGATTTGTTTGTTTTTTTTTTTTTGTTTTTTTTTGTTTTTTTGTTTTTTTGTTTTTTTGATTTTTTGTTTAAAAAAAAAAATTTATGGCAGTTGCGAGCCACCGTACAAAATCGTTTTCCGAAACCCACAGTCACTTTCATATATGACTGATTGAGCCACCGGGACACTGGAAATCTTAGCCGTGACTCCACTCTTGAGTACTGTGGAAATTTATCCACTGATACACTTGAATATTCCTGTAGCACAACTGATTCCTCTGAGCCGGATGAGTTAGTGGTTAAACTCCAATCCATCGATGGAATAACGACTCCATTGAAGTCAATGATGCATGCCATGGATATTATCTGGCAGTAGCTCATCTTCGTATCGAAGGTCTCCACTTTTAAGTATTGAACATTGTTATCCGACCAGCAAACAGGTTCACTGTCTGTACAACCAGCGAATTTATGATTTAATAAATTTATATCTGTAGACATTTTATGTCAATTAAAATGAAGAGAACGCAACAATTTGATTAATTGAAGCTTTAAGAACTTGTTAAGAATTTATTGCAGTTTACTGAGATATTTCTGGAATATTTTGGAGTAGTCACTCTACTTCTCATATCAAATACATGAAGGTTCTTTTACTGCAATTGTTTAACATAAACCATTACAATAGCTGAATAAGCCGTTACTACAATGGCTGGCTAAGCCGTTACTACATCAGCTACAGCGCTATGGTAGCTTGCCATGAGTAAAAATCCTAAAAAAATTACAATAAGAATAATAAAAGCTTGTCTTTATTCTCACATCTAACGATGACGTCATGGAGTTAAAACGTAAAGATGGTTTTACCAATAACGCAGAGTTTAGATGTAGCGACGTTTTTAGCGACTCCCTCTAAGAATAGATCGTATCCAAATCTTTCGTCATCCCAAGCATTTATATGTACCGGCATCTTCCAGCTTAACATTTATTATGACTAGGACAGTTTTATCTCCGAAATATTCGCTATCAATGATGAACCTTTCGTCATACCCTGTGCATTGATAGGTCAATCTCTAAGATATAATATGCTAATAACTACTGTAAAGATTAGATTAGAAATTTGTAGTCCTGTTAAAATTTTCATGTCGGAAATTTAAGCTCATCAAAACAGATTATAATTAGTTTCTTAATGATGATTGATTTGTTTAATTTTATGATAAAATTGTTTAATGTTCTAATTGTTTAATGATGATAAAATTGTTTAATGATGATTTAATTATTGAATAATTAAATTGTTTAATGATGATTTAATTATTTAGCGATGATTTATTTGTTTAATGATGATTTAATTGTTTAATGATGATTTAATTGTTTAATGATGATTTAATTGTTTGATGATGATTTAATTGGCTTCGTGATGTTTTAATTTGTTCACTGCTACTTAGTTGCTTTCTTAAATTGAGGTTTTATAAATTTTGTTTTCATATTAAGTATTTAGCCTACCGTTTTCCACAGGCTTCCAGTCCATGTTCCCTTCTGAATTATCATACATCCACAGTACTGAGCGGTTAAGGTTACAGGCACACTGCAGAAAAGTGAATGATCCTTTAACGGCGAACAGATTTTCAGGCGTTAACATTAAAGCAGACTGAGCATTATTCACCAGTAGGATCAGACAGCTTAGAAGTTGAGTTAGAATGATTTCTTCTTCATTCATCTCTCTATCTCTTTATTCCTTCTTTACACACTTTCCTTGAATTATAATAGACAGTTTAAAAAACTGTACACAGTATGTACATACAAGTTTATCTATATCTAAATCTCTTTCTCTCTCTCTCTCTCTCTCTCTCTCTCTCTCTCTCTCTCTCTCTCTCTATATATATATATATATATATATATATATATATGTGTGTGTGTGTGTGTGTGCGTGTACGTGTATATATATATATATATATATATATATATATATATATATGTATAAACGGGTAAACTGGATTGTTTTCTCAGGGAGTAACGCCCCTGTCCAATAAATGTTAGTCGAAGCTGAGAAAGGCACAGGGGTCCACCTCGGCATAAGCTGAATCCCACAAGAATAATGATATATGAAAAGGAATGTTATGAATAATTGAAATTTCGGACTCGTATGTGGACGTGAAGAGAAGGACTGAAGATAGAGATGAGTAGAGGCGTTATATACCATGGACCTGCCAGTAGGCAGTGCATTAAGATATATATATATATATATATATACGGCTGGAGCCAGTGGCGAGATACCCAACCGCAGATCAGATGGTGCGAGGTTCAAATACTGGGATCGCCCTTCATTGGAAATCTTTTGCGAGTGAGGAACTCAAGTTAACCTTAGCTTTATATATAATGTAGAAATATATGTAATATAATATATAATTATATAATATATATATATATATATATATATATATATATATATATATTCAATATATACATAATATATTCACATAATTTAATATATATATACATGTATATATATATAATATATTCACTGTATAATTGTATTATAGTGTTTAGTTATAGGTCTAGTGGTTATATATATATATATATATATATATATATATATATATATATATCTATATATATGTATATATATATATTTGTAATATATATATATATATATATATATATATATATATATATATATATATATATATATATATCTAGCCGATCTGTTGTGGATCGGCATCAGATCGGCTAGAGTTCAATCGATGTCTTTAGTAGAAGCATTAGCCTCATTCTTGTTGACTCAATCAAACCCACAGGTTGGATAGATTTACTAGTCTATCTTAGATTGCCGATCTTGTAGCAACTCATAACGTACTTGCTATCTAGTAGCAACTCATGAAGTACCAGCTAGCTAGTAGCATTTCATAACGTACTAAGTATACAGTATCGACTAGTAACAAGTTGCTCTATTTTACTCTCGGTCACACCCTTGTGCTAATGTAAGCTAAGAATTGGTAACTGAGCTACGACACTGCCGTAGCTCAGTGCCGCACTGAATGATTGGCTAATGTCAGTTAATGTTACAAAACACCGGAGAGAAACAGATAGGGATAGAGAGATAGCGAGAGAGACAAAGAGACAGAAAAAGATAGAGACTGAGAAAGAGAGAGAGGGGGACTGACAGAGAGAGAGAGAAAAACGAGAGAGAGAGGAAGGAGTGAGAGAGAAATTGGATTATTTAACATAAATTTCAACATTTATTTCATCTATTTCTATGCATCAGCCCTCGCGTATTGTTTATTCCCCAGTAAAATTCTTCCTGACGCACACATTAATACGTGGCATTAGATCTACTATTGGCAGAGGCTTCTTCATGTTTGCTGCTTAACATTATGGAGTTCTCCACCACAAGACCTTCGATCATGAAATTGAATTACTATTCCCTGGCCAAGCTGAAACCCATCTCATACTGTCATAGGTCATTACTCTGATCATCTTGCCTTAGCTCTTGGACTTACGCTGATTTGATCTCGCTTTCTCTCGTGGTCTCCGTGTACTCAGTCGTCACCGTATGGTGCGATGGCGTCTGTTGATGCAGAGTCTGCCTGAGACGTCCCTGACATCGTCTTATGGCGAGGAACCGGACGTTAACTTCTTATTTATTGATTGAAATCTGGAAGAACATGATTTGGGCCTATATATGGAATTAACATTACAATAAATTGAAGTTAAATATTCTAGATGCAGGCAGCAAGGGGTAAGGAAAGTTTTCACTTGATTTATCGCTTATTAACTACCACTGATCAGGGGTGTAATTCTCCTTATTGCACACGTGACGATGAAGAATAGACCAACCGTATACAGTACGTTTCGTAAGAGGAGACTGAGTAATACTTACTGCAGAAGGCAACGGGAAACTGCCTCAGAAGCTGTATTATTCCATTCTATATAGGCCACACTAAGACACACGGGGATTTGAAGATTAGCCTGTGGAGCCTTGGTGACTGGATTAACTCGTTAATCCATGGTGTGCTCATTAGAAGCAGTATAGGAGTAGGAAGATGTACCATGCTGCTTAGCAGAACAGTGGACAGAATGAGAGAGAGAGAGAGAAAGAAAGAGAAAGAAAGCGAGAGAAAAGAGAGAGAGAGAGAAAGAGAAGGAGAGAGTGAGAGAGAGAGAGAGAGAGAGAGAGAGAGCAGAGAAGGAGCTTGGAAATACTTCTTTGTTAAGTTTAGTTGATGTTTTTTCCAAGTTCGTTAATTTAATTAACACTGCTTCGGCTAATTCGGCTGGTTGTAAAATTATGTAAGTGAAAATAATCTCCATTAGCCTTTCCCTTGATTCCTTTTCATTAATTTATTAGCGCTAGCAAAGTTAATAATAGTTAATTTGTAGTTGCAGTGTGTTTAATGTTTAGGTTCAGAAGCCCAATCAAGGTTTATATTCAAGACGACTCAACACACTCGAGCTACCGTCACAATGACTGTGCTACTCAGGTCTGCAAATTTCAGACCAGAGTAAACCTGAAAATTGAAGACTGACTGCTGATCAATAAATTCTTATGAAACTAATTTTAGAATGTTAAAAATGTAACAACAATTGCAATATAGTAACTTATTTTTCTTAATATTTGCGGTATTGTACGGTTTGAATGTCCAGTACGGTTTGAATGTCCAGAAAATTGATTTATCCACCATATCCAGCAGTAATCAATCAATAAATGATTTAATTAGACATTTAACATCCAATCTCAAAGATTATACTGTAGAAATCTTATCTAAAAGTGATGCAACATAATTATTGACTGATTCATTAATACTTTAGCTTATGTGATTGCACAAAATGGAGAATCACACGATTAATTAATAAATTATTTAATTAATTAATTACATAGTGGCTTAATTGCTGATTAATAGACTCTGCAAATGTATTAATATATCGATTTAGGGATAAATTGATTGATTATAATTGATTATCTCTCTCTCTCAATTCATTATAATCACTCAATATTATAATTAACAATAGTGTGGACATTAAGAGGAAGGCTTAAGACAGAGAATAGTGGAGGCGTTGTATACAATGGCCCTGCCAGTAGGCAGTGCACTAAGAGGCATCGAGAGATAGCCAATTGATTTATTGACTTATTTATATGCTATTTATTGATTGATTAGATGAGACAGCTGAAGGACACTTCCAGGCAGCTCTGCAGAAGCTGCAGACAGTTCACTCAGGCACAGGGGTAGACAACAACAACAACAGCTGCAGGTGGCTGTCAGATGGGAGCCGCTGCTTAACCTTGGTCATGTCTGCGGAAAACTCAAGGCAGCTCCAGAGTTCATTAATTGATTGATTGATTGGAGGATTGATTGGTTGATTGGTTGATTGATTGGTTGATTGATGAATTGATCGATTGATTGATTGGTTGGTTGATTGATTGATTTATTGATTGATTGACTGGATGATTGATTGATGGATGGATTGATTGCTTGATTGATTGATTGGTAGACTGCTCGATTGATTGATCAGTTGATTCGATGCTACGATTTGGACAATCAATTTCCAAAATACAAAACGACAATAACGACAATATAGCTCGTTAGTATAGCTGTTGGTGACAATTAGCTTGTTAATCGATGGTGTGCTCGTTATGGACCGTGAAAGCGCAGCACGTGAGTAGGAATATATACCTTGGACCTGCCAATTGGTAGAACACTAGGGAGTGAGTGAGAGAGAGAGAGATTGTTGTTAACTATTATTTAAGAATTTAAGATATTATATTATATAATATTATATTATTATTTATTACTATTGAATGTCTCAGTAGCATAGGGGTAGCGTCATGAAATTTTAAATGACTGATGCTTAGGTGAATTAAATCCTCTTTGGTTTGAATCTCGAGAGTAATATCTCGGACATTCACTGGACTGGTAATTCGGAACATGGGCAAAATTGCCTAACGGGTTAAACATGTGGTATTGAAAAGTGATAGATATTAACATAGTTGATAATTTCACTATAATGCGTATTTTTTATTTCACTATAATGCGTATATGTAGTTCTCTCTATTGCTTCGCTTAATATCTCTTTACATGACTGCTTGATATTACTAGCAGTGGCCGTCTGGCCGTCTGGCTTTTATTCACTGTCTCTATCATTCCATGCGCCTGGGGACAATTCAGGTGAATGGAGATATAATAAGTTCCGGGACTTGCAGTCCAGCTTATGTTTAAGCAACATCCGAAGTTAAACCTTTTTTTAAATTAAGTTAACATGGGAAATGGAATTTTAATATAATGTTAAATCTATTTAGTGAATAATAAATAGCTGGCTTGTAAGGCATAGACCTGAATTGTGAAAGGCACTCCTTAAAATAATATTTAGAAGTTTATAAATGATGTAGGCCTATTTGTGTTAGTAGTAGTATCTCTTAAAGGAAGAGTGTTAGGAAACACTTGAGTTGTGATAGATCTGCAGGTCACAACGGTTCTGAGGCTATTGGTGTTCCCAATGTAGTAATTAGTTATAGCAAGAACTGTGCGTCGCATTTCTTTGTACAAGTACTTCCAAAGAGTTGAATAATTAGAAGAAGTGTAGTAGTATGGTTTAAAATAGGTCTATGGGAATATAATGTAAAACTTAGACGGATTAGTTTGGGGATATATTTAGATTTTCCAGTGCCTTTGACAAGTCAGTGCTCTATGTGAAAATTTACTCTGACAAGAGTGTTAGAATGCTTAGAGTAATTCTAGTTAACAATTAACGAAATTAATTACTTGTTTTATTATTATTATTATTATTATTATTATTATTATTATTCTCATTATTGTTCACCGTTTACTTGTTTGTTTATTGCATTACACTTGTTGCACTATTTTGTTTTAATTAAAATATAAACATTTGAATTCACTTTCAAATGTAAAGCTAATGCGTTGTTATTAATTGGATAGACATTAACACTAAACTTGATTTCAGATTCTTGAAATAATTCTCTTTGCTCTGAATGATTTTGAACCTGGTCCGAGATATTTTACTGCAGAAAATAATCTCGTATGTCAGTTGGGAGACACGTATCCCTTACTCTGACAGGCACTGTAAAAGTCAAGGATGGATTCAAATAAAAGCCAATCTCCTGATGTTAGTTCAGCGCCTAATATAAATGCTGGAGGCTCTGCAGGAACTTCTACAAGCAGCTCTGATCAAAGTACTAGCACCCAAGCATCAAGTAGCTATACAACTGTGTAAGTAGTTGTAGTAAGCGCTGTATAAAGTTATAAGTGGTAAGAAATGATGTGCTGAAGAATTGTACATTTTTCCCCCATTAATGCAAACTAGGAAATTATTAATCAAAAGTAATTTTACAGAAACTCGACAGTTTACTTCCATGATTATTATTATTATATTATTAATATTATATGATTAATATTAGATGATTGTCATCAATAATCTTCAAGACATATATACCCTCCACCTTCCATGATGTTCGAATCATCTTTCTTTCTTAAAACTAAATGGTTTTAGAAAATTTTGTATCCTTTCTGGAGCCTAGGCGTGCACTAACTGAATGTTCTTTCTGATTTTGACTTGGATCTTAGTGCTTTGTCGCCTTTTACACACGTGCAGTCCATGGTTTGTCTATTCTTCAGCATCCTGAACATAACACGGCTAAAAGTGAAAGTCTATAACCATTTACCATAAGTTTCATCTTTCTATCCAATCGTGTTGATTAGTATCTGGCTGGTGATTCTCAGATATGATGATAAATGAGAAATATTAATTAGGTATGAGTTTCTTCTGATAGATTGTTTCAAGTGAAATGTGTTTATGTGAAATTGTGCACAAAAAGTAATAATTTAATTTTCAGTCATTTAAGTACTGGGTTTAATTGGCTAATCAAATTTAATGTAGGAATTTATGAGAATATATCTGAGATTTTGAGCTATTCAAATTTGAGGAGGTGATGAAGAAAATATTATATGACGTTTTTGATGCAAATCACAAAATGTTGTTCCAAATACAGAGTTCCTGTAAAGCTTTATGTCGTATCAAAATTAACAATAAGTAAGATTAAAATATAATTTGTAGAAATTTCTTTCAAGTTTCTTCAATTATTTATTTATTTTCCTTTTGTGTGTGAAAACTGCTAAATGAGAAGACTCATCATATAATGTCAAATAATAAACGATGTCACATGATATCATCTCTTAGTGCACTGCCTACTGGCAGGTCCATGGTATAAAATGAGTACACTCTTTTCTGTCTTCCACTTTTCTCTTCATGTCCACATACGAGTGGATCTTCAAATCATCTAACATACCTAATCTTGGCCTGCCTCTGCCTCCTTTTCCTTCCATTTTATCTTTTATTACCTCCTTTAATGGACTTTCCACCCTTGGAATGTGTCCTGATGTCATATGTTATCATAGTATAAGTCAAATAGAAATAATTTTAATAAAATAATTATCTATTTCAGTCCTGCTCGACAAGTGAAACAAAACGCCATCATTGTGAACAATAGACAGGTGTGAGAGCAGGTGTATCATTAATTCTTGTTAAATTTGTTAAAGCTAAAGCTAAAAGCTAAGGTTAACGTCAGTTTCCTCACTCAAAAGCGATGTCAGTGACGGGCGAGCCCAGGATTTGAACCCGCATCTACTGATCCGCGGTCGAGTATCTTACCGACTTCGCCACTGGCTCCAGCCAATTAATTAATTAAGCACAATTTCATGTAGTAAAATTAACTGTTGAAAGATTTAAGATCTGCTCTACGGAAGTCTACTGGGAGAGTGAGAGATAGAGAAAGAGAGAGAGAGAGAGAGAGGACGAGAGAGGGCTAGAGAAATAAAGTGAGGGAGAATTAAAATCATTGTAAATTGATTATAAGGAGGTATTATTGATTAACTTATTATTATTATTAATTGTTTAATTTATTTTATAATTAAATTTATTGTTATTATTAATTTATTAATTATTAATTTATTGTTATTATTAATTTGTATTATTATTAATTTATTATTATTATTAATTTATATTATTATTAATTGATTATAAGGAGTTATTATTGATTTAATTGATTATAAGGAGGCTTTGTTCTAATAAATTAATAAATTGGACGAAGCTACAATCAGTTAATGAAATATTGTTTGGCTTTTTCATTGGAATTTACTGAATCATTAGCTGTCAAGAAGCTGTCACTTTAGAGCGGAATTCTATGTTTGCTAAATATATGTACATCTTTTGCCGTGGTAGTCTAAGCATGCACAAATGGGTTACTATATTTATTCATATACCTGTATATATTTTGTGTGTGTGTGTTCAAATGTTTTTAAAATTTTAAATATTTCAGAAAGGAAATCCGATACTGAAATTTGTGAAAAAAGTTCCTTGGGAGTTTGGTGATATGATTCCAGATTATCAAATTGGACCTACGTCTTGTGTTTTATATCTGAGGTATGATGTAGAGAATAAATTATCAGATTAGAGCTTCGTCTTGTGTTTTATATCTGAGGTATGATGTAGAGAATAAATGATCAGATTGGACCTTCGTCTTGTGTTTTATATCTGAGGTATGATGTAGAGAATAAATTATCAGATTGGACCTTCGTCTTGTGTTTTATATCTGAGGTATGATGTAGAGAATAAATTATCTACTTCACTGCCTTTCTTCATTGTCTCTTTGATCACTTACTTCAGCTGATAGCAAGCTGAAGTCCTCAAGACAAAAATTCATGCATTCAGTCAACTATCTTGACATCTACAATCAATGCTACTTAATTGATACATAATTGTACTCTATTTAGTTTACTATCAGCAAAATTAAGCTATAAATTCTTATAAGGTAAAAATTAAACTACATTAGTACATGAATTCAAATGTACTATAATAATAATAGTAATATATTCAACAAAATATATAATGTTTGTTGTAATGTCCTGTATTCCAGTTTGACATTCACATTGATATTCACATTCAAAATCAAGGTGTCTTTTCTAAAATTAAAATTCAAACCAAACTTAGATTAAACTAAGAATGCGAAATGCACAAATTTAATTGCACACAAAATGAACACTATCCACCTACAACCTGGTGCATTTGCACAATAATATCTCCACAAAAGGCCGAATAATCTCCAATAAAAGTGGGACTAGTAGAGATTTTAAGCTATTGTTCACTGCAAAACACACATTTCGAAGTGCACAAAAATATGTGCAGATAGAATATGTGCACCATTTAATTTGCACACAAAATGAACACCACCCAGCTACAATCTGGTGCATTTGCACAGTAATATCACAATAATTGGACGAATAATCTCCAATGAAAGTGGGACTGGTAGAGATTTTACGGTATTTTTCACTATAATACACACATTTCGAAGTGCACAAAAATAATTGCAGGTAGAATCTGTGCACCATTTCAATTGCACACAAAATGAACACCACCCAGCTACAATCTGGTGCATTTGCACATTAATATCACAACAATTGGACGAATAATCTCCAATAAAAGTGGGACTGGTAGAGATTTTAAGCTATTTTTCACTGTAAAACACACATTTCGAAGTGCACAAAAATAATTGCAGGTAGAATATGTGCACCATTTCAATTGCACACAAAATGAACACTATCCAGCTACAATCTGGTGCATTTGCACAGTAATATCTCCAGAATTGGACGAATAATCTCCAATAAAAGTAGGACTGGTAGAGATTTTAAGCAATTTTTCACTATAATACACACATTTCGAAGTGCACAAAAATAACTGCAGGTAGAATCTGTGCACCATTTCAATTGCACACAAAATGAACACCACCCAGCTACAATCTGGTGCATTTGCACAGTAATATCACCACAATTGGACGAATAATCTCCAATGAAATTGGGACTGGTAGAGATTTTACGGGATTTTTCACTGCAAAACACACATTTCGAAGTGCACAGAAAAAAGTGCAGATAGAATCTGTGCATTATTTCAATGGCACACAAAATGAACACTATCCAGCTACAATCTAGTACATTTGCACAGTAATATCTCCACAATTGGACGAATAATCTCCCATGAAAGTGGGACTGGCAGAGATTTTCAGGTATTTTTCACAGTAAACAGACATTTCGAAGTGCACAAAAAATAAGTGCTGGTAAAATGTGCGCACCATTTCATTTGCACACACAATGAACACTATCCAGCTACAATCTGGTGCATTTGCACAGTAATATCACAATAATTGGACGAATAATCTCCAATAAAAGTGGGACTGGTAGAGATTTTAAGCAATTTTTCAACTATAAGACACGCATTTCGAAGTGCACAGAAAAAAGTGCAGATAGAATCTGTGCGTTATTTCAATGGCACACAAAATGAACACTATCCAGCTACAATCTAGTGCATTTGCACATTAATATCACAACAATTGGACGAATAATCTCCAATAAAAGTGGGCCTGGTAGAGATTTTAAGCTATTTTTCACTTTAAAACAGATATTTCGAAGTGCACAAAAGTAATTGCAGGTAGAATATGTGCACCATTTCAATTGCACACAAAATGAACACTATCTAGCTACAGTCTAGTGAATTTGCACAGTAATATCTCCACAATTGGACGAATAATCTCCAATGAAAGTGGGACTGGCAGAGATTTTCAGGTATTTTTCACAGTAAACAGACATTTCGAAGTGCGCAAAAAACAAGTGCTGGTAGAATATGCGCACCATTTAATTTGCACACACAATGAACACAATCCAGCTACAATCTGGTGAATTTGCACAGTAATATCACAACAATTGGACGAATAATCTCCAATAAAATTGGGACTGGTAGAGATTTTAAGCAATTTTTCACTATAATACACACATTTCGAAGTGCACAAAAATAATTGCAGGTAGAATCTGTGCACCATTTCAATTGCACACAAAATGAACACCACCCAGCTACAATCTGGTGCATTTGCACAGTAATATCACCACAATTGGACGAATAATCTCCAATGAAATTGGGACTGGTAGAGATTTTACGGTATTTTTAATTATAGTACACACATTTCGAAGTGCACCAAAATAATTGCAGGTAGAATCTGTGCACCATTTCAATTGCACACAAAATGAACACCACCCAGCTACAATCTGGTGCATTTTCACATTAATATCGCAACAATTGGACGAATAATCTCAATAAAAGTGGGACTGGTAGAGATTTTAAGCTATTTTTCACTATAAAACACACATTTCGAAGTGCACAAAAATAATTGCTGGTAGAATATGTGCACCATTTCAATTGCACACAAAATGAACACTACCCAGCTACAATCTGGTGCATTCGCACAGCAATACCTCCACAATGGGACGAATAATCACCAATGAAAGTGGGACTGGTAGAGATTTTACGGTATTTTTCACTGCAAAACACACATTTGAAAGTGCACAAAAAAGAGTGCAGAAAGAATCTGTACATCAATTTAATTGCACACCAAATGAACACTATCCAGCTACAATCTGGTGCATTTGCACAGTAATATCTCCACAATTGGACGAATAATCTCCAATAAAAGTGGGACTGGTAGAGATTTTAAGCAATTTTTCACTTTAAAACACACATTTCGAAATGCACAAAAATAATTGCAGGTAGAATATGTGCACCATTTCAATTGCACACAAAATGAACACTATCCAGCTACAATCTGGTGCATCTGCACAGAAATATCGCCACAATTGGACGAATAATCTCCAATGAAAGTGGGACTGGCAGAGATTTTCAGGTATTTTTCACTATAAGTCACATATATCGAAGTGCACAGAAAAAAGTGCAGATAGAATCTGTACATCATTTTAATGGCACACAAAATGAACACCACCCAGCGACAATCTGGTGCATTTGCACAGTAATATCTAAACAATTGGACGAATAATCTCCAATAAAAGTGGGACTTGTAGAGATTTTAAGCAATTTTTCACTATAATACACACATTTCGAAGTGCACAAAAATAATTACAGGTAGAATCTGTGCACCATTTCAATTGCACACAAAATGAACACCACCCAGCTACAATCTGGTGCATTTGCACATTAATATCACAACAATTGGACGAATAATCTCCAATAAAAGTGGGACTGGTAGAGATTTTACGGTATTTTTCACTGCAAAACACACATTTGAAAGTGCACAAAAAAGAGTGCAGAAAGAATCTGTACATCAATTTAATTGCACACCAAATGAACACTATCCAGCTACAATCTGGTGCATTTGCACAGTAATATCTCCACAATTGGACGAATAATCTCCAATAAAAGTGGGACTGGTAGAGATTTTAAGCAATTTTTCACTATAATACACACATTTCGAAGTGCACAAAAGTAATTGCAGGTAGAATCTGTGCACCATTTCAATTGCACACAAAATGAACACCACCCAGCTACAATCTGGTGCATTTGCTCATTAATATCACAACAATTGGACCAATAATCTCCAATAAAAATGGGACTGGTAGAGATTTTAAGCTATTTTTCACTATAAAACACACATTTAGAAGTGCACAAAAGTAATTGCAGGTAGAATATGTGCACCATTTCAATTGCACACAAAATGAACACTATGCAGCTACAATCTGGTGCATTTGCACAGCAATACCTACACAATGGGACGAATAATCACCAATGAAAGTGGGACTGGTAGAGATTTTAGGGTATTTTTCACTGCAAAACACACATTTGAAAGTGCACGAAGAAGAGTGCAGAAAGAATCTGTACATCAATTTAATTGCACACCAAATGAACACTATACAGCTACAATCTGGTGCATTTGCACAGTAATATCTCCACAATTGGACGAATAATCTCCAATAAAAGTGGGACTGGCAGAGATTTTAAGCAATTTTTCACTATAATACACACATTTCGAAGTGCACAAAAGTAATTGCAGGTAGAATCTGTGCACCATTTCAATTGCACACAAAATGAACACCACTCAGCTACAATCTGGTGCATTTGCACATTAATATCGCAACAATTGGACGAATAACCTCCAATAAAAGTGGGACTGGTAGAGACTTTAAGCTATTTTTCACCATAAAACACACATTTCGAAGTGCACAAAAATAATTGCTGGTAGAATATGTGCACCATTTCAATTGCACACAAAATGAGCACAACCCAGCTACAATCTGGTGCATTCGCACAGTAATACCTCCACAATGGGACGAATAATCACCAATGAAAGTGGGACTGGTAGAGATTTTACGGTATTTTTCACTGCAAAACACACATTTGAAAGTGCACAAAAATGAGTGCAGAAAGAATCTGTACATCAATTTAATTGCACACCAAATGAACACTATCCAGCTACAATCTAGTGCATTTGCACAGTAATATCTCCACAATTGGACGAATAATCTCTAATAAAAGTGGGACTGGTAGAGATTTTAAGCAATTTTTCACTATAATACACACATTTCGAAGTGCACAGAAAAAAGTGCAGATAGAATCTGTGCATTATTTCAATGGCACACAAAATGAACACTACCCAGCTACAATCTAGTGCATTTGCACATTAATATCACAACAATTGGACGCATAATCTCCAATAGAAATGGGACTGGTAAAGATTTTAAGCTATTTTTCACTATAAAACACACATTTCCAAGTGCACAGAAAAAAGTGCAGATAGAATCTGTGCATTATTTCAATGGCACACAAAATGAACACTATCCAGCTACAATCTAGTGCATTTGCACATTAATATCACAACAATTGGACGAATAATCTCCAATAAAAGTGGGACTGGTAGAGATTTTAAGCTATTTTTCACTATAAAACACACATTTCGAAGTGCACAAAAATAATTGCTGGTAGAATATGTGCACCATTTCAATTGCACTCAAAATGAACACTACCCAGCTACAATCTGGTGCATTCGCACAGTAATACCTCCACAATGGGACGAATAATCACCAATGAAAGTGGGACTGGTAGAGATTTTAAGCTATTTTTCACTATAAAACACACATTTCGAAGTGCACAAAAATAATTGCTGGTAGAATATGTGCACCATTTCAATTGCACACAAAATGAACACTACCCAGCTACAATCTGGTGCATTCGCACAGCAATACCTCCACACTGGGACGAATAATCACCAATGAAAGTGGGACTGGTAGAGATTTTAGGGTATTTTTCACTGCAAAACACACATTTGAAAGTGCACGAAGAAGAGTGCAGAAAGAATCTGTACATCAATTTAATTGCACACCAAATGAACACTATCCAGCTACAATCTAGTGCATTTGCACAGTAATATCTCCACAATTGGACGAATAATTTCCAATAAAAGTGGGACTGGTAGAGATTTTAAGCAATTTTTCACTATAATACACACATTTCGAAGTGCACAAAAATAATTGCTGGTAGAATATGTGCACCATTTCAATTGCACACAAAATGAACACCACCCAGCTACAATCTGGTGCATTTGCACAGTAATATCACCGCAATTGGACGAATGATCTCCAATGAAAGTGGGACTGGTGGAGATTTTACGGGATTTTTTACTGCAAAACACACATTTCGAAGTGCACAGAAAAGAGTGCAGATAGAATCTGTGCATTATTTCAATGGCACACAAAATGAACACTATCCAGCTACAATCTAGTGCATTTGCACATTAATATCACAACAATTGGACGAATAATCTCCAATAAAAATGGGACTGGTAGAGATTTTAAGCTATTTTTCACTATAAAACACACATTTCGAAGTGCACAAAAATAATTGCAGGTAGAATATGTGCACCATTTCAATTGCACACAAAATGAACACTATGCAGCTACAATCTGGTGCATTTGCACAGTAATATCTCCACAATTGGACGAATAATCTCCAATAAAAGTGGGACTGGTAGAGATTTTATGGTATTTTTCATTATAAAGCAGACATTTCGAAGTGCACAAAAATAAGTGCAGATTGAATATGTGCACCAATGTTATAAATCAGAAATGCTATATGTATTAAATACAAGATATATAGCTGGTAGCTCTAATTGTATGAATTTTATTTTAATGTGGCAACAAATACACGCTGCTGTTGCTCTTTGTTCCTTCTTCTGCTGTGAAAATTCTTTTCTTTGTTACAGTGGTCAGCGTTACCCATTGGTGATATTATTGCTTGTGCAGTCATTATTATTTCTACTTCAGCTAACGGAAAGAACGAGAATGTATGTCTTGTAAGTCTATAAAATTAAACGTTAAATTTATATTTAGGCTATTCTTCTATTGAGTACACTGTTTTTTTTTATCGTGTATAGACCATTACGTAAATTATTTTTTGCTGACAAATTTTTACTATTTTTGTTATTTGATATAATAAAGACAACTTCTTTATACTATTGCTTTCGGCAAATTCAGATTTAGGAAGAACTTTACTACCTCTTATTTGAAGTTATTTCTTTGCGTAGTAACTATGTTGGATTAGGGCTAATACATATTTAAGGGATTCAATTGTAAATTCCCAAGTAAAGGTTTTAAGTTTTTTGCTTATATTAATTATTGTTAATTTGATGTTATATATGCTACGGATTTTTACTAAAGTCTGGATTTAATATATGCATGCCTGCTGAATATTTATATCCGTATAAATTGCTTTATATTAATCATTTTTAATTTATTGCTATATAGTCTGCGTGTTATTATTAAAATCTGAATTTAATATAGGCCTATGATTGGTTTTTGAAAATTGATATTAGTATATTTTGCTCAATTTGTTCATTTTGGCCCAAAATATTTATTTTGTTCTTTAGTCATTTCTTAAATAAGCTGCTATAAATAATTACGTTATCAGATAATTTGTCCACATATTCACCTTGTTTTTTATAACTGATACCACTCATTATTTTTACTTAAACGTGGTAAGTAGTTGAACGATGTATTTGAATTTTATCATACTTAAACACCAACCAATTCTACCAAATTCAGAGAAATTTAGATTGGATGTCTTTCAAAACGAGATATTTATAGTTTTGTGAATAGGAGTGGGCTAAGATATGAAATTTTCAGTAGGCTACTGGATTACGGGCATGGTACATGCGGAGTAAGATTATCTCTACAAAAATAATAGTGAACACGTTACATTAAATTTCTGCTAATGCCATTTTGAAGAGCAATTATTTCCTTGCAAAACGACGTAAAATGCGAGCTGATATGTTCTTAATTGACAAAGTTATTGAATTTTAATGCATGCATTACATCATTAAGCCTACATGTGCTAGGCGAGAGCCGCTGGCGTGAGACGAAGAGAGCGCAGCTATTGTTAATTCTCCTCATGCAATGCATGCATTGAGAGTTCAATAACTTTGGCAATTGAGAACGTATGGGCACGTATTTTACGGCGTTCTGAAAAGAAGTAGGCCTAATTGCTCTTCAAATCAGCATTAGCATAAATTTTATGTTACATGTACGCTATTACTTTTGTAGAGATAATTTTACGCTACATGTAACATGCCCGTAATCCTGTACTGTAAATTTCTTATTTGACCCCACTCCTATTTGCAAAACTAGGCCTATAGCTTTGAAGTTGTACAATATATTAAAACTAAATTTCTCTATATTTGTTATTATTGGCTGTTGGTTAAGTTCGGTGAATTTTAAGAACATCGGTTAACTCCTTACGTCTTTATTGTAAAATTAATGTGGGGTATCAGTTATAAAAAGCACAGTGTATAATCAGATCTATACCATTTTTGTATGTAGGCCTATATTGCTTTTTGTTGTCCTATGTTGCTGTATTATAAAAAAATCATGTAACGAAGAGATACATATTACATATATCTAGGCCTTTATTTGTTTTGCTTTAATTTTTTTCGCTGTTCGCATGACAAAACTGCTTCTGACGCAAAGTTGTTATCAAATTTATTGTAGAATTTAGCAATTAGATGAAATTATCATATTAATTTTTCAATAGGCCTACATAATCAATTTCACGTCTGCACATTTATTGTCTATTGTATCTATTATTCCATATTTTGAACTTGTTCTTCCAATAAAGTAAATCTCATAGCATATTTTGTTTTATGTGTCACTTGTCCTTTCCCGTGTTGTGTCCGGGTTGCTTTAAGAATAGACCAATCATGTACATAAGCACGTGTCGTAGGTGGCGAAATGAAAAGCAAGATCCAAACCAACGGCTGAAACGGCAATCGGTTGTTGAGCGCCTATGCTATACAAAATGCTTCCAAATTTAAAGGAATTGAAAATATTCAAAAGGTCTATTCGTATCAAGACCCTAGTTAAACAGGCATTTAAGGAAAGAAGAAGATTATCATGATGTGTTTGCTTTGTTAATATTACGTGATTGAATTTGGGGGTAGACTAGATCTCCAATAGGTAACCGTGCATTTGTTGTCCTGATCCTTTCTATAACAGTTTTCATTTATAAAATTCGTCAGCAATTTCATCATTTTTAAATATCTATTTTGAAAATTCAATGAATATATTCATATATGAACTGTGAATTTATTCATTAACAACTAAATGTTATATTTCTATATTTTAAATTTGCTTCATTTTTGAATGCTCTATGATTAATTTTAAATTACAAACATAGTCTGTTGCAATTATTATTATTTTTAATGCATGCTGAAATAGTGGTATTGTTTCATTTCTTATATAGTTTATTATACATTATTAGTCTCCGCATAGATTTTCCCTTTGGGTGTTACAATATATTAACCTAAATAGGCCATATTATTCAGTCATAAATTACATAGTCTGAAAATTAAATTTATCCTCAGGTTTCAATCAATTCGTAGGCATAAATCATAAACGTAACTTATATATTTCCCGCATTTTCAATTGCTTGTTATTGTTTATTAATTCCTTAATCTAAATTTCAATAGGTATAGCCTTAATTTGGCGGTTTTATCCTGCCAATGGCAGGTCCATGGCCTTTAATTAAAATGTTGATAATATGCATGGAACAAAGTTTACTTAATTTATGATACAACTATGATTTATTCGTATGGTTGTGTTGCAGGAAAATATTAATATGTGGACTTCTTCTCAGCCCTACTTTCAGTGTCAAGCGAGTAAGTTGTAACTTCTTACATCATTCATTTTTTAGAATCAAGTGCTTAACAATAATTTTAATCTATTCATATAATAATTATAGTTAATTATTAACCAGTAATTATTGCTAGTAGGCATCGAAGGTCTTCCCTTTCACTAAAATCTATAATCATCGATTCAGAATTTGTTAGGTAATTCTTAATTAGTAGTTGCTAAACACATTTCTGATAAGGCAAAAGCAGGGAGTAATTATGGGGGAAGCGGTGGCAGCTGTCCACCAAATGAAAATTCTGCTCCTTCAGCTAATATCTTACGGATACAATCCCGTAGCGTGGGTATGGCTGATAGGGGGGGGGGGGCTAAAGAATAGCAAGGGGGCACATGTTAAGGGGTTAGTTCCGTCGCCTAGAGGCAGTTGGGGGTGAATTTTCGCAAATTCGACTAGAGTAGCAGGGAATTTTGGAAACTTATATAAGCTACCCTAGCGGACCATCAGGGTAGAGGGTTTTGATATTTCAGATTTAATTTTTGTAACATAAAAATGTTGATTGAAAAATGACTGGTGCTAAATACTTGTTAAGCGTCATGTTTCAACTTCAACGATTCTGCAAAAATGTATTAAATTTTGCTTTTCTTATGAAGAAATGTATTTGCAATTATGCATTTCTTGGCTACAATAACAATAACTATTATTTTTTTCTTCATGTGTTTTCTTCATGATTTACAATCTATTTCAATACAACGCATTTCATAATAATATTACAGTGCATTAATAAGTGGCAATGTAATAGTACCGTTACTACCGTTCATAGCCTACGTTATTATATTTATGAATTTGAATGCATTTTAATTTTTTTTTAAAATTAAGAATTAAAATCTATACTTTAACTATTTTAACTTTACATAACCAACCTTACTTAGCTAACCCGGTTACATAATTCTATCAATAAATCGCTTACATAACATTTAAAATTAACAAGAATTACATTTGATTCTTGACGGCGGGATTAGCGCATTTGGTTTAGTTGCGCGTCAAATATCGAAGTTAAGCTGCATCGACCTCGGTTAGTACTTTATGGGTGACCACCTTGGAAGACCGAGTGTTGCTAAAAGCTTAGGAAGGAAAAATCCCAGGGTGATGGAAGGTTATTCTTGAATCCGCGCCAACTGCAATTGATGCGCCATCGAAAGGCAACGATTACTAATAACCGTGGAGAAAAAGGAGGAAATGGGTCTTAAACAAGCATCTGTGCTTCCTAACCCAGTTTGCCGTTATGTTATGTCGTTATTATCAATGAATGTTTCATAACTTTCATTTATATGTCTGACATTATAAAGCAATCCTCTTGAAAATAGACTATGACTTAACTACAGTGCATATCAATCAACACAGAATCATCAGTAGTCATCAGTTTTTCTAGTTGCCTTCATCCACGATAAATATGGTAAAATAGGAAAATGGGCACTTCATATACGTTAATCAGCTAATGAAGAGGATACATTAATCAAAATTTATCGTCAACTGAAAACGTATTGCGCCTCATTTCCTATAACAATAAACTTTCCTAATGAACTTTAACAGTCTATCCCTGATAGGCTATAAATTCCAATGAAAACTCTACAGACTGTGACTATCACAATTGACTCTAACTCACAATTGCAATATAATAATTTACTAATGATTATGATACGTAATTCATTCATATAACTCGCTATTCTATGATAATCTTCGATTGATAATTGTGGGCAACATCGCAGGCTCCTATTGTTTGATTAGAGCCGATACCAGCTTGGACTAGCTAGCTAGGCCCACATCCGAAAGCTGGGTTTCTTGGATCGAAGCCGACACCGGGGCCCCGCCAAAAATGACGTGTCAGCTGTCAAGTGACGTAGTTATCGATTTCACATGCATAATCTTGAGCTCGGCAATTTTTAGCGGCTTTAGCCTAATGCTTAATTTTATACAATGTCTTGAACATTATGTCACTGTTTTGCACATGAAATTCATGAAACCGATACAGTTTAATTTTTACGTAGTTAAACAATGGTCGCGATTCGCAAAAAACGGAATTAACAATAATTATCACGGTAAAAGGTATTTTCTCAGTTCTGCGGGCCGGTGGGGCATCAATTAGCAGGGGGCCCGACCCCCTGGTCACCTCCCCGACGCTACGGGGAAGCACGGAAATCATATGAAATTTGAATTGATTTTCCACTTTTACCTTAGGTCCTATCTACTATCATAACAAACTGCCACCATTCCATTTTAATCTTCCACCCCGTCATTATAAGCTGCAACCTCATCATTTTAAGCTGCGACCCCATCATTTTAATAAGGCATCCCTTGAACGAGTTTCTTTAAGCGCCACTGGCAGAAATACATCATGATTGTGCATGTATATCAGGCTGGCTGGAGCAAGTGATGATGTTAGTAAAATATTAGACCGCAAATCAGTATGTGCGCGGCTCAAATCCTGTTTTCACCCGTCACTGACATAGCATTCGATTGAGGAAATTAGCGAAATTAACTTAATTTTTTATATTAGCTTTACTACGTTTGAAATCTTTTATTTATGCATAGTGGAGATAATTTTATTGATAATTAGGTCATATCTTTATCGTTTCAACTATTGCAATGTGATACTCCTATTATTGCCATGAAAAGTTTTAAAGTAACCTGATGTAGGCCTATAAGTCTATATAAATATTCTTCCACACTAATTGTACTCCATGCTGTATGACTTATGTTTGCTTTCTAGGCTTGAAGTCGCCACACACGGTCAGTTTTGCCATCAGACGTCTCTGTTCAGATATCTGTTCGGATAAATCTGAATAGATAAATTTGATCGTGTGTGGGCTGTGTCAAATTTATCTGAACAGATATCTGTTCAGATAAATTAGATCCTGCATAGTCACTTTTAAGTTTGAGAGAGAAGTATTGGTTGTGATTATTAAAAATGTTACCTTGTTCAATAATAATTGTTTTAAATAAGATTAACGATTGCTTATATATTCACAGATTCCTTTGGATGAAGTAGACGTAGAAGCAATTCTTTAAAAAAGTGAAGAATTGGGGTTAAATCTTCTTCATGAATCTCCAAGACAAGCGCAAGGAGGTCTTGCAACGATTGTTCGAGCACTGGGTTTCAGAAATCTCTTCATGAATCGCATTTACATCTATAGATTCTTGCAGCGTCACGCAAAGCATGAACCCCGCGATGCTTCTATAAGTCCAACAGAATCACCAGAGCAACTTGAAGCTCCAGCAGATGATGCCGAAACAATCAAGAATTGGCCTAATACATCTATTTCCAGCAATTTTCCATTGAATGAGGGAACTAATGTTACTATTGTCAAATTTGAAGTTTGTAAACCACAACGTGAGTTATCAGAAATGCTAAACTTTAATTACGATTCAGATTATACAACGGATTCGTCACAATCACCTATGACATCAGGCAAGTTATACAGTGTTCTGTTTATGATATTAATTGTAAGTACCTTGGAGTGGAATTTAAGAAGGCGCATATGCGTAAATTTGTATTGTAGAAGGTTCCTTATGAAGATAAGTTTATTAACAGGGATATGACTAAGATAGTTGTGATGCCTTACGAGCAATGAATTATAATTCAATCCTCCTACCAATCTTCAATATCAACGGTGAAATTACGATATATTAAAAGAATATGAACTTTTATCTAAAATTTCTTGAAATTTTTCTGCATGACTACTGGTGACCAAATACTAGTATAGAAATGTAATCATAGTACTATGCTGTGAAGGAATATAATTAAATACAAGTAGCCTGGTAACTAAATAAGGTTAAAAATAAACAAATAATTATAGATGCATTGAAAATATTATTACGAAATATTGTATTATAACAGGGTTAACAGCTGCGACTCATTAGCTATTTCTCTATACCACTAACTGTGCTAGTAGAAACGGAATGGACTGTTTTATTTTCGTTTACTGTAGACTTTGGATTTCTTTGATGTGATTATAATTTTATTCCAGTTCACGGATCCCGAGAGGGACAGATAACGGAAACCAAATCTGAAAGTGATTCTTCTTACTCTATCGATAGAGAAGATCAACATAATACGACAAAGCCAGATTTGCCGACCGAATATCAATATCACACAAAGAAAACTGGTATGTCATAATACTTTAAAATTTATTTTCAACGAACTTCAATTGATAATATTTTAAATAATAATTGTTAATATTTGAATAAAGGCTAAATGTAAGTTTACCGCACTTTTTGCCCCAACATGTCACTAATGTCGTTAATTATTGCTTTTTGGAGTCAAAACCTAATATATCAGCCGGCGGTAACCTCAACAACATGAAATTGGCTCAAAATTTGGCTACTTGTGTTGACTGTTTGTTTAATAACGAAATATGCAATATTCATACGCTAATCCATAACTTATATATCTTCAACATTTCAGCGATATTGTAAGGCAAATAGAATCGGTCTTAATGAAATTCAATTTTATTTCATAATTTTATTTCATTTCCAATGGAACTTATAATTTAATCCAATATTATTTATCTTAATACAAACTCTTGATCAAAAATAAAGTTTTAATAACGTTTGCTTTTGTGTATTTCTTCGACCTTTTCCTTAGTAGCTCTTTCCTTCCTATTAATGGTTCTTGGCTTGCCCAATTTCATATTATAATTTTCAATATATACTTTATCTTTTATAGTTTACAATAAATATCTGTAACTGTGTTAACTTCATTCCGTCATTTGCTATATAAAATTCAACTTTAAGAGCCACTCTCACAAATTTTACTTTCTTCATTTCATTCTTTATTGCAATAGTGTTCAGAGCGTACACAATACTCTTTAAACCCGATATGCCACTAACAATCATACATTAATGATCTTCAAATTATATATATATATATATATATATATATATATATATATATATATATATATATATATATATATATATATATACATACACACACACACACATACATATGTACATGTATATATTCCCCGTGATGTGCTCGGATGTGGTTGGACCACTGCAAAACAGGGCAACCGCAAACAATCTGCCGCGTGTACGTAAGAGGCGACTAAAGGAACTGAGGATGGCAAGAGGGGACCCACTTCACCATGAAATAGTTTCCTCCAGGATTAAATGGTAATTAATCCACCTAACTGAGAAAGGCAACGGGAAACCACATCAAAAGCCATCTTTTTCCCAAGCTATAGGCTACGTAAGGTATGCATAAGACTTAGACTTTGTGAAGGGATTAACTTGTTGATCTAAGGAGTGCTCTTATGGAGCGAGAAAGCAGACTTTTAGTATGATTATGTACCTTGAACCTGCCACTAGACAGAGCCCTGAAGAAGAAAAAGATATATATATATATATATACATATATATACATATATACATACATATATATACTGTATATATATATATATATATATATATATATATATACATATATACATACATATATATACTGTATATATACATATATATATATATATATATATATATATATATATATATATATATATACATTATTTGCATAACTCGAATTTGTATTCATTCTGTTTTTTACATAGCTCTCAATATCATTGTCCTTCTGCATAATTAAATGTAAAATAGAATTGATTTGTCATTGATTGCTGTTAAGTGATTGAATTTATTTTATTTTATTTACCTAATTTCTTAAAACAATTTTGTAATCTATTACTTAGAAGCTCATGGATGCAATGCTTCTAAGAATATTGCACTTGTTAAATGTTATGCATATTACTTCCCTGTCCTGTATGAAATAACGAAAGTCTAAGTGTAAAAGACTATCACCCGTTAAATTTAATTTCATTGTGTAGCCTATTAGTATTTGTATCACCCAAATCAGTCAGAAATTTAGCTTTAGAAATTGATGAAATTAAATAAATAACAGGATAGTATCTGAACATGGCAATTGCAGAAGTTCATTTTAATTTGTATTATTTATCTATTTTAGAATCATTGAGTTTGGAATGGTCGGATGATAGATATATTATCTCCCTAAGTGAATGGGAAAAAGTAATGCCTCGCCGAATCTCAAATCGACTGCGACTTACCAACGTCTGGAGGGACTACATGTCAAATGTAATTGAGAAGAAATGTAACTGTGTGGTTTCATTTGGATATTATAGAATTAGCGCTTTCAGCAGTAGAAAGACAGATTGTCCATTCATCAGACAATATGCTCACTGCTCTTTTCGCAATTGCAGAAAATTTGAAATTGTTATCGATAAAAAACAAGACTTCAAAGAATGCGTGTATTGTAACATTAAAAGTAGAGGTGACGAGAACCATGTTGATGAGCCAATAAAATTCCGCCGAACCAACACTGAGGAACAAAAATATCTGTCTCAAATGTTAGAAGATGGACGGCCTGAGGAAGTTTATGAAGAGTTACTCGCAAAGTCTGATATGAGTAAATTGACTGCTGGAAATTTCAACAAACCGAAATCAATCGCAGATTTGAGAAGATTGAAATCTCTAATTGCATCCAGTGAGAAGTTGCATAATGTTATTGATATAGAATTGGATCTCATGCAGCGGTTGTATGTGGAAACTGATGACAGTGTCGATGTTAAGGGTTTCATACAGAAGAGGGGAAATAATCCTTTCTTTGTCATAATGTATATGCGTGATCAACTGCAGTTGCTGCATGGACATGCACCAATTCTTTATTTGGATGCGACAGGCTCAATTTTTAAGAAATGGCAAGGCATTGACAAAAGAATGCTTTTATATTCTCTTGTTTTGCCAAATATAAGAAGAAATGAACCCTGCGTTCCTGTTTGCGAAATGATCTGTTCTGAACATAAGACTGAAATGATCAGCCACATGTTGTTCAGTTTCAGAATGGATTTCAATAGATTAAATAAACAGGGTGTCCATTCATCGAATTTTCCATGCAAATTAATCGTTACAGACTTTTCCTGGGCATTAATTCATTCAGTTTTGCATTCCTTCAGCCGAACCAGTGATATTGAAAGCTATTTACAAAATATGTATGAATCAATAGTATGCAATAAAGTTTGGAAGCAGGCAGTTGGTATATTTATTTTTTCAAACCATGCGGTACATATTGTGGCTAGGTATTTGGCCAAATTGAAATTCAATTATGTATATAAGAGAGAATTTTTGCATAGCTTTGTTTTTCTTCAGTACAGCAAGACTTTTCCTAATGCTATAAATACTCTTTCATTAATTTTCAATGTTTTTGGAGAAAAGTTTGAGACGAAGATAGTTAAAAAGGCTAAACAGCAGTTGCTTAGTAACATAAAGAATTGGAAAATTAAAGGAACCGAGTCTGATGAGATTGATCGTGACAGTGACCTTCACAATGTCAGTGATAGAAATGTGGGAAAGAAGCTGCAGAAAGCTATTCGTGCCAGTTCACCTTGGTTGAAATATTTTAACGAAAGAAGATGTCAGACACAGAAGATCAATGAGATTGAAATTGATTGTATTGGCAGTTCAAAGAAGTTAAATAAGTTCTATTCAGAAGCCTTGACTGGCTACTTAATACGTCACTGGCTGTCTTTGTTTCCTTTGTGGTGCATGGCTGTTGCAAAAATATTTGATATAAAAGATTTAAAATCTTCTTTTTCCAATTGTCATGTTGAGAATTAGTTTAACAATGTGAAATCTCGCCACATCAGAAACAGCAGTTCAGGTGTCAGAATTAGAGTCACAAAGTTCATCAGTAAACAACGTGAAAATATAAAAAAACGCCGACTACGTTTCAAACTTGCAGAGTCAAGACCTACAAAGAGACGTGGCTTAGGCACTGATATTCATGAAGCAGAAGAAAAATGGGGGAAGAAACGTGCGAGATATGTGAAGCTTTCCACGGCTGCAACGGAAACATTATTTAAAACTAATTCTTCATCATCGTCTATCTCCATTACGTCCCATAATTGTGACAATATTGCAGGTGTAGTCTCGTCCAGTGTAGAAATAAATTTATCTGCGACATCAAGTGTTGTTCCTAATTCTGTTAGTAATGCCAGTATTGCTAGTGTAAATCCAATATCTTTTGAAGTTCCGACCTCGAATTTTGAATCAAGTGCAAGAGACAGTAACGAGCAAATTGCTGTAGTGCAAGCCAAGCGTTTAGCAAGTGCAAGTATCATAAGCATTTCAACTGTGGATGGTACGACTCAAGCAGTTACGACTGATTTTGCAAGCAAAACTCAAGCAGTGAAAGAGCCCAGCTTAAAGCTGGAATTCATGATTCGGAGTGGTAGACGAATGACCCTGAATGACAAAGAATCTGTTTTGCCTGAAGGGGAATGGTTGGAAGCAAATGTTGTTTATGGTTTTCTAGATTGCTTTCAATCAGAGAAGTGCTCCATGTGGACTGATGCAGATTGGCGCAATGTGAATTCATTGAAACCTGTGTCCTCCATGGATGGTGTAAATTGGGAAAAGGTTAATATTATATATATTCCAATGTGTTCAGGCGGCCACTTCACAGCTCTTGTACTAGATATTGTAAATAAAACAGTTCCTTACTTGAAACAGTGGCTCATGAAATAACACTTGAGAAAAACTGTCGCGCCTTTACGGCCAAATGGAATAAATATGTTTCATTGTATCTGAGCGATATATTTTGCCATGGTGGCAAGTTTACGACGTTAAATATCAAGCATCCTATGCAGAGGGATGGATCGAGCTGCGGAATATTGATATCTTTGTTTGGCAAGTATATTGCTGAAGGCCTTAGCATTGAAGGAGTTCCAACAGATGCTGTCAGCATGAAAGCTGCAAGAATGGAAATCTGGGATACTCTCGTTCAAAATAAAGATACTGAAAGATGCTGCACGTGCAGAAATAAAGAAGACTTGCGCCCCAAAACGCTTAACCTAGAACGATGGCTAGTCTGCTCCCTTTGTGACAATAACTTTCATTTTGCCTGTGCAAAGAAGGAATGTAATGCTACAGGTGTTGATAATAGGAAAAATGGCTATGTAGTTATTGTAAAAATGCCATATAAATTTTTATTTCAATTTTGAAATGTAATTTATAAAAAGTTTTGTAAACTTTAAAATAATTATATGTAATTTTAAATCCGATAAAAATAAAAATTTCATTCTAATATTATTGTACTAAAGTAAGCTTTTATTAAATTTTATATTAAAGAAATGACTGACAATTTCTGCAAGTACTACTTTTTGTTGGAGTTTATTCTGCCAATGGTGGAGATATTATTGTGCAAATGCAACAGATTGTAGATGGATAGTGTTCATTTTGTGTGTAATTGAAATGGTGGACATATTCTATCTGCACTAATTTTTGTGCACTTCGAAATGTCTGTTTTATAGTGAAAAATACCTTAAAATCTCTGCCAGTCCTACTTTTATTGGAGATTATTCGTCCAATTGTGGAGATATCATTGTGCAAATTCACCAGATTGTAGCTGGATAGAGTTCACCTTGTGTGTAATTAAAATGGTCTAGAGATTCTCTCTGCACTTCCTTTTGTGCACTTCGAAATGTGTGTTTTATAGCGAAAAATACCTTGAAATCTCTGCCAGTCCCACTTTTATTGGAGATTATTCGTCCAATTAGGGAGTTATTAGTGTGCAAATGCACAAGATTGTAGCTGGATAGTGTTCATTTTGCGTGCAATGGAAGTGGTGCACATTTTCTATCTGCACTTTCTTCTGTGCACTTCGAAATTGTGTTTAATAGTGAAAAATACCTTAAAATCTCTACCAGTCCCACTTTTATTGGAGACCATTCGTCCAATTGTGGAGTTATTATTGTGCAAATGCACCAGATTGTAGCTGGATAGTGTTCATTTTGTATACTATTGAAATGGTGCACATATTCTATCTGCACTTGTTTTTCTGCACTTCGAAATGTCTGTTTTATAATTCATCCAATTGGGGAGTTATTAGTGTGCAAATGCACCAGATTGTAGGTAGATAGTGTTCATTGTGTGTGCAATTGAAATGGTGCACATATTCTATCTGCACTAATTTTTGTGCACTTCGAAATATGTGTTTAATAGTGAAAAATACCTGAAAATCTCTGCCAGTCCCACTTTTATTTGAGATTATTCGGCTATTTGTGCAGAACTTACTGTGCAAATTCACCAGATTGTAGCTGGATAGTGTTCATTTTGCGTGTAATTAAAATGGTGCACATATTCTATCTGTGCTTATGTTTGTGCACTTCGAAATGTCTGTTTTACAGTGAAAAATGAATGATAATCTTTACCCGTCCCACTTTTATTGGAGATTATTCGTCCAATTGTGGAGATATTAATGTGCAAATGCACCAGATTGTAGCTGGATAGTGTTCACTTTGTGTGTATTTAAAATGGTGTACATATTCTCTCTGCACTTATTTTTGTGCACTTTGAAATGTGTGTTTAATAGTGAAAAATACCTTAAACTCTCTGCCAGTCCCACTTTTATTGGAGATTATTCGTCCAATTGTGGAGTCATTATTGTGCAAATGCACCAGATTGTATCTAGATAGTGTTTATTGCGTGTGTAAGTAAAATAGTGTACAGATTCTATTTGCTCTTATTTTTGTGCACTTCGAAATATGTGTTTATAGTGAAAAATACCTTAAAATCTCTGTAAGTCCCACTTTTATTGGAGATTATTCGTCCAATTGTGGAGTTATTATTGTGCAAATGCACCAGATTGTAGCTGGATAGTGTTCATTGTATGTGCAATTGAAATGGTGCACATATTCTATCTGCACTTTTTTCTGTGCACTTCGAAATGTGTGTTTAATAGTGAAAAATACCTGAAAATCTCTGCCAGTCCCACTTTTATTTGAGATTATTCGGCTATTTGTGCAGAACTTACTGTGCAAATTCACCAGATTGTAGCTGGATAGTGTTCATTTTGCGTGTAATTAAAATGGTGCACATATTCTATCTGTACTTATGTTTGTGCACTTCGAAATGTCTGTTTTACAGTGAAAATTGAATGATAATCTTTACCCGTCCCACTTTCATTGGAGATTATTCGTCCAATTGTGGAAATGTTAATGTGCAAATGCACCAGATTGTAGCTGGATAGTGTTCACTTTGTGTGTATTTAAAATGTTGTACATATTCTCTCTGCACTTATTTTTGTGCACTTCGAAATGTGTGTTTAATAGTGAAAAATGCCTTAAACTCTCTGACAGTCCCACTTTTATTGGAGATTATTCGTCCAATTGTGGAGTCATTATTGTGCAAATGCACCAGATTGTAGTTGGATAGTGTTCATTTTGTGTGTTATTAAAATGGTGTACAGATTCTCTCTGCTCTTATTTTTGTGCACTTCGAAATGTGTGTTTAATAGTGAAAATACCTTAAAATCTCTATCAGTCCCACTTCTATTGGAGATTATTCGTCCAATTGTGGAGATAATACTGTGCAAATGCACCAGATTGTAGCTGGATAGTGTTTATTTTGTGTGTAATTAAAATGGTGCACATATTCTATCTGCACTTATGTTTGTGCACTTCGAAATGTCTGTTTTAGAGTGAAAAATGAATGAAAATCTCTACCAGTCCCACTTTTATTGGAGATTATTTGTCCAATTGTGGAGATGTTAATGTGCAAATGCACCAGATTGTATCTGGATAGTGTTTATTGCGTGTGTAATTAAAATGGTGTGCAGATTCTATTTGCTCTTATTTTTGTGCACTTCGAAATGTGTGTTTATAGTGAAAAATACCTTAAAATCTCTGTAAGTCCCACTTTCATTGGAGATTATTCGTCCAATTGTGGAGTTATTATTGTGCAAATGCACCAGATTGTAGCTGGATAGTGTTCATTGTGTGTGCAATTGAAATGGTGCACATATTATATCTGCACTTTTTTCTGTGCACTTCGAAATGTGTGTTTTGCAGTGAAAAATACCTGAAAATCTCTGCCAGTCCCACTTTTATTGGAGATTATTCGGCCATTTGTGCTGAAATTACTGTGCAAATGCACAAGATTGTAGATGGATAGTGTTCATTTTGTGTGCAATGGAAGTGGTGCACATGTTCTATCTGCACTTTTTTCTGTGCACTTCGAAATGTGTGTTTAATAGTGAAAAATACCTTAAAATCTCTATCAGTCCCACTTTTATTGGAGATTATTGGTCCAATTGTGGAGTTATTATATTGCAAATGCACCAGATTGTAGCTGGATAGTGTTCATTTTGTATACTATTGAAATGGTGCACAGATTCTCTCTGCACTTTTTTCTGTGCACTTCGAAATGTGTGTTTTGCAGTGAAAAATGCCTGAAAATCTCTGCCAGTCCCACTTTTATTGGAGATTATTCGGCCATTTGTGCAGAAATTACTGTGCAACTGCACCAGATTGTAGGTGGATAGTGTTCATTTTGTGTTTAATTCAATATGTGCATTTTGGATTCCTAGTTTAATCTAAGTTTGGTTTTGAATTTTAATTTTACAAAGGACACCTTAATTTCGAATGTGAATGTCAATGTGAATGTCAAACTAGAATACAGGACATCCGTTTTTATGGAATCGGGTACACTATTCCATATTTGAACACTAGAAAAAGTATTCGAGTTAGAATTTTTCACATTGGAATAAGAATACAAATAGTTAGTTTGTGATAGTCTAGTCTTATACTCATGATTGGCAGTTCTGTTGAGAAAATAATCTTTATTAATATTGGAAGCAGTCCTATTGCTATCAGATTGAATATATTTGTATATTAGTTTACCAATTGCTAATTTAAATAGTAAATTAAGAGGAAGGAAATAAAAATTTAAAATTTTGTAATTCTTTAACATTGCAAAATTTATTTTGCTCTTGAAGATTTCTTAGTACCTTATTCATTGCAACTTGTAATGGATGCAACATCGATCGACTAGTATTGCCGTATATTTCAATACCATAACAAATACGTGAGTAAATAAGTGCGTGAAATGACTTTAAGCGAAAATTAATGGGTAAGAATTTTTTACGATTGAATAGCATTGAATTCAAAGAATTAATTTTTTTAGCTAATTGATTTATATGTTCGTGAAATGATAATTTATCATCAATCCAAACACCTAGAAACTTTTTACACTGTTAGATCTATTAAGTTCACAGTCATTTATCTTAATTTTAAGATTATTGGTCTTACAAATGTCATTATCTAGATTAGACGGATAAAATAAAATGAAAGTCGATTTGGCAATATTAACAGTTAATCGATTACAATTGAACCAATTCAATAAATTATTACATACAATATTACCAGTCTTATATAGCTCTACAATGTTATCTTCACAGACAAAAACATTTGTATCATCAGCAAATAGTTTTAACTTTGCGTTATTATACGATTATTGTATGTCATTGATAAAAATGAGGAATAATAGAGGCCCAAGAATAGATCCTTGGGGTACTCCAGTACAAACGGGTAGAACGGATGAAATAGCTTCGTTTATGGAGATAAATTGATATCTATCATTGAGATATGATCTAAACCATTCATATGAAATCCCTCTTATTCCATAATATTGAAGCTTGCTCAGTAAAATTGAGTGATCCACTGTATCAAAAGCCTTTGTTAGATCAAAGAATATTCCCATAGTTTTTTTCTTATTACCTTTTTCCATATGAATCATTAATACTATTATATAAGGCATCTACATTTGAGTGACCTTGTCTAAAACCAAATTGGTTGTCAAAAAGAATACGGTATTTATTTAAAAAGTTCACAGTACGTTTATAGACTAATTTTTCAACAATTTTGCTAATAGTGTTAATTAGTGATATAGGTCTATAGTTTTCCAAATTGTCATGTTTACCTTTTTAAAGATAGGTATTACTTTTGAGCATTTAAGCGCAGTAGGGTATATTCCCAGTTCAAAAGATTTGTTGATAATGTAACTTGAAGGTTCAGCAATAGCATCCGCTGAAATTTTTAGTACTCTACTGCTTATGTTGTCTGGACCAGTCGAATTAGTAGTACTAAGCATTTGAATAGCTTGAAATACCTCAGAAGAATCAGTTGGAATAAGAAACATAGTGTGTGAGTAATTATTGGTTAGATATTTTTGAAAGTCAGAGTGGATAACATTAAAATTTGATGTTAGTTTTCTGCCGATTGACGCGAAGTATTGATTAAATTCTTCTGCAATGCTATTCATATCACATATAGTGCCATGCGTTGTTGTTAACTTTGAGATGGAAGTTTTATTGTTGCTGGGTTTATAGCTACACACATTATTGAGAGATTTCCAAATGTTTTTTTATAGAGTTTAATCTACTATCAAACATTTTTCTGATATATATTTGTTTATGCTTATAAATCATACTTTCAATTTTACATTTAAATGATTTATAGATTTTCCAATTATTATCATTTTGGGTTTTTTTGAATTTCAGATAAAGCTTATTTTTAAGCTTGATATCTTTTTTCAGGTCATTAGTCAGCCATGACTTATCTTTAAGACATTTCCTAGAGCATCTAGTTAGGGGAAAATATGTATCTATTAAAGTAGTTACATTTTTTGTCATAGTATTTGTAAAATGATTTACATCATTGGTATTAGTAAAAGACCAGTCTAAAGTAGCTAAATTACTTTTAAATTTTAAAATGTTGGATTTGCTAAATATTCTTATCATAGGTCTATTTTCAAAGTTTACCCGTTTGCGAGGACGAACAATAGCAATTATATTAGCGAAGTGGTCAGTAATATCCGTAACTACTGTTAAACAAATAGTATTACATAGTAAAGGCGAACAATCACTGTTGAATGAAACAAAGTTTGAGAATACATGATCAATAATAGTACCATTCATGTTGTTATTATAATTAGAATTTGAACCTTGTACGCTATTCAAGCAATGTGTCGGCACAACAGACAAAGGAGTAAAATTAAATTCACTCAATATATCAACATATAGTTTAACAGTATTATTACAATCATATTTGCCTATATCAATATCAAAGTCACCGCATATTAAACTCCTTTTGATAGGTTTCCATAATTAAATAATCATTACACAATTAAATCATTAAACAACTAAAAAATCGTTAAACATTAAATCATTAAACAATTAAATAATCATTAAACAGTTAGAACATTAAGCAAGTCAATCATCATTAAGCATCTAATTATAATCTGTTTTGATGAGCTTAAGTTTCCGACATGAAATATTTAACAGCACTACAAATTTCTAATCTAATCTTTACAGTAGCTATTAGCTTATTATATCTTAGAGATTGACCTATCAATGCACAGGCTATGACGGAAGGTTCACCACTGTTAACCCATATCTCGGAGATAAAAATTTCCTAGGCATAAGCGATGTTAAGCTGAGCGATGCCGGTACATATAAATGCTTGGATGACGAAGGATTTGGATTCAATCTATTCTTAGAGGGAGTCGCTCAAAACGTCGCTACATCAAAACTCTGCGTCATTGGTAAAACTATCTTTACGTTTTAACTCCATGACATCATCGTAAGATGTGAGATTAAAGTCAAGCTTTATTATTCGTATTGTAATTTTTTAGGATTTTTACTCATAGCAAGTTATCAGAGCGCTGTAGATGATCTAGTAACGGCTTAGTCAGCCATTGTAGCAGTGGCTTAGTCAGCTATTGCAGTAACGGCTTAACCAGCTGTATTGCGCAGCATGGACCTCAAAATTGATAAATACCGTAGAGAAACAGATAAGGCTAGAAAGAAAGAACGAGAGGGAGATAGAGTGATAGAGAGAGAGAAAGATATAGAGTGATAGAGGGTGAGAGAGAGAGAAGGGAGGAGAGATGAAAAAAATTGGATAAGAGGATTTATGTACATCTTTAACATAAACCATATCAATATTATGAAAATATATGGTTTAGAGGTCATAGAAGGTAGAATGGAAGGACAAAGAGGCAGAGATAGGCTGAGATTAGGTTTGTTAATTGATTTAAAGACCCACTCATTTGTGGACATGAAGAGGAAGGCGGAAGACTGAGATGAGTGTAGGCGTTATATGCCATGGACTAGCCAGTAGGAAGTGCACTAAGAGAGAGAGAAAGAGAGAGAGATATGTGGTTTATGTTAAACCATTACAATAAAGGAACCTACATGTATTTAATATAACGAGTAAAGTGACTACTCCAGATTTTCCATAGATATCTCAGTAAACTGTAATATCTCCTTATCAAGTTCTTAAAGCTTTAATTAGTCAAATTGTTACGTTCTCTTCATTTTAATTGACATAAAATGCCTATAGATATAAATTTATTAAATCATAAATTCGCTGGTTGTACAGACAGTGAACATGTTTGCTGGTCGGATAACAATATTCAATACTTAAAAGTGGAGACCTTCGATACGAAGATGAGCTACTGCCAGATGATATCCATGGCATGAATCATTGACTTCAATGGAGTCGTTATTCCATCGATGGATTGGAGTTTAATCACTAACTCATCCGGCTCAGAAGAATCAGTTGTGCTACAGGAATATTCAAGTGGATAAGTTTCCACAGTACTCAAGAGTGGAGTCACGCCTAAGATTTCCAGTGTCCCGGTGGCTCAATCAGTCATATATGAAAGTGACTGTGGATTTCGGAAAACATTTTTGGGATGCAAAATCTATGGCTATATATTCGGGGTCAATTAACGTCCACGGTGAGATTTAAGATTTGTTATAGACGGTGTTTCTTATAACAGATAATAGTTTTACTATAAGGTCGTAAGGAGTTGACCGATGTTCTTGAAATTAACAGCACTTTACCAGCAGCTAATTCCACCAAACAGACAGAAATTTCGTTTGAATATCTTTAATAATGTGACAGTCACAGTTTTGCGAATAGGAGTGGGGTCAGATAAAAAAATTGCCAATACAGGATTACGGGCGTGTAACATGCAACGTAAAAATATCTCTATAAAAATAATAGCGACACGTAATATAAAATTTCTGCTATTTGTATTTTGAAGCACAATCATTTCGTTTCAAACGACGTAAAATACGTCCTGATAAGTTCTTAATTGACAAAGTTATTGAACTTTTAATGCATGCATTATGCCATTAGGCCTATGTGTGCTAGGCAACAGCTTAGCTACCGTGAGACGATAAAAGCGCAGCTACTGTTAAGTCTCTTCATGCAATGCATGCATTAAAAGTTCAATAACTTTGGCAATTAAGAACATATCAGCACGTACTTTACATCGTTTTGAAAAGAAATGATTGCTCTTCAAAATAGAATTAGCATACATTTTATATTACGTGTTCGCTCTTATTTTTATAGAGATATTTTTACGCTGCATGTAACACGCCCGTAATCCTGTATTGGAAATTTCATATCTGACCCCACTCCTACTCGCAAAACTATAACTTTCACGTTAGTGAAGATAATCAAACGAAATTTCTCTATGTTTGGTAGAACTGGCTTCGGATAAATTTCAAGAACATCGGTCAACTCCTTACGACTTTATTGTAAAAATGATATGGGGTATCCGTTATAAAAACACAGTGTAGTTATAGAGAGTTATTGTAGTACCTGTGGGTGAATTTGCTAAAATTTTGAGTAATTAATTAATATTAAAAGCATATTCTAGCCTGTAGAATGGATGGAAAAGAGGCAGCGGCAGGCCTAGATTTTCATATGTGGAAATGAAGAGGAAGGCGGAAAATAGAGAAGAGTGAGGGTGACGGTTTGCTGGTGACGGTTCCAGGTAGCTCCTCTGCGGGAATCACTCCTGGAGTAGAGGAATACACCAGTGAGGGCACGCTGCTGAGAAAGATCACATTCGATGAGAGGATTGGGAAAGCGCATGAAACAATCCAGATGTCCTCTGATCTACTCGTCGTATCTCACTCGAATGAGGAGGCCCAGCAGGTTGTGTCTGTCATCAACCACAGAGGTCGTATTCTGAAATCGTACAGTGAAGCGAGCAGCGCGGGTCAGACAAACAGGTCCATCTCGCTAGCTGTGGACCTCAACAAGAAGCTTTTTCTAGTAGCTGATGGCATGAAGAATAGAGTTACGGCGCTAGACACTCGGCTGAGATTTGTAAGGGTCCGTGTGATCGGTCTTCGTGACCAAGTACAGGCTGGCAACGACTATTACAGTGTGATCTTTGATTCGAAAAACTTTCGATTATACATTGGCACACTTTCAAGTTGCCGTTTGATTGGTATTTTTGCTCCTGACTGGGAAATTCAGTTCCATCTTATGGTTGAGGACGACGTTTAGCCTCATTCCTTGTGGTTATAAGGAGGTCAATAGGATGATGGCCGGTTTTGATCGTCGCATCAGCAATGTATATTGTTCAACTTCTGAGGCATAACGTATGATAAGGAAGTAGATGTATGCTCAATAATAGAATGTTAGTATGTGGTTAGTCATTGATTTATATTGATTTCAGCTTGTAAGTGAAGCGAGTATTTTGATTCAATTAACTGTAACTCTGTGTAATTGGTGGTGTTCTATTTCGATTTACTATGATGCCTTTTTGATCCTACTTTTTATGTTTACACTGTTTGATTTGTTTTCTGCTACTTTACTTCCTGTCAAATGTTGACGAATAAAGAAGTATATATATACATATATATATATATATATATATATATATATATATATATATATGTATAGATGTATACTGTATATACATGTATATAATGCAGTATATCAAACTGCTAAACATTTACTGAAGGACATAATTTCATTTGTGGAATGCGAATGACCAGCCATTCAGGAAACATAATTAGAATGACCAGCCAATCAGGAAACATAATTTGAATGACCAGCCAATCAGGAAACATAATTAGGAAGACGGCTGCGACTGGGTGTGGCCTGAAGTATCTGCATCAATTGAATTAATTGAATTAATTGATTAATTTCAAGCGCATAACGGTCAATAAGAATAATTATTCAGTAACTAATTGGCCCAAACACAAACGCTACCGTAGTGGTACTGAGATTAACATACAGCAACATGCTTAATCTCAGTAGCACTACACTACGAATAAGAGAAATA
>CAJHZI010000757.1:0-337247 GCA_905160935.1 Enchytraeus crypticus
TTTTTTTGGGTCTCACACAATGAAATTATATTTTAAAAACTAGAATTATTTTTAGAGATATCTATTAGGCAATGTTAACTTAATATTCAACTATTAGAACTTTCACATCTCTCTTTACATCTTCAAACCTCAGTAATCATTATGCATTTAAATAGCTCAATGGGTATAGCAAGAGGCAACTGGGAAAACCATTCAAAATAACTTATTGGAGTTTGAAATCTCGGGCATTCACAGAACTAGTATTATGGATAATTGATTATAATCTCTTTATAACGGTTGAAACATGTGACTTTTAGGGATAAATGTATATATATATATATATATATATATATATATATATATATATATATATATATATATATATATATATATATATATGTATATATCTTAGTGCACTGCTTACTGGCAGGTCCATGGTATAAAACGTCTCCACTCTTCTCTGCCTTCCGCCTTTCTCTTCATTTCCACATATGAGTTTGTCATTAAATCACCTAACATACCTAATCTCGGCCTGCCCTTCCTTCCTTTTCCTTCCATTCTACCTTCTATGATCTTTTTTAATGGACCTTTCCCCCTTAGTATGTGTCCTATCCAACTCTTCTTCCTATTTCTTAATACATTTATCCACTGTCTATTTGTGCCAACTCTCTCCAGAACTTCTTCATTTGTAACCTTTGAGTCCAGCTATTGCTCTCCATTCTTCTTCAAATCCACATTTCCAATGCCTTCTGTTTCCTAATATCTTCCTTAAGATCCATGTTTCACAGCCATACAATACATGTAGTGTGGTCCAAACCAAAGTTTTCACTATCTTTTTCTTTGTGTCTTTCTTTAGACTTTTTGTTAATAGGCTAGTTCTTTTCTATTACCAAAGGCCGTATATATATATATATATATATATATATATATATATATATATATATATATATATATATATATATATATATATATATACATGTACATATACTGCATATATAAATGGATTGATGCTAGCTAGAGCTAACGTTTCGCTATGTTTTTTGTCTACAGTGTACTATAGCCTCTTCTTGCGCACTCTGCTAACTCTGCGAGTACAAAGTTTCTCTTTACTCTAGCTCTTAGAGCAAAACCAATATTACATGAATTTGATATTTCATTTATAATGAATTTCCGATTAGAATCATAATTATTATATATTAGATGTAAAATTAGTAAATCAATACGAGGATATTCACTATCTAAATCAATCACTGACTTTTCAATTTTTATTCATTTATTCGTATAGTCGTCCTTCATTGGTTGAAATTCGTTCATTCGTTCTCTCGATCCATTTTCGTGTGTTATTGCAGTCTTTAGTGCACGTCTAACATTGTATACGTGCATCCGATGTTCCTTAGATCCAACCATGTAGGTCTACTTGAGTGCATTCAATGTGCTCAACAAATTTTAGGAATTATTTATTTTATGTACAAACTATGATCGACTTATCAGGTTAATTCATCAGCGTAATTATGCTTATTAAATTGTTAATCAATCACTCATCAATGAATCATAGTGATATAACTCATTAGAGCTGTCACAAAGTTTACAGCGCACATAGCGCAATCACAAGTTCGTATCGCACTTTTAAGTAACAAAACTCACTTGCTTTTGACCGGTGTATGAAATGCCGAATACAACCCAAAGACGACAACACAACGTTGGACTGAATCATAGCCTTGCAATCTTTCAGCCGAATGAACGAGAATTTACTTCTAATATTCGTTCAGTGTAATCACCATTCCTCTTCTATTGCTTTCGATCTTCTCTCTAATAAATCCTACTTAGTATCGACTCGGAAGGCACTGTCCATGCTTCCCTCAAATTAATCTCATTCCCGTCGACCGTCCAGTCCAACATTCTTCTAAAATCAGAGTAAATTGAAGTCCCAGCAGCAATAAATCTAGAAATTGGAATTGCTAGCTAGACTTTCAACTTCTCATTCATCAAGTTAATTGTCTTGAAATTATTAATCTATCGTTATCTTTCATTAATTCCATGCAAGCTTCAATGTCCCTGATGAGATACTAGGAAAAACCACTCGAAAACTGCAAGTGTTTCATAATATTATGTACGTACCGATTAAGAAATATACTGAGGAAAGCCAATGAAAACCAAGTTAAAGCCGAATTATAACTTCTTGATTTTAAAATATACGTATTGAAGGCTTAAATGGCTTGTAAAAAGGCAAACTATATAATTTCTAATTTCCTCTATACGTAGCAGTTAAAAGAAGCAATTCATGTTTTCGAGTTGACAACTGCATCAAGGTAGGATGAGAGAGAGAGAGAGAGAGAGAGAGAGAGAGAAAGAGAGAGAAGAGAGAGAGAGAGAGAGAGGAGAGAGAGAGAGAGAGAGAAGAGAGAGAGAGAGAGAGAGACCGTGATAAGATTGAGAGGCATTTCCTATCCTATATCAACAAAAATATCAGTTTCTGTACCGTACAATGTCTATATGACACGGGGTATCGTTTTTGGCGACGTTTGATTTGTACAGTAAGCTGCTTTAGCGGTCTCTGGCTACTTTACCGAAATAGCCACGAGCAGTGCATATTTCATAAAGACAAGGTCTGGCGCTGCATCTAGGCCTACTTCAGCTATTGGAATCCCGCTCTTTCGTCTCCCGGATTTGGGTTCTAAAGTTTATTTTTAAAAGATAGAGAAAAATTAAGTAATTTCAGAAATGAACGAATAATTTAATAGATACACTACTAAATCAGCTACTAAATACCTCAGAAGAGAGATTTTATTAAGCCTACTCTATATATATATATATATATATATATATATATATATATATATATATATATATATATATATATATATATATATATACAGGGTGAGTAAAAGATGATAACACCTGCAAAAGTTTGAATATCTCAGGCTATTGTTAATATTTTACAATAAACTTTTACCAATTACTAAAGGACTAATTTTTGATGGGGTGGCCAATTTTCATCCATTTTGGTACATAGACAGGCCAGTTATGCAAGTTTCAGCAGAGCAACCCCCTATTTTTACCTAAAAATGGCGTAAAGCACCTCCTGCAGTTCTGTCTTGTTTTTAGGCTTCGGCTGGTGTTTCTGATAGAGATGCAGCATGGTTCCCCAGATATGGTAATCCAGAGGATTATGATCGGGTGAGTTTGGAGGCCATTCATTCTTCTTGATGTAATCCGGGTTTCTTTCGCTGATCCTTTCCTGTGCATGACGAGATGCATCAGCCGGAGCACCATTCTGCTGAAAGATGAAACCATTTGGTAGAAGTGCATGTCAATCATCGAACAGCTCCGGAAGCAAAGTACTGACGTAATACTGAGAGTTCAACCTTACCTTCTCGTCAATGAAGTGCAATCTGCCCTTACCGTTGTAGCAAACGCCATTTTAAGGTAAAAATGGGGGGGTTGCTCTGCTGAAACTTGCATAACTGGACAATCTATGCAGCAAAATGGATGAAAATTGGCCACCCCACCAGAAAGTAGTCCCTTATTAATTGGTAAAAGTTTAATTTACAAATATTAACAATAGCCTGAGATATTCAAACTTTTTGCAGGTGTTATCTTTCTATTTTACTCACCCTGTATATATGTATATAGTAGTAGTAGTAGTAGTAGTAGTAGTAGTAGTAGTAGTAGTAGCAGTAGTAGTAGCAGTAGTAGTAGCAGTAGCAGCAGCAGCAGCAGCAGTAGCAGTAGTAGTAGTAGTAGTAGTAATTTTACTCGTCTGGCTAGTTTTTGTTTGAAGCATAGAACAGCCTATTAATAATATAACACGCAAGCTTAAAATCATGCACGCCTACGCAAACAGTCGCGTTAGCTCGCGACCTTGAAAACTTTTCATGACTCAATCATTTGACCGAGAATAGAAACTGTCGGAAAAACCCAGTTTCTATTCAGCTATAAATAGCTCGTCATATGCGTATGAGTCACGCGCAGCGGCGACCCAAGAGTATAAATACCAGTGAGCTGCTAGTCATTACTCGATTTGAGAAAAGTTGATTTTCATTTAAATAAATTTTCTTGTATATATAAAATGGAACATCAAACCGTTGCTCAACTGAAGACTATCGCGAGAGAGAGAGGGTTGAGTGGATATTCAAGAATGCGTAAGACTGAATTAATAGCTCTATTAAATCCACCAATTCTAGATACTTGCGTTTCAAATATTACAACTCCACTTCTTCAGCCCAGTGTACACTTACCTGTGGTGAAAATTGAGGATCAGTCAGCTGCTAACGTAAAGTGTACCGAGTGGGAAGCCAGATCTCAATTATGTGAATTTGCTGATTTTTGGATTAATTTAATACCTGAACCTGCTAGAAGGAAAATTAATTTAATAACTGAACCTGCAAGAAGGAAAATTGATGAACAAGCGGTTGCACTTAAATCAGTGGTTAATTGTATTTTTAAGAAAAAATACGAAATTCATGAAACTAAATCAGCACTAAAGGGATTTACAACGCAGTATAACATAGATGGTAGAGAGGGGCTCGATGCGGTGTCATTTCTTAATTATATTAAGCCAAATGTGGTAAATTTATTGAACAACAATCATCAGACAAAAGTTAATCTAATACTAACATGCACAATGGAGAAGGTAGATTTGAAGACTGGGGAAATTACATTATCCGACGCCCCTTTTCTTTCTAAAACTGAAATAATTTTACCATCCACAGATACTGCAGCGGTGTATGAAAAGACTAAAGGTAAAATGTTAGAGTCGATGGCTAATTTTCAGATGCGAGGCAGTAATTGGAGATTTAGAAGGGTGATGAAATTAGAAATCAATACTGTTGAATATAAACCACTTAGAGGTAGTTCCTACATTCCTCTTCATAAAAAATTAGCTGCTAAAAGGGCAATTGTAATTGTCTTTATTCTTTATATTTACATATAAAGAATAAAGACGATCAATGTTTCAAATGGTGCATTACAAGAGCCTTCAATCAAGTGGAAAAAATTCTGAGCTCATTGATAAATAATTAAAGAAGCAGACAGAAAATTTTAACTGGAATAGTATTGAGTTTCCGGTTAACTTGAAAAATATTGATAAATTTGAAAAGAATAACAATGTATCAATTCATGTGTTTGGATATGAAATGCTAGAGTCGTGGGCCAAAGAAGAAGAAATATTACCATTAAGGATTTCAACATTTAATAGTCAAAACGCAGTAGATTTGTTACTAATATCAGAAGGTGAGATTAATCATTATTGTTGGATTAAGAACTTTAATAGATTGATGGCAACAGGAAATGGTAGTGCAATGCATTACTGTCGGAGATGCTTAAATGGTTTTACAAGTAAAGAAGCACTTAATAATCACAATAAATACTGCTCACAGCATGACGCTCAAAAAATAGAGTTACCTAAACCTGGAACGTTTATGAATTTCGGACATTATAAAAAATCCATGAGAGTGCCATTTATCGTCTATGCAGATTTTGAGTCATTCATAAAACCTATTGATACATGTCAATCAAATCCAACACTAACCGATACCAGAATCACACGCCTAGTACATTCTGTTAGTACATCAAGTGTTTTGATGAAAGCATTTACTAGCAAACTCCAGTCACTTTTACTTTAAAGAATGAGGATGATGATGTTGCTCAAATATTTTTTGACTAGTTAGAGCAAAATATTAAAGAAATATACAATCAGTTCAAGTTTCATAAACCAATGATATACGATGAATCTTCCGCGAAGAAATTCAATGAAGCAAAACTGTATCATATATGCGAAAAAGAGCTGGGTGGCGATCGTGTTAGAGATCACTGTCATCTATCTGGCGAATTCCGATGTGCAGCGCATGATAATTGCAATATACATTACAAGATTCCTAAATTCTTTCCAGTAGTTTTTCACAATTTATCTGGATACGACAGTCATTTATTTATAAAGAAGTTGGCAGGTGGAAACATTAATTGCATTCCGTGTAATGAAGAAAAGTACATCAGCTTCTCTAGGCAAGTGTTTGTTGATGAGTTTTTAAATAAAGAAGGCAAGAAAACCCAAGTGAAACGAGAATTGGGGTTTATCGACAGCTTTAGGTTTATGGCTTCAAGTCTAGACACACTTTCAAAGAACCTAAGTAAGGATCAGTGCAAAAATATTGCAAGAAAGTACTCTGGAAAGTAATTGGATTTGCTTTTGAGAAAAGGAGTTTACCCATACGATTATATAAGTTCGTTAGAAAGACTTGATGAAACTAAACTACCGCCAAAGGAAGCATTTTACACAAAACTTAACTATACCAGTATCAGTGAAGAAGACTATAAACACGCACAGACTGTTTGGAGAGAGTTAGGTTGCAATACATTTCGAGACTATCACGACTTGTACAATGTGTCTGATGTGCTTTTACTAGCAGAAGTCTATTAGAATTTTAGAGATGTTTGTATGACTCACTATAAATTGGATCCTGCATGGTACTACACTTCACCAGGACTGGCTTGGGATGCTGCTTTAAGATTAACTAAAGTCGAGCTTGAATTGTTGAGTGATTACGACATGCTGTTGATGATTAAGCATGGAATTAGAGGCGGTGTAAACACTATTTCGAACCGATACTCCAAAGCTAATAATAAATACATGGACGAGAATTTTAACGTTGATGAACCTTCCAAATTTATCAAATACCTCGATTCGAACAACCTTTCTGGGTTTGCGATGAGTAAGCCTTTGCCCACACACGGATTTGAATGGATTGATGAAGACGAGTTGGAAAATTGAAAAGAAATTAAATGCATCCTTGAAGTTGACTTGGAATATCCCACTACATTGCACGACCTGCATAATGACTATCCGTTAGCGCCTGAGAATGTAAAAGTGAATAAAGTACAGAAATTGATACAGAATTTCAATGATAAAACAAAATATATAATACATTACGAGAATTTGGAACTGTACGAAAGTTTGGGTTTGAAAATTACCAAAATATACAGAGGCATAAAATTTGAAAAAAGTCCATGCCTTAAGACATACATCGATTTAAACACTCAGCTACGCACTAAGGCTGCCCAAGATTTTGAAAAAGATTTCTTTAAACTAATGAACAATAGCGTTTTTGGAAAGACAATGGAAGATATTGAAAATAGGATAGACTTCAGATTGGTTGATGATAGGGAGTGATATTTGAACAGTGATATTTGACGAAAATCTTGTTGGCGTTCACATGAGAAAAACTAAATTGCTGTATAATAAGCCAATCTATCTAGGTATGGCAATATTAGATTTAAGTAAAACTTTGATGTACGACTTTCACTATAATTACATAAAGGAAAAATACAGTGATAAAGCCAAACTGTTATTTAGAGACACGGATTCGTTGATGTAAGTAATGCAGACGGAAGATTTTTACGCAGAGATTTCTAATGACGTCGAGCGCAGATTTGACATTAGCGACTTTCCCAGAGTTCATCCATCAGGCATTAAGACTGGAATTAATAAGAAAGTCATTGGAATGTTTAAGGACGAAGCTTGTGGGAAGGAAATTGAAGAATTTGTTGGATTGAGAGCAAAGCTTTACTCGTATAAATTGGCAGATGAGGAACACAAGAAATGTAAAGGAGTTAAAAAGAATGTTGTTGAAAGAACAATAACGTATGATGATTATAGAAAGTGTCTGTTTGAGAAAAGAGATTACATTAGGAGCATGAATGTCATCAGATCTCACTTGCATGACGTTTACAGTGAACAAGTAAATAAAGTTGCTCTTAGCGCTGATGATGACAAGCGAGAAATTTCAGATGATGGGATACATACTTTTGCGTATGGTCATTGAGATTAGGTGAATAAATATAAAAAGTATTTACAGCTAATTTTTGTCAAAGATAATTTTCATTGCACACATGCATTAATATTTTCAAACCACATTTGGTTTGGAAATAATTCCTTTACAACCAGATAACTCCAGCATCATCCCTATCTGTATTGCAACCTTCAATCTCTGTATACAACATTCCTTTATGTTTTCCATAATTGATTTCTCTTACTGTAAACTCAAATCTTTCAGGGTTCTTTTCCAACTCTTTCTCTGTAATATATTCATTAATCTTTTTAGTAGACCATATTTGTAGAGGGGTATCGTCCTCATTTTGTGCAACGTATAGTATATATGATTTACCAAATTTTGTATTTATGGGTTTCAATCCCTTTACAATATATTTATCTTCAATCTTGAGATTTTGAAATTTGAATATTTGCGAGTTTGAGTTTGTAGCTGTCATTTTATATATGTAAGAAAATTTATTTAAATAAAAAATTAATATTTATAGAGATTTCCAAAAATTTTTTCCAAACTCTTTCTTTAAACACTTTCCAAATGTTCAACCGGAATCCATTCATTAAATTTCTTACTGTAGCCCACCCATTTAACCAAGGCGTGTTCCACACCTTTAATCTTTTTCCTTTGTAATATCTTTTCAATTCTATATAACTCTTGATTAGTTTTCTGAAGTTCCTCTGTGTAGAAACCTCCCTCTAATACCTTACCAGATTGATCATTCAATATATACGTAACAGGCGATGCATACTTTACTTTGTCTACAACGTACACCTCCTCGGACCAATTTGGTAGGAAACCGTTTTCAAATACACCCTTAATCTGACTAATTTGAACTCTGTCACCAATCTCGAATTTCCGACTCGCGCTACTTTCCAAATTTCTATACTTCCTACTGTTAATTATAAATGCTTCGTTTTCCTTCTTACTAGCTTCAGTTGGAGTCATTTTTATGGTAGAGTGCTTTGTGTTGTTATACTCTGCAATTAAGTTATCAATCATATCAATCCAGTTTCTCGTATTTTCCGCAGTAAATCTTTTCCACATCTTTTTCTTGATACTTCTATTGAATCGTTCGACGACTGCTGATTTATGTTCACCAAATGTAGAGTATCTATTAATATCAAGTTTCTTAAACCAATCATCCATGTTTTTGTTGTAAAATTCTTTACCCTGATCAACCCATAAATGCATAGGTTGTCTTCCAGATGATGACACTATTAATTTAAATGCCTCTGTTGTTGTTTCACCTCTCTTGTCCTTCAACGGAACGCTCCATGCATACTAGGAAAATACATCATTGACGTTAAGCATGTATCTGTAGCCCTTATTACCTCTACTCCATTCCTGCATTTCGATTAAATCTGCTCCCCATATCTCATCAACTTCAAACACATTTACTTGCCGTCTTATAAATTTCCTAAGGATCGGTTTGTGTAATTCTCTAGCTAAATCTTCAAAGGGTCCAACGTTTCGCTTCAAGCCTTTTTCTTCGCTGGACCCTTCGTTTTTTGACAGGCCAAGACCAAACTCTGCCTTATTTTCCATGATATGGTAAACTATTTGAGCCACATTTCTTTGCGTACTATCAAATCTTGAATCGTTAGGAATTTCATATGCTCGATGGGCCAAAGCTTTGTCGCTGATATTTCGACCTGTAGTGTCGGTGTTTGCGGTATAAAGCTGATCGTGCAATTTACACATTCCGTCCAACTCATTGATACCCTGATAGCCTTCGCGATTTCTCTGTTCGTATTTTGTGCCTGGTCCGCAGTACGAATACTTATTTAGATTATTAAATGATCCGCTGGGTACATACTCTCCACGTCTGGCAGGTAAATGTATTTCTCCAACTGTGTTTCCAACGACCGATAACACCTTATTAAACACACCCTGACCTGAAATGAATCTTGACTTTTTACTTCCACACACTACACAAAATGAAATTTGCAATTTTCTATTATTAGCAATATTGTTAACCTCACTTGCGTCTGTATGGAAAAAGTTTTCATTTTACATTTCAAGCAGTAAATTTTAAATTACATTATAAAATTTTAAAAACGTAATTTCATTTTAGAAAACTTATTAATCTATAATAATTGGAGACTGACCATCCGATGTTAGGTATATCACTCTATCGGAAAGTATTGTAACATACATATGAGTATGTTCTGGAACATTTTGACTAAATTTAAAATTAAGTTTCATATTCATAACATCAGATTTGACTTTTTCACTCCGATGTCGTACATCAAAGACTACAAGTGGAAATAGCTTTTTGTAATTCATCATATCGATCTGTGTACCTCCAATTAAATGATTAAAACCAAAGTGTTCTTTCTTAAATTCATCTGCCATAGCGCAGAAATCTACATAGTCATTTGTAGCAAAGTTTATTCTCGGTTCATCTGCAGGATATCTCTGATAATTCAATTCAACAAAAGCACTCGTCAAGTACTCGTTAAGGTGATCAAACACAGCGGAATTTTGTTCCTGTGTTCTTGATTTGTCAGTTTGAAATCCATCAAATATCCATCTAGGAATTTTCATTCCAGCGTCTCTAATGATCATCCATTCAAATTCCTGTACATCTCGCGTAACTGTAGGATGTTGGTCAGTTCTTCTGCTAAACTTAATGGAATTTTTCTTTTACTTACAACAGACTCTCGCAGTGAAGTTATCATTTCAACTTACGGCTTTACTCTTGGTACCATCCACCTAATATCCGTTAGTGAAACTTTACCTTCAAAAACGTTATTCGCATTATGAATTGCTGATATGTCAGGCGTTCTAGTGAACCTCAACGTATAAATTGTAAAGTACTTTGTTATAGTCGGAAAATCCAAATAGATGTGAAACTGGAACGTTAAATTAATATTGGCCTGGTGCATTGTTGTTCATTAGAAGTTGTCGACGAATCGCAAATCCTTCATTGTAATCTGGATTTTCTTGCGTTGTAAAATGATTGGCAACAATGGCTGCGCCAGCTGCAACTGTTGGAGATTGTCTATATTTGGAGGATACTGCGCCGACATTTGTGTCTCTTCTTCAACATTGATTCAATCCCGCACTACTATTGAAATCGTCAGGATAAGACAAATAACCCAACATTTACGTAGTCTGTCCTTGAAAGAGTAATGATTCAATTGATTTAGACCCTAGATCGTACTCAATACTAGAAAAAGAGGTATGGAATAGCATTATAAATGAAAGCTATTTGAGCTGTTGCATCATAGGCAGTATTGTTATTAACATTTCTTAGTATTCTTCCCTAAATTTTAAGAAAGCTCTTAGATATGTTGTAATACGAATCACTTGCAGGTATATCATGTTCAATAGCATTAGAGTTATCATTAGAACCAGCTTTAGTCTGTGGAATAAAAGATGAGTATTGAAAACTTTCGACACTATTGTCAACAATTATTGACGATGGTTGTGTGAAAATTTCGTTTGGCACTTCAGTTTCCATTTTATATATATGTAATAATAATTTTAAACTAAAATCGTTTTAATCCGCTGCTCTTTTTTAGTTGTTCTAATATCTGTTCCGATTCTGGAATTAGACGACTATTTTTGCTTTTTTCGTTATCTTTCTAATGAGTGCTTTACTACCCTCTGTAATTCCGAATGCCGCAATATCACCTAATGCTCTTAGCATTGGTTTTGCAATTAAATTTTTATTCTGATAGACGTACGAACCTTTCAGTGAATCGACAAATCCCCGTCCATGTACCAGAGTTTGTTTTGAACGGTATGCTTTGCATTTCTCTTTGACAATCACATTAAATATATACAATATTTTTAATTATATTTTTTCTCTAATTAGTAATACAATAGTAAATCTTTCACCCATCAGATCGATAGGATTGTTATCTTGATCAGTCAGCCATAGGTTTATGCTATGAATTTCTGGCCTATTTACTATTGATAAAAATATCAATTGAGGATTAGGATTCTCTATTATTTTATAGCCTGGTTTTACTCTTCGGGTAAATGTATGAATCACATGAGATTTATTACTATTAAGATAGCTCCCAGTAGTAATATCGCAATGGACTTGTATCAAATTTACTTTTTCTATATCTATTATTTGGAGATTGATGAATCCCGTGTGGCAGATTTTCATTGGTGAAACCAAGAAATGACCCAATTGAATTTTCCAATCCGAAATCAACCATGTACTTTTGGTGTGATATAGTCAAAATTGCTCTTAAAATTAAATGACTTATGTCTATATAATATTTCTCATTAATTGCATTGTAGTCGCCGTTTGCCTGCATTACCCTTTGAATCGCAGCGTTAATATCTTTTAATTCGTAAGCACCCTTTGAAAGCGTGATTATTTTCCAAGTACTTCCGCCATCGGTGGAATATTTAAATTTATTGTTGGCCTCCGTGATGTTTTGGTATTGAATTGTACTTCTGCAGAGATATAAATGCAATTTCGTAGTTTTTGCCTCGATCTAATGTAACTGGAGGATTAAGATATGTAGTAAAATCTGTTGATGTGCTCGACAGAGTTAATTTCGCCATTTTATATAACTTTAAAATTGTCTTTATATATATATCATCATATTCCCCCTTGGTGATTGCTCTAATGTTTAATAGCTCATCCAAAATACTAACTGCGGTATTATACACTCCAGTGTTTCCAGCCTGTAGAGCTGCAATAGTTTCATCCAGTAGACGAACCAATTGATCTGAGCTTTCATAAATTATAACCTGGTCTGTTTTAGGCCTGCCTCTACCACGCTTTTGTTTACCGGCAGGCATTACAAGTTTTCTCTTCTTCTTTAATCCTTAGCCGACGTGCTCGTTTCCTGCTTTTATCTTAGTCAATATGCTCTTGTACTTTTTCAGTGTTTTCTGTTGAGGCTCGCATATCATTTTCTCAGCTGCACTCCTTTTACTGTTATTTCCCAAGAACTGTCCTATTCGTCTATTATGTGTTTGAATCTCCTTCAATGTTGCTTCTATTTCGTTGCTTTCGTACACTTCACTTGGAAGCTTCAGGTCGAGTAGATCTAGATTCTCTCGATCACTTTCATTGAGATTCTTATCTAAATTAATAATTAAAGGATCCCTCCTTGGTGTGGATTCTCGTTCTGGAATTGGGGAATCATAAAATGGCATTGCCTGTATAGCCTCTCTTTGATCATTTGAACGCATCAATTGATTAGTAAAGGGAACTAAAATATCACTCAAGTTTTGTTTGTCGTCGACAATCTTTTGTTCTAGAATATGAGCCGTTTCCCTTGTAGTATCAATTAACGGTTTGAATAATTTTTGCTTGGCTCTCATATGACTGTTGATTGTCAAGTATGTCATTCCAAAACATTTGTTTGGCTTCATTCTTGGCTTTTGTAAACCGGTTAATATCAAACTCCTTCATCATTTTATTAGACACATAAAATTGTTTATTATGTATTTTAGGTATTATTATGTATATTAGGTATTTTTATGTATCATTATGTATTTTTAGGGATTATTGGGTATTATTATGTATTTTTAAGTATTATTATGTATTTTTAGATATTATTATTATGTATTTTTAGGTGCTGTTCAGGTAAGTGAATTATATTATAATTTAAAATATAGCAACCGCATTCAGGATCTTCCCAAAGATTCGTTACAATATATCCATGCTTTCTTGTCCACGCTTTCTTACATTTTTTTGTAAACTCTTGAAAAGTCATATCACCGCTTACGTGTATGTCATAGAAATATTTCAGCGTCTTCTCATCTTGATGGAACAATATAAAAATATTTGCATTTTGACGTATGCCATGCTTCTTCAGTTGATGTACGCTCTGACATAGGTAGATTATATTTACATTATTGTGTTTACCTTGACAAAAATAATCAGTCATGACTTTCTGATCTTCATTCATAACGTCATCAAAAATTACAACGTGAGTCTTATTTCCATCGAGTTGAGATGGGTGAACAATTTCCTCGTCAATTTGTGAAAAGTACCAATATCATTATTTGTTTTAAATTTCTTTTTTGATTCATAGTAGTAGTAAAAGTAGGGGATGAGGACAAAAATCCTGCACGTGGTTAAATTATGCTTAACATTTCTCATTTTTAGATATTTATACTTATCTGCCTTCGCTGCACGCACTCGATGACCCGAACTGGAAAAAATTCCATAAACATTACCGAGAATATAAACTAATGGAAAAACCCAGTTTCGATTCGCTATAAATAGATTGTCACATGACTATTGCGCAATTATCACTTGACTATGAGTCACCGCGCAGCGGCGTAAAAACCCACAGTTTCGCTTCGCGTCAGCATAATTTTAGCTTACGAGCGCCGACTATATAAGTTCAAACGAGTAGTGAAGAAAAAAAATTGAATTTGGTTTAAATTTATTTTCTTACATATATAAAATGGAACACCGTAAACAACCCGTTGCTCAGTTAAAAACTATTGCGCGAGAGAGAGGTTTTCATCGCTATTCAAGGATGCGTAAGGCTGAATTAATAGCTCTATTGACACAGCCAATTTTAGATGATCGAATTACTGATATGCCTGCTGGTGAAATTCTTCAACCTAGTGTACCGGCAGGCGTACATTTACCTATGGTTAAGAAGGAGGATCAGTCATATACGAATGAAACCAAATCCAAATTACGTGAATTTGCTGATTGGATAATTAATTTAACGCCCAAGCCTGTGAAAAAACTTAATGAAAAAGTGGAAGCATTAAAATTTAAAGTTGCAAACATATTCAATAAGCTTAAGACCTGCAAGTATGAAATCAGAGAAACCAAGTCAGCATTAAAAGGGTTTACTAAGCAGTATGCCATTGAAGGTAGAGATGGAATTGATGCCGTGTCATTTCTGAACAGTATTCAGCCACAAGTGTTAGATGTCTTAAATAAGAATCTTCAAACAAAAGTTAATCTAATAATTACATGTACAATGGAGCGGGTTGATTTGAATTCAGGGAAAATTACATCATCTGATGCTTATTTTAGCTCTAAAAATGAAATAATTTTACCCTCAACAGATACCGCAGAAGTATTTAGAAAGGCTAAAGGTAAAATGCTCGAGGCAATGGCTAATTTTCAGACGCGAGGTAGTAATTGGAGATTTCGTAGGGTGATGAAATTAGAAATCAATACTGTAGAATATAAGCCACTCCGAGGCAGCTCCTATATTCCACTTCCAGAAAAATTAGCTGCCAAAATGGCTATTATAAATATGAAAAATGAAGACAATCAATGTTTCAAGTGGTGTATTACCAGAGCACTAAATAATACAGAAATACATCCAGAACGCATTGATAAACAATTAAAGAAGCAATCAGAAGAATTTAACTGGAGTGGTATTGAGTTTCCGGTTAGTTTGAAAGATATTGATAAATTTGAAAAGAATAATAATATGTCCATTCATGTATTTGGATATGAGAAGTTGGGTTATGGTGAGAGTGAAGCAATACCGTTAAGGATATCAACCAATGTCAGTGAAAAATCAGTAGATTTGTTACTCATATCAGAAGATGACGTTAAACATTACTGCTGGATTAAGAACTTTAATAGATTAATGGCGATAAAAGGAAATCACAATAAAATGCACTACTGCAGGAGATGTTTAAACGGTTTCACACGTGAAGAAGCTCTTAGTAATCACAATGAATATTGTTCACAACATGGCGCTCAAAAAATAGAATTGCCTGAACCTGGAACGTTTATGAAATTCAATCATTTCAAAAAATCGATGAGAGTACCATTCATCGTGTACGCTGACTTTGAGTCTTTAATCAAACCAATTAATACATGTCAACCGGATCCAAGTGTGTCATACACTAACCAATACCAGAAGCACACACCTAGCTCGTTCTGTTATTACATAAAGTGTTTTGATGATAATATTTACAAACAAGCTCCAGTCACATTTACTGCAACAAATGATGATGACGATGTTGCTCAAATTTTCTTTGACACTTTAGAGCAAAATATTAAAGAAATATACAATCAGTTCAAGTTTTCTAAACCAATGATTTACACTAAATCTGACGAGAAGAAATTCAATGAAGCAACAGTGTGTCATATATGCGAAAAAGAGCTGGGCGACGATCGTGTCAGAGACCACTGTCATCTATCTGGCAAATTCCGAGGAGCAGCACACGATGAATGTAATTTACAATACAAGATTCCAAAATTCTTTCCAGTAGTTTTTCACAATTTATCTGGATACGACAGTCATCTGTTTATAAAAAAGTTGGCAGGTGGAAACATTACTTGTATTCCGTGTAACGAAGAAAAGTATATCAGCTTCTCTAGGGAAGTGCTGGTTGACAAGTATATTAATAGAAAAGGTAAAGAAGTCCAAGAGAAACGAGAATTGCGATTTATCGACAGCTTTAGATTTATGGCTTCGAGTCTTGATACACTTTCAAAGAATCTAAGTAAAGATCAGTGTAAGAATATTGCAAGTAAGTACTATGGAAAGCATTTGGATTTGCTTTTGAGAAAAGGAGTTTACCCATACGATTATATTAGTTCGTTAGAAAGACTTAATGAAACCAAACTACCGCCAAAGGAAGCTTTCTACTCAAAACTTAACGATACCAGTATCAGTGATGACGACTATAATCACGCACAGAGTGTTTGGAGAGAGTTTGGTTGTAAAACATTTCGAGACTATCACGACTTGTACAATATATCTGATGTGCCTTTACTAGCAGATGTCTTTGAAAATTTCAGAGATGTATGTATGACCCACTATAAATTAGATCCCGCGTGGTACTACACCTCGCCAGGACTAGCTTGGGATGCTGCTCTGAGAAAAACTGAAGTCAAACTCGAATTGTTAAGTGACTACGACATGCTGCTGATGATTAAGCACGGAATAAGGGGTGGCGTAAGTACTATTTCAAACCGTTACGCAAAAGCCAATAATAAATACATGGATGAAAATTTTAACGTTGATGAACCTTCCAAATTTATCAAATACCTAGATTCGAATAACCTTTATGGGTACTCGATGAGTAAGCCCCTACCCACACACGGGTTTGAATGGATGGCTGAAGAAGAGCTGGAAAACTGGAAAGATGTTAGCTGTATCATCGAAGTTGACTTGGAATATCCAGTCTCGCTGCATGACCTCCATAATGATTATCCTTTAGCTCCAGAGATTGTGAAAGTGAATAAAGTAGAGAAGTTGATACCAAATTTAAATGATAAAACAAAATACATATTACATTATGAAAATTTAAAATTATATGAAAGTATGGGTCTGAAAATTACCAAAATACACAGAGGTATAAAATTTGAAGAAAGTCCATGGCTTAAAACGTACATCGATTTAAATACACAGCTACGCACTAAGGCTGCCAACGACTTTGAAAAAGATTTCTTCAAGTTAATGAATAACAGTGTGTTTGGCAAGACCATGGAAAATATTGAAAACAGGATAGATTTTAGATTGGAAAGCGATAGAGAGAAAACAGTTAAATTAGCTGCAAAACCGTACTATGCCAGAACGACCATCTTTGACGAAAATCTAGTAGGCATCCATATGAGAAAAACTAAATTAAGGTATAATAAACCCATCTACCTAGGTATGGCAATATTAGATTTAAGTAAAACTTTAATGTACGACTTTCACTATAGTTACATAAAGAAAATGTACGGTGAGAAAGCCAAGCTGTTGTTTACAGACACAGATTCGCTCATGTATGAAATTCAGACAAAAGACTTTTTCGCAGACATAGCTAATGACATCGAACTAAAATTTGACACTAGTGATTACCCGAGAGATCATCCGTCAGGCATTAAAACTGGAGTTAATAAGAAAGTTATTGGGATGTTTAAAGATGAAGCTTGCGGGCAGGAAATTGAGGAATTTGTTGGATTGAGAGCAAAACTGTACTCGTACAAATTAGCAGGCGAGGAGCATAAGAAATGTAAAGGCGTTAAAAAGAATGTTGTTGAAAACACAATATCACACGATGATTATAAAGATTGCCTGTTTGCGAAAAGAGAGCACATCAGAAGCATGAACGTCATCAGATCTCACTTACACGAGATGTACACTGAGACAGTAAATAAAATAGCTCTCAGCGCTGATGATGACAAGCGAGTCATTTCAGATGATGGTATACACACACTAGCATACGGGCACTATAGCCTGTCTCAATAGTAAATATACTATTAAAACTATTAAACCATCATAACTTTATAACACCCATCAACTATCTTTCCATCGTTTGCAGTAAAAAAATTTGTATGATGTTGAGTTTGTTTAGCTGCTTCGTATATCGACTTGAATTCTCTAACTTCACCAGTGATTGTATTTTTCAATTTTACACGTCTAGGATTATTTCTTATAGTATTCAAACGCTCATATTTTGGGTTTATCACCTTATTTGGATCAACCTCTTTTAGTGGATATTTTCTAGGTCTTCCTCTCTTTCTTGTTGTCGTATCTTCATCCTTTGGAGGAAACACTTCTTCTCTCTTCAAAAGTCCATTTTCAAAAATCATAAGCAACAACTCTGTTTTTCCAGCACGTAGAGCTGGTGTGATTCCAGCTTCGATCAACATTTGTCTCAATTCGGCGGCCGAGTATTTCATTTTATATATGTAAGAAAAAATATTTAAATAAAATTCAAAATTTACAAACAATAATCAAATAATTTTCTCGTTTGTAAATGTTTTATGTTAAAATAATAATTACACATAATAAAAAAATGACAGACACAGTAGATGGCACTTCGCTTTCAAGTAAACTGAAAGCATTTTTAATTAGAAAGCTTGAAGAAAGGCAAACAGTTGTTAAAAAACTAAAGAAAAAGCGAAAGATTATAAAAACACTTTCCTACACTACCGCGGTGGCTTCGATCGTAATTTCCGCAGTGCTAGCTGCAACTGCTACAGCTGTTGTAATTCCACCCGTTGCTATAATAGTGTTATCCACTTCAAGCGGTATATTGACAGCCTTCGCCAATAAATTTAATTTTCAAGCTAAAAGTAATAAACTAAATACAGAAATTGAAAAACTAAATAAACTTAATGAAAGATTTGACTTTGTTGTCTCCTGTAACGGAAATCTTGCTGAGGCAGCCTATAATCAAATTATTTCTGAATTCACATAAATTTGTTACTCGTCTCGAGACGACATCTCGGCGTACTCGTCTCGAGACGACATCTCGGCGTACTCGTCTCGAGACGACATCTCGACGTACTCGTCTCGAGACGACATCTCGACGTCGCTCCAGCTGGACCCTGAGGGCCAGTAGGACCTGTAATTCCATTAATACCAGTCGGACCTGTCGCACCAGTAGGACCTTAATACATTTATTAACGAATTTAAATATCTCATCCAGAAACCAATGCGGGTGTCATCACAAACCTCATTAGTAGAGAATCTGAAACGTAATGAAATCCTAAATCAACAAACGTTAAATTTTTTCGTAATATTAATTTCAAGTCTGATTTCTTTCGATCTGGATCTAGATCTCTTACAAGTTTTGAAATAAATTGCCTAATTTTCAATAAAGGTGTACCCTCTTCAGGTGTTGCTATTAAATTAGCGCGAACTAGAGTTATTTCCAACTCACTAAACATATTTCTCGGTAGTTCTTCAATTATTGTTAAAAGTAAACATTTCAAATCAGTTGTTAAAACTGAAAGAATTCCTTCAACGTCAGAATTAATTTCTTCATTATTAAATAATTTACTATATTCTAAGGTAATATTTTGCAAATGATTATATTTCATAAGAAATATTTCGCTGTAATTAATTCGTTGGCCTTGTTCTCTGGAATATTTTGATATAATGGGCAATACATGAGAACAAATAGCCATTAATTTCTTCAAATCAACATTATCTTTCATGCGAGCAATCTGTAGATACTTTTTGTTTAGCGCATCGTATCTTTCACTAGGGAAACCGACATTAAAAATTAAATTATCCTTCATATCTAAATCTCCGTTCATTGAACCACCATTCACACTGAGTTTCGTATCAATATTTTTTTGTAGAGCAATGTCATTAGCAACTACGTTTTGTTCTACTTCTTTTAGGATACCTACTCTCAAATTATTACCAAATTGGTTAACATAACGATCGCAGTACCCCTTTGTGATGACGTCCACATCGCTTTCTGGCGGGTGTTTAACATTTAAAATTCTGTTGTTGCTCATATTAATATCTCCGGTGATATCTCCTCCAGTTTTGTCAACTTTTGTACTGTCGAGTCTATCAACAAGCTTGACAATTGGTCTGAAAACTGAGTCTACATGCTCCATCATATCACCAGTTGTTGAATGCGATTTGCCACCAGTTTTCGATATAGTACTCATTTTATAATAAAAATTTAAATGTTATATAAAAATGTCAAAGTATACAAACTACGGTGTAACGTTGACTAAAGGTCAGGTCCAAAAACTAAAGAGCGCGTGCGATCATGATAGAGAGGTTAAAATACGAATATTAAAAAAGAATTTGTCGGGTAATACGAATCTTCCTCTCACCCAAACTCAAATTAATAAAATTAAAAAGGCTACATCTGGAATAGAATTGTGTCTGAGTAGAGCACAATTAAAGTACATGGAAAAGAATGGAGGATTTCTGCCGTTGTTGGCAGCAGCCATTCCCGCCATCGTGGGAGCTATAGGTGGATTGGCAGGTGGAATTAGCTCGGCAGTGAATTCGACTAGACAGACTAATGAATTGAAGAGACATAATCAAGAATTGGAAAACATAACCAAGCAACAACTCGGCGCAGGCTTAATCAGTGATGCAATTGCTCCAATTCCGGTTGCAGGCAAAATGCTATCAAATGCGTTGAAGAAATTTGGGCTCGGTGGATGCGTCAAGAATTTGAGAGGAGCTCAGTGGGGTAATGGATTATATCTACAGAGAACAGGATCAGGAGTTTTTTTAGGAAGACAGGGGGAATGAGTTTCCCCCAATTTCTAAAGTCATTCAAATCTCTTAAACCGCTAAGCAACTTTGATATAATAAAAAAATGTAAAGAGCTAAATGTAAAAAATTTCAAAGGTGTATTCATGCGAGATGAGCTAAAGGGATCAGTTAGTAATAACGAAAGTTTAATTCTTAATATTGATGACAGCGAAGGGAACGGGACCCATTGGGTATTTCTTTATAGTAAGAATGGCAAATGTCTATATTTTGATAGTTACGGCTTCATACCTCCATCAGAAGTTCAACATTATTGTAAAGGAAAGGAAAATTATTTTAACACTTTTAAAATTCAAGCACCAAACGAAGTCATCTGCGGTCATTACTGTATTTACGTGCTATATAAACTGAACAATGGGAGTCTATTCAAGGATGTATTAGATGAATTATACGAAAGAAACAATTTAAAATAATAACTACTACATAAAAATGGTAGACTTGAATACTAACTATTCGAAAATTTATCAAAAAATTTACGGTAGCAACTATGAGAGCAAGCATCACGATATATTTCCTAAAAATATATTTATGATACTAGCTGGCAGCACCGGTTGTGGCAAGACAAATCTAATGATGAACTTCATTATGAAAAAATTAGTGTACTATGATGATATGATGGTGTACACAATGACACCCGAACAAGACGCGTATAAATTCCTTCGGGATTGTAATGATGAATCAAGGAAGAAGTCTAAAACAAGTCAAGATATTGTTACTTTTCACAACCCAGATGATGGAATAGTTCACCCTTCTGAACTCGATAGAAATAAAACACATATTGTAATATTTGATGACGTCATGAATGAAAATCAGAAAGATATGACAGATTACTTCTGTCAAGGTCGACATAATAATGCGAATGTATTCTATTTATGTCAGAGCATTCATAAGCTGAAAAAACATGGAATTCGACAAAATGCTAATATTTTTATTCTATTTCGACATGATAAAAAATCGCTTAAATATTTCTATGACACTCACGTAAGTGGTGATATGTCATTTGAAGAGTTTGAAAAAATATGTAATGAAGCTTGGATGAATAAGCACGGTTACGTTGTTGTAAATCTGTGGGAGGAACCTGAATGTGGTAGATATTTGTTAAATTACAATGCAATGTACATACCTGAAAAATATCTAATAATACCTAATAGTACCTAATAATACCTAATAATATCTAAAAATACCTAATAATACATAAAAATACCTAATAATACATAAAAATACCTAATAATACTAATAATACCTAATAATACCTAAAAATACCTAATAAATAAATATATGTATGTAATAAAATGATGGTGGAGTTTGATATTAACCGGTATAACAAGGCCAAGAACGAAGTCAAACAAATGTTTCTGAATGAGAAACTAGGCAATCAACAGTCATATGAGAGTCAAGCAAAGTTATTCAAACCGTTAATCGACACTACAAAGGAAACGGCTCAAATTCTAGAACAAAAGATTGTCGACAACAAACAAAACTTGAGTGATATTTTAGTTCCCTTTACTAATCAATTGATGCGTTCAAATGATCAGAGAGAGGCTATACAGGCAATGCCATTTTATGATTCACCTATTCCTGAACGTGAATCCACACCAAGGAGGGATCCTGTAATTATTAATTTAGACAAGAATCTCAATGAAAGTGATCGAGAGAATCTAGATCTGCTCGACCTGAAACTTCCAAGTGAAGTCTATGAAAATAATGAAATTGAAGCAACATTAAAGGAGATTCAAACGCATAATAGACGAATAGGGCAGTTTTTAGGAAACAACAGTAAAAAGACTCCAGCTGAGAAAACGATATGCGAGTCTCAACAGAAAACACTGGAAAAATACAAGAGCATATTGACTAAGGTAAAAGCAGGGAGTGAACTCGTCGGAGAAGGACTTAAGAAGAAGAAGAGAAAACTTGTAATGCCTGCAGGTAAACAAAAACGTGGACGAGGTAGACCAAAAGGAGATCAAGTTGTACACTATGAAAATCCAGATCAATTGGTCCATCTGCTGGTGGAAAATCTTGCAGCTCTAGAAGCTGGAAACAATGGAGCATACAATACCGCAGTTGGTATATTGGATGAACTGCTAAGAATTGGTGCAATCACCAAGGGGAAATATGATGATATATATAAAAACCATTTCGAAATTCTCTAAAATATCCAGTTTAAAATTTAATCCTGCTATAAAAAAATGGCGAAATTAACTCAGTCGAGCACGTCAACAGATTTTACTACATATCTGCACCCTCCAATAAGTTTGGATCCTAAGAAAAAGTATGAAGTAGCATTTATATCTCTGATGACGTACAATTCAATTCCTAACATCACGGAAGTCAACAATAAATTTAAATATTCCACCGACGGCGGAAGTACTTGGAAAATAATCACGCTTTCAAAAGGTGCTTACGAATTAAAAGATATTAACGCTACGATTCAAAGGGAAATGCGAGAAAACGGTGACTACGATACAATTAATGAAAAATATTACATAAATATAAGTCATTTAATTTTCAAAACAATTTTGACTATATCACACGAAAAGTACATGGTTGACTTTGGAATTGACAATTCATTAGGGTCTACTCTAGGATTCACCGATGAAAAACTGTCAAATGGAACTCATCTGTCTCCCAACATAATTGATATAGAAAAAGTCAATTCGATACAAGTCCATTGCGATATTGCTATTGGTAACTATCTTAATGGTAAAAGATCTAATGTTATTCATACATTCACCCAAAGAGTAAATCCAGGCTATAAGATAATAGAGAATCCTACTCCTGAATTGATATTTTTACCAACAGTTAATAGGCATGAAATTGATAGTATAAAACTGTGGCTGACCGATCAAGACAACAAACTTATCGATCTGATGGGTGAAAGACTTACTATTGTATTACTAATTAGAGAAAAATCTAATTAAAAATATATTGTATTTAGTAAAATGATTGTCAAAGAGAAATGCAAAGCATACAGTTCAAAACAAACTCTAATACATGGACGGGGGTTTGTCGATACACTGAAAGATATGGGTTCACATGTCTATCAAAATAAAGATTTAATTGCAAAACCGATGTTAGGAGCGGTGGGAGATATTGCTGCATTCGGTTTAACAGAGGGCGGCAAAGCACTCATTAGAAAGATAGCAGCCAAAAATAGTCGTCTAACTCCAGAATCGGAACAGATACTAGAACAACTACAAAAATCGGGCAGTGGATTAAAACGATTTTAGTTTAAAAATTATTATTATTTATATAAAATGGAAACTGAATTGCCAAACGAAATTTTCACACAACCATCGTCAATAATTGTTGACAATAGTGTAGAAAGTTGTCAATACTCGTCTTTTATTCCACAGACTAAAGCCGACTTTGATGCTAATGGTCATGTTATTGAAATTGATATTCCTGCAAGTGATTCGTATTACAACCCAGCTAAAAGCTTTCTTAAAATAAAGGGAAGATTAGTTCGAAATGACAATGGCAATGCTTTTGATAGAACAGCTCAAATAGCTTTGATAAATAATGCTATTCCTTACTTCTTTGAAAATATTGAATATATTCTAGGAGGTAAATCAATTGAAACATTACGTTTTCCAGGACAGACTACGTCAATGTTGGGTTATTTGTCTTATCCTGACGATTTCAATAGCAGCGCGGGATTGAATCAATGTTGGAGAAAGGACACAAACGTCGGTGCAGTGTCCTCTAAATATAGACAATCTCCAGCAGTTGCAGGAGGCGCAGCCATTGTTGCCAATCATTTTACACCGCAAGAAAATCCAGATTACAATGAAGGATTTGCGATTCGCCGACAACTTCTAATGAACAACGATGCGCCAGGTCAATTTTCATTCAACATTCCATTTTCGCATCTATTTGGATTTTCCGATTATAACAAAGTACTTTACAATTTGCGACATACGTTGAGGTTCACTAGAACGTCTGACACATCAGCAATTCATAAAGCGAATAACGTTTTTGAAGGTAAAGTTTCACTAACGGATATTAGGTGGATGGTACCAAGAATAAAACCGTCAGTTGAAATGATAACTTCACTGCGAGAGTCTGTTGTAAGTAAAAGGAAAATTCCAGTAAGTTTTAGCAGAAGAACTGACCAACATACTACAGTTACGCACAACGTGCAGGAATTTGAATGGATGATCAATAGAGACGCTGGAAGTAAAAAGCCTAGATGGATAATTGTTGGATTTCAAACTGACAAATCAAGAACACAGGAACAAAATCCAGCTGTGTTTGATCACCTTAACTTGACTAGTGCTTTTGTTGAATTGAATGATCAGAGATATCCTGCAGATGAACCGAGAATAAACTTTGCTACAAATGACTATGTAGATTTCTGCGCTATGGCGGATGAATTTAAGAAGGAACACTTTGGTTTTAATCATTTAATTGGAGGTACACAGATCGATATGATGAATTACAAAAAGCTATTTCCACTTGTAGTCTTTGATGTAAGACATCAGAGTGAAAGAATCAAAACTGATGTTATGAATATGAAACTTAATTTTAAATTTAGTCAAAATGTTCCAGAACATACTCATATGTATGTTGCGATACTTTCCGATAGAGTGATGTACCTAACATCCGATGGTCAGACTCCGATTATTATAGATTAATAAGTTTTCTAAAATTATGTTATAAAATTTTATAATATAATTTAAAAATGTACTGCCTGAAATGTAAAAGGAAAACTGATTCTACACAGACGCAGGAAAGGTTAACTGCTAATAATAGAAAACAGCAATTTGCTATTTGTGGAGTGTGTGGAAGTAAAAAGTCAAAATTTGTCTCGGGTCAGGGTGTGTTTAATAATGTGTTATCGGCAGTTGGAAATACAGTTGGAGAACTACATTTACCTGCCAGACGTGGAGAGTACGTACCTAACGGTTCATTTAATAATCTCAACAAGTATTCGTACTGCGGTCCAGGCACAAAGTACGAACTGAGAAATCGCGAAGGTTATCAGGGTATAAATGAGTTGGATGGAATGTGTAAATTGCACGACCAGTTTTATACTGCAAATACCGATACAGCGAGCAGAAATATAAGCGACGAAGCTTTGGCTCATCGAGCATACGAAATTGCTAATGATTCAAGATTTGATAGTGCACAAAGAAATATGGCTCGATTTGTATACCACATCATGAAAAATAAGGCAAAGTTTGGTCTTGGTGTTGAGTCAAAAAACGAATAGAGGGGTCCAGCGAAGAAAGAGGTTTGAAGCGAAACGTTGGACCCTTTGAAGAATTGGCTAGAGAATTACACAAACCGATTCGCAGAAAATTTACAAGACGACAAGTTCACGTGTTTGAAGTTGATGAGATATGGGGAGCAGATTTAATCGAAATGCAGGAGTGGAGTAGAGTAAATAAGGGCTACAGATACATGCTTAACGTCATTGATGTGTTTTCCAAGTATGCGTGGAGCATTCCGTTGAAAGACAAGAGAGGTGAAACAACTGCAGAGGCATTTAAACAAATAGTGTCATCGTCGGGAAGACAGCCTAAACATTTATGGGTTGATCAGGGTAAGGAATTTTACAACAAAAACATGGATGATTGGTTGAAGAAAAATAATATTAATAGATACTCAACCTTTGGAGAGCATAAATCAGCAGTCGTCGAACGATTCAATAGAAGTATCAAGGAAAAAATGTGGAAAAGATTTACTGCGGAAAATACGAGAAATTGGATTAATATGATTGACGATTTAATTGCAGAGTATAACAACACGAAACATTCGACTGTAAAAATGACTCCAATTGAGGCGAGTAAAAAGGAAAACGAAGCATTTATAATTAACAGTAGGAAGTATAGAAATTTGGAAACGAATCAAAAATTTGAGGTTGGCGATAGAGTTAGAATTAGTCGGATTAAGGGTGTATTTGAAAAGGGATTCCTACCCAATTGGTCTGAAGCGGTGTACAAGATATCCAAAGTGCAATACACATCCCCGATCACTTATAAATTGACAGATTCGTTAGGCGAAGAGATAGAAGGAGGTTTTTACGCAGAAGAATTGCAGAAGACAAATCAAGAAAATTATAGAATTGAAAAGGTTCTACAACGGAAAAAGATTAAAGGTGTGGAACATGCCTTGGTTAAATGGGTGGGTTACAACAAGAAATTTAATGAATGGATTCCCATATCTAATTTACAAAATTTAGATTCATAAAAAATTTCTATTTAAATATTTTCTTGGACTATATAAAATGGCAACTACAAACTCAAACTCAGAAATAATCAAGTTTCAAAATCTCAAAGTTGAAGATAAATATATTGTAATGGGATTGAAACCTATACACACAAAATTCGGCAAATCATATATTCTGTACGTTATACAAAATGAGGGTGAAATCCCTAAAAATGGGGTATAAAACAAACTCGTAAAAATTTCTGAAAGTTTACTATTAGGGTTGTACTATCAAATTATAAGCTCCATAATCGGTTCATTAGAGTGTACAGAAAATGACAAGTATTTATTATGGGTAGATAACATTGTTGCAAAGATTTATAAAAGAAATATCATGAAAATAGAAACACAAAACGTATGATTCTTAATGACATGTACTCGTTTCGAGTACGCCATATCTTGACGTACTCGTTTCGAGTACGCCATATCTCGACGTAAAAAAGATTAATGAATATATTAAAGAGGAAGAGTTGGAAATGGACCATGAAAGATTTGAGTTTACGGTAAGAGAAATCAATAACGGAAAATATAAGGGAATGTTGTATGCAGAGATTGATGGTTTCAATACAGACAAAGATGATCCTGAAGTTGTTTGGTTTTAGAGAATTATTTTGAAACCAAATGTGGTTTGAAAATATAAATTATTTCCAATAATTGTATAAAAGTTTTAATAGTACATTTACTATTAAAACTGGATCTTAAACTTATTACTTAAAATTATGCATAAGAAACAAAAAAATGGATATAATCGTTGTGTTTCGTAAAGGCGTTACGTTTTCCAGTACTGTTCAATATATTTCATACAATATGGATTGGCACGACGACTACGCTAACGCTCGTATCAACGAATGGTGGTTAAACAAGCAAAGATTTAATCAACGTATTAAAGATATGGACAAGTTATTCTCTGAATGTACAGCCAAGCGTAGAAAGTATTTTCGCTCAGTCGATACTTTCTGCTGTGCAATCTCTCGTAATGATGCTGACGCGAAGCGAAACTGTGGGTTTTTACGCCGCTGCGCGGTGACTCATAGTCAAGTGATAATTGCGCAATAGTCATGTGACAATCTATTTATAGCGAATCGAAACTGGGTTTTTCCATTAGTTTATATTCTCGGTAATGTTTATGGAATTTTTTCCAGTTCGGGTCATCGAGTGCGTGCAGCGAAGGCAGATAAGTATAAATATCTAAAAATGAGAAATTTTAAGCATAATTTAACCACGTGCAGGATTTTTGTCCTCATCCCCTACTTTTACTACTACTATTCATCATTACAAAGTCTAAGATATTCGTATGCGTCTTGACATGGCGTCGCTGTGTATACCATTATATTGTTGTAATACACAAATTTGCCCATTATAAAATCCATCATTAACTTATTTTTACCACATCCACTACTGCCTGCTATTATCATTCTTATTTGTGTAGGAAGTATGTTGTGATATTTCTTTTCGTAGCTTGTACCAATAATTTCCTGATACTTTTTTGAATAATCAATACCCGAGTCTACCATATTTTTGTATTAGTTATTATTTTAAATTGGTTCTCTCGTATAATTCATTCAATATATCGGTAAATTTAGATCCATTATTAAGTTTATAAAGCACGTGAATGCAGTAATGACCGCAGATGACTTCGTTCGGTGCTTGAATTTTTAATGTGTTGTAATAATTTTCTTTTCCTTTACATTAACGCTGAACTTCTAAAGGAGGCACGAAACCGTAGCTGTCAAAATATAAACATTTACCATCTTTGCTGTAGACGCTTGTCCAATGTGTTCCGTCTCCGGAGCGGTCGTCAATATTAAGAATTAGACATTCGTTACTATCAATTGATCCTTTTAAATCATTAGGCATGCATACACCTTTAAAATGTTTAATTTTCAATTCTTTGCATTTTTCTATTATATCAAAATTACTTAGCGGTTTAATGGTTTTGAACGACTTTAGAAATTGGGGGAAGCCTGCCTCTATGCCTCCCCCTGTCCTTCTAAAAAAACTCCTGATTCTGTTCTTTGTAGATATAACCCATTACCCCACTGAGCTCCTTTCAAATTCTTGACACATACAACGAGTCCAAATTTCTTTAATGCATTCGATAGCGTTTTACCTACAAAGGGTATTGGAGCTATTGCGCCACTGATTAAGCCTGCGCCGAGTTGTTGTTTGGTTATGTTTTCCAATTCTTGATTATGTCTCTTCAATTCATTTGTCTGTCTCGTCGAATTTACTGCCGAGCTAATTCCACCTGCCAATCCACCTATTGCTCCTACGATGGCAGGAATGGCTGCTGCCAACAACGGCAGGAATCCTCCATTCTTTTTGATGTACTTTAATTTTTCCTACTCAGACACAATTATATTCCAGACGTAGCCTTTTTTATTTTATTAATTTGAGTTTGGGTTAGAGGAAGATTCGTACTACCCGATAAATTCTTTTTTGATATTCGTATTTTAACTCCTCTATCATGATCGCATGCGCTCTCTATTTTCGGAGTTGACCTTTAGTCAACGTTACACCATAGTTTGTATACTTTGACATTTTTTATATAAATTTTAAATTTTTATTATATAAAATGAGTACTGCATCGAAAACCGGTCGAAAATCACACTCAACAACTGACGATTTGATGGAGCATGTAGACATGGTTTTCAGGCCTATTGTCAAGCTTGTTGATAAATTCGACAGTATAAAAGTTGACAAAACTGGAGAAGAAATCACTGGAGACATTAATATGAGCAACAATAGAATTTTAAATGTTAAACACCCTCCAGAAACCATACGAAGATCATCACAAAGGGGTACTTATATTATATCGATCATTATATTAACAAATTTGGTGAAAATGTGAGAGTAGACATCCTAAAAGAAGTAGAACAAAACGTAGTTGCTAGTGACATTGCACTACGGAACAATATTGATACGAAACTCAGTGTGAATGGTGGATCAATGAACCGAGATTTGGATATGAAGCATAATTTAATTTTTAATGTTGGTTTCCCAATTGAACGATATGATGCGCTAAACCAAAAGTATCGTCAGATTGCGAGCATGAAAGATAACGTTGATTTGAAGAAATTAATGGCTATTTGTTTTCATGTATTGACCATTATATCAAAATATTCCAGAGAACAAGGACTACGAATTAAATACAGTGAAATATTTCTAAGGGCATAAAATCATTTGGAAATTATTACCTTAGAATATAGTAAATTATTTGATAGTGAAGAAATATATTCTGACGTTCTTTCAATTTACGCGACTGATTTGAATTATTTACTTATTTCAGTAATTGACGAACTACCGAAAAATATGTTTATTGATTTGAAAATGTATCTAGTTCGTGCTATAGTAATAGCAACACCTCAACAGGATACACCTTTATTGAAAATTAGACAATTTATTTCAAAACTTGTAAGAGATCTAGACCCAGATCGAAAGAATTCAGACTTGGAATTAATATTACAAAAAAATTTAATGTTTGTTGATTTAGGATTTCAGTACGTTTCAGATTCACTGCTAATGAAGTTTGCGATGTCAGCGTAGCCGTAAATTGCGATATTTAAATTCGTTAATAAATGTATTAACAAATTTTATGTGAATTCAGAAATAATCTGATTATAGGATGCCTCGGTAAGATTTCCGTTACAGGAGACAACAAATTCAAATCTTTCATTAAGTTTATTTAGTTTTTCAATTTCTGCATTTAATTTATTACTTTTGCATTGTAAATTGAAGTTGAGACTGATTGATGTCAGTAATGCACTAGTAATTGAAATTATGGTAATAACCATACCGGGAAATCCGACAAATGTCGACAAACCTGCTAGCACTGCTGAAACTGTAAATGAAGACAAAGTGCTCACGTAGGCCTACTTCAAAATTTTGATAATTTTTTGCTTCGTTTTAACTTATAAACAATGCTCCGCCTCTCTTCAAGTTTTCTGGTTAAAAACGCTTTCACTTCACTCGAAAGCGATGTACCATCTACTGTGTCTGTCATTATTATTATGTGTAGTTATTATTTTAACATAAGAGTAACGAATTTTGATTTCATATAAATATATTTTCTTGTATATATAAAATGGAAACTCAAATTAATACAACATCTGGAAGAAAAGATCCACCAAAGGAGGAATATGAGAATAAAAGAAAGAGAGGAAGACCGAGAAAATATCCACCAAAAGAAGTTGATCTGAACAAGTTTAGAATTCCTAAGTATGAGCACCTGAGGTCTATAAGAAAGAGTCCTATACCTGTAAGATGGAAAGTACCATCACAGGTGAAGTTTATGAATTCAAATCTCTGTATGAAGCTACTAAAAAAAACTGAACACCATTTAAAAATACTTTAAAATAAACAATGGAAAGATTGTTGATGGATGTTATAAAATTACCATGATTGAACGAAAGTTCTAATAGTATATTTACTATTGAAACGCTCAGCTCTCGAGGAAGCCGCGGGCGGCGCGTGGCTCGTACGCATATGACGAGGTAGTCATAGTTTAATAGGAACTGGGTTTTTCCGACAGTTTCTATTCTCGGTCAAATGATTATGAGTCATGGAAAGTTTTCAAGGTCGCGAGCTCGCGCGACTGTTTGCGTGGGCGTGCTTGATTTTAAGCTTGCGTGTTATATTATTAATAGGCTGTTCCATGCTTCAAAGAAAAACTAGCCAGACGAGTAAAATTATATATATATATATATATATAATATCTATAGGATAGATATAATATGATATCGTATATAAGTATATATAGATAAGGCTATATACAGAGTATATATAATATTATATATTATTAGGGATATTAGGCCTTATCTATAAGCATAATTATATAGAGGGATATAGATATGTGAGAGATATATATATATGAGGCTTATATATACTATATAGTAATATTATTATATCATATATATATATATATATATAAGGCCTATATACAGTATATATATATATATATATATATATATATATATAAATATACGTCGTTAACTATTACTGACTTGTTTGTCAGATTGATTATTATTCCATTATTTTTTAATCTTCCTGCTTTTTGTCGATTGTATTTTATTACCATTAAATTAATAAGATGGACTCTCTTTCTTTCTCTCTCTCTCTTTCTCTCTCTCTCTCTCTCTCTCTCTCTCTCTCTCTCTCACTCACTCTAGCTCACTCTAGCACTGGTGTAGTGCAGTCTATCTGTAACCCTAGAGATAACAGCAGAAAGATTTAGAAGGTCATATCGGGGTCCGTCTAACATGGTCAATGATTTGCCGATACCATGATTCACGAGGCAGGAAGGAATCCCGGATATTCGCCTTTCCGGAGCTTAACTCTCAATGTGTCCATCTAGCACTATACTTCCGCTTAGCACTCGCTCCACTGGCTTTTTAGATCCATACTATGTCTACACTTTGTATACATTTTAAATATGAGATTAATGTTACAAAATATTACTATGTAGTTTTTCTTAAATCACTTAATATAAAGAGGAGTATGTTGAAAGGGCTCGCTTCTAAAGCAAAATAATTAAAAGTTTTTTGTAATCTTTAGTGTTTGTTTCAATGAACCTCTAGGAATTGTAGTGGTGCATGTATTCTACGCTTTTGAAGATCTTTCAGAGTTGAATGTGGAAAAATATAGAATTCAGATATTTAGTGCAACACAAGAAATAATGAGTAATGTGAGACTTCAGTAAATTAATTATTCCAACAGTGCACAATCAAACGAGGCATTTGATTAATACGTTTTTAAACTTACAGATGAATTCCAACAAAATAAGTTGAATAAATAGCTTTGATTATAGGGCATAGCACTTATTATCTCAATTTGATAAGTAGGCGTCTTAAAGAGAGAATATGAGCTAAATTAAGAAAAATGTAGCATTGAACTTGAATTAGGCTAATATAGCTGAACAGTAAATCAGATAGATATTTCAGGGAATGACGCCCCTACCCAGTAAATGTTAGTAAAAGCTGAGGAAGGCATAGGTATGTGGTCATGAAGAGAAATACGAAAGACTGAGAAGAATGAAGGCGTTATCTGCCATAGACCTGCCAGTGGGCAGTGCACTAGGAAAATAAACTGAAAAGTATCGGAAGATCCAATGACAGATTATGAAGAATTACGAAAATATTTCTTACTAGATAGATGGCGAGACTATTGTCGAATGATTTTAAAAAATGGAAGGAAATAGATTGAGTTGTAAAATAATAATAATAGAGGTTTAACGTCCGTTTCCTCATACAAGGATGATGTCAGGGACGTCCCCCCATCACATGTCACTACAAATCGATTCACCCCAAACGATCTGAAAAAACACGTGCTGAAGAGAAATAAAAGATCCTAAACAGTGCCGGTTCGGTGATCAAAAGACAGTCAGGCAAGATGAAATAGAATCTACGGTAGGAAGAGATGTGTTTTCAACTTACAACGGAAAGTGGAAGTAGTAGAACATGAGCGAAGATCAGGAGGCAGAGAGTTCCAAACAGTAGGAGCGGAGAAAGAAAATGAACGTCTACCTAATTAATTGAGAATATTAGGAATTTTGAGCAGTTTGGTATCGGAAGAACGAAGCTTACGAGAAGGTTGATATTGGATTAGGAGAGCAGAAAGGTAAGAAGGTTTACCAAAAAGGAGTGTTTTGAAAGTTAAAAGAGCAATTTTATACTTAATTTTTTTAATTACGGGAAACAATGAAGGTTATTAAGCAAGGAACTAGAGGTGGCCTGAAGCCTCGAGGATCGACAGAGAACACGTGCTAGAGTATTTTGAACGCGTTGCAAAAGCATGAAAGAAGAAGGTAAACCATATAGCAATGAATTGCAGTAGTCAAGTTTAGAATGAACTATTGAGTTGGCAAGAATTATGGATGAATTTTTATCAAGAGATGACCGTATCTGTCTGATTTGACGAATCTGGAAGAAAGATGAACCACAGACAGATGAGATATGAGATTTAAAATCACGATTTTCACCAAACTCCTACTCTCAAGGTTTTTAGCCTTGGGACCAGGAGTGAGAGCAAGATTTTGAAAATAGATGGAGGAATTGGCAATTTTGATTCTTTGCTGGGGAGTGCCGCTTAAAAGATATTCGGTTTTAGAGGAGTTGACAGAGAGACGATTACTGCAAAACCATGAATACACTTTGTCAAGAACAGATGAAAGGTGTTGCAATTTCAAGTCAGAATCTGAGCTAGAAAATGGGATGTACAGCTGAGTATCATCAGCATAGAAATGAAATTTTATTGAAGCATTGTCTAAAACAAAACTGAGTGGGTAGTGTACATGGAAAAAAGTAAAGGTCCAAGTACAGATCCTTGGGGCACACCACGAAGAAGAGGTAGTTCAGGGGAGCGTTCATTGTCTATAATAACAGATTGATTGCGACCAGAAAGATAGGAGGAGATCAGAGAGAAAGCGGAATCAGAGATACCAAAGCACGTTTTAAGTCTACTGGTAAGAATGTTATGATCGATGGTGTCGAAGGCAGCCGAAAGATCAAGTAGTACAATGGCTGATACCTTTTGAGAATTTAAGGCTAAGCAAAGGCCATTATGAATGCTGAGTAAGGCAGTTTCAGTGGAGTGAAGCTGTCGATATGCAGATTGGAAGCAAGATAGAGAAGGAAAAGATTCGAGATGGCTGCATAAGCGAGTGTAGATTATTTTTTCCAAGATTTTGGAAATGAAATTTAAGTTGGAAATGGGATAGCTAGCTATTCCATACATAGCTATACGATAGCTAGAAAGATCATCTTTAGGAAGTGATTGCTTTTTAAGCAGAGGAGAAACAACAGCATTTTTAAAAGTAGATGGAAAAATTCCTTCAGAAAGTGAAAGATTAACCAGATGGGTAATTGGAGGTAGGAGGGCATCAATGCAAGATTTAAGTAGTTTGGTTGGAATGGCATCTAGCGATAGAGAACTATGTTTATTTCGATACACTCAAAATATACAGTGACATACGAAATCAAGGCCGTCAAAGAGGTCACAAGTAACCTATCTAGTTGACCACCCCGCAATCATACAAATTGAAAAATAACTAGGCAAACGAAATAAACCTGAAGTACAAGTAAAATAAATTCTAGTTACTAAAGTTTGAAATAATAACAACAGGAATTTAAAAAGAGAATATTGCTTCTGCCGATAAATCTGAGCTACAGAGAATCACTGCAGAGAAACACAGGGAACTAAACAAAAACGCAGAGTAGCACTTAATTCGTTCAAAATTGAAACTTAAGAAAAATTCTATAAATAATTAAACAAGATAGCCCAGTATACAATTTCAAAGAAACGAACTAATCAAAATAATTAATGCTGAAGCGCAATCAACGAATCCCATGATATTATATTATTACAGATTAATTAAATGCTTATGGCAATCAAACTTATTATAACAATGAGCTAAAGTAGCTCTTTAATTTGGATACAAACGATTTAACCGAGTGAGAATTACGTATCACAGTAGGGATTTTGTTCCATTCAAAAATACAATCATAAATATAGGATTTAAAAAAGGTAGAATTTGAATTGGAATATATATAATTAGTGTTAGATAGCCTCGTATCATAAGGATGACTTAACTGTAGAGTGCTGAAAATATCTCTAACGGCTATCGACATTACACCATTATAATTGAGACTCTTATAGATAATTTTACAGACAGATAATTTATAAAGTTGATAAAGTGGTAAAGTGCCATAGTTAATGTATAATTGATTAACATGATAGAATTTATGCTGATTTTGCAAGGTTCTTAGAACTCTATTGCAAGAGATTTAAAGACGTTTTACCATAAATTTCAATTCCATATTGAATTCTTGAATGAATGAGGGCAAAATAAAGATCTCTGCGACAGTTCATGGGAATTAAGTATCTTCGTCTGTGAAGCATACCATTTAGACTATTCACCTTTGAGACTAGAAAATTAATGTGATCTTTAAACGAGAGTTTATCATCAAGTAGTATTTCAAGAAATTTGGTAACATGAACCCTATTAATTAGGCTGTTATTTAGTTTGATGCAAAGATCATTAGATTTAATAAAACTGTCGTCGTCAATTTTAGGATAGAATAGTATATACGCCGATTTGGCGCAATTTACTGTTAATCGGTTGTATTTGAACCAGAGGCTTATTTCAGAGCAGGCCGAATCAGCTGATTGGTACAATTCAATAAGATTTTTACCTACTACAAATAGATTTGAGTCATCTGCAATAAGTTTTAAAGACGCATTAGAACAAGCATACTGCATATCATTCACATAGATTAGAAATAAAAGAGGACCTAAGATTGAGCCTTGAGGACCTTTTTTTTTTTGAGGAACAATTGATAGCTTCTTTGTGTCGGAAGTATAGTCACCAAAAACTGTGAATTGCTGCTTATCAGAAACGTACGATTTATATAAGTCATAGGCTCTACCTCGTATACCATAAATATTTAGTTTATATAGTAGAATATTGTGATCAACCGTATCAAAGGCTTTACTGAGGTCTAGAAAGATACCCAGTACACAATTGTTTTTAGCACTTTCAGTTTTTATCATATTCATACCACTAAATAAAGCATCAATTGTAGAGTGACCTGTCCTAAAGCCAAATTGGTGTTCATATAGAGTATTGAAATGGTTTAAGAAGTCAATGGTACGTTTAAAAATTATCTTTTGAAATATTTTGCTCAAAATATTGAGCAAAGATATAGATCTGTAATTTTCAATATCATCAGTATTACCTTTTTTATGAATCGGAATAACTTTCGCAATTTTTAAAGAGGAAGGAAAGTACCCTTGTTCGAAACAATTATTAATGATGAAGGCTATATAGGTAGAGACATGATGGGCTGATAATTGTAAGATTTTTGTGGAAATTGAATCATGTCCAGTGGATGAGATTCTATTTAGGCTTTGAATCACATTGAAAACTTCATTAGGTGAAGAAGGAGCTAAAAAATTTAATGGGGAAAACTTTCACTGAAAAAATGTTTAAACTCCATATCACTTTTAGCGAAAGTATTAGCTAGATTCTTGCCGATATTAGCAAAATAGTTATTAAATTCATTGGCGATTTCTTGTTTGTTTGTAATTGTTCTACTATTTGAGCATATACGCTCAATAGTGGTATTTTTTGTTTTATGGCTAGTTATATTATTTAAAGTCTTCCAAATATTTCTAATCGAATTTGTTCTTTTATTGAGTAGATTTTTAAAATAAATTTTCCGAAAACTCTCAATGTCTTTCTCTAGCAACTTTCGATAAGATTTATATTTCAGTTCAATATCTTGTTTTTCGTTTTTCTAAAGTTAAAGTACAAATCGTTTTTATTTTAATTCTTTTCTTTAATTCATTAGTCAACCATGGCTTATCTTTAAATCTCTTACGCGAGCACTGAACTAGTGGAAAGTTTTTCTCGGTTGAATTGATCAAGGTTGACGTTAAAAATTCAATAGAGTTATCAATGCTAGACGAGTTGTAAATTTGACCCCAATCTAATAACGAGAGGGTGATATTTAAAGTTGCTGATATTTTTATTAGAGAATATTCGTATCATTGGCCGTGTAGAGTAGTCGACTCTATTTTTATTTGACACTATAAGGACACTGTTAGAAAAATGGTCGCTTAGATCGCTTGTAACTGTTAATGATTTATACTATGTGAGTAAACATTAGATAATTCTGAACCAAAATTGCAGAATATGTGATCGATAATACTTTGAGAATTATTAACATAGTGTGTAGGAAGGATAGAGAAAGGTGTAAAGTTCATGTTACTCAAGACATTAATGTATCTTTCAATGGCACTAATCGAATTAATTTTAAGCAGGTCAATGTTCATGTCACCACATATCGCACTGCGCTTAGTAGGTTTATATACAGTAGGAAAATTAGACAATGTATCAATAAATTCAGGTATTGACTTACTCGGGTGTCGATAGAAAAGATAAATACGGAGATTACTGTTTTTAGTGATGGCATCAATTATTAAAAATTCAGCAGCATGATTGAAAACATTTATATCCTTAGAAGTGGTAACTATTTTAAAGGCAATGGAGTTATGAACTAATATACCAACACTACCAGCACGTTGAGTAGCTGGTGGGCAGGAGATCAAAGTATAATCCTTGAAGACATTGTCGAAGTAATTAAGATTAGTGGACCAAATCTCAGACAGTAAAATTAAATCAAAATAATGATCATACAAACTTAGAAAATTAAATAGTTTTAAGTAATTAGCATTAATGCTTCGAATGTTAATGTGAATAAATGATAGATTACAATGAGAATGAAATTGTTTAATAACATTATTAGATGATTCCGGTGTATATAAACCGATATTAGAGCTAGAAATAAGATCATTATCAATTAAACCGCTGAAAATTAAATCGTCATTCATGATGATTCAGAAGATGATTTGAAAACCCACTCACGTATTAAACAGTCAGTAGGCCAAGTGTTCGCATCGAAAAGAATGTTATCATAGCTTGAGTGACATGTTACCATAAAGGCCGCAGAGTTGAATTCCCGACCATTTTACGCGACACCAGAGAGTTTGCAAGATCATATTGCAAGATCATATTGCAAGATCATATTGCAAGATCATATTGCAAGATCATATTGCAAGATCAGAGCGAGCAAGATGAGTAGGTAGAGCAGAGTATTAGATGACGGATTTCTTCAAGAGAAGCAGGTTTAAAATTTAACAGCAGAGGAGGATTGGGCATAAACGGATATGAAATAGTCTCAGGACAGGGAGGAATAGAAGAACAGTGTCTAATAATTTTGTCATCAAAGAAATTAAGAAAATTGCTGGCAAGAGTTGACGGAGAATTGGAATTTGGAAGAGACTTAGAGATAGTGCGACCAAGCAGTGAATCAAGGGTTCCCCAAAGTTTTTCGGGTCAGTTTTGATTCTGCAAGATCAAGTTCTTAAAGTAAGAACTCTTGGCGGAGGAGATCATATGATCAACTAACTTACGTTGTTTAACGTAGTTAGCCTTGATCGTGGGGTTTTGCATTTAAGGAGGATTTTTCTTATCTCTCCTATATTTAGATTCTAGTTTGGCACGTAAGGATTTTTGTATGAGAATTTCATCAGAAGTAAAGGGTTTCCTCGGGTTGGAGCGACAAGAAATAGTTAAGAGAGGAGCGTGCTTGTCTAATAAAGACGAAAGCACAGAGTGAAATTGTTGTGTAAAATTAGCAAAAGTTTAAGTTGGACTGGAATATAATGAAGAAGCCATAATATCAGCAGAAAATGAAGAAATATTGATGGAAGAGAGTTTACGATAGCTTTTAATAGTTCTAGAAGAAAAGGAGTTAATGACCACAGGCAGTTTGCAGAAAATTGCACTGTGATCAGACAATGACAACTCTGAGACTCCAAAGTCAATCAACTTAGTCATGTCACGGGTAATTAACAGATCAAGGATGTGATCAGAGGTATGGGTAGGAGAAGAAATATGCTGCTTGAGGCCAAAAGACTCGAGTGTAGTAGAAAGAGCTGAAGAATAGTGATCGATATGTGAGTCAATATATATATTGAAATCACCCATAATGATAAGATCAGACGGTAAAGAGGCAATATCCTCAAGAAGTGATGAGAAGTCAGAAAGGAAGTCAGACTTGGACAAGCAAGGAGGTCTATATACAGTTAGAAAGAGATATGATTTAGAGGCACAAGTAAGCCTAAGCAACATGTGCTCAAAAGATGGAAAAGATAAGCTTTTAACGACGGAAGCAGAAAAAGAGGACTTAAAAATAGCAGCAATGTCGTTGATATCAAAAATGACATCAAAAGTGATGGCTTGCTTTCCTAACATCTTTATTTTTCGGCCTTATGGTGAAATTATACAGTAAGACTGGTTAAGGTATATATTTAAGCATTCCTTATTTATAATTGTCAACTTCTGTCTCTAAGATAATTTAATAAGTAACTTTCATAAGTATGAGGTAGGCTAAACAGTGTAGGATATACTGCGTAGGCTACACCAAGAAGTTCTGTGGTCCAAAGACAAGAAGGCCATTTGATGAACACAGAAAATTTAGATCTGAGAGAGAGAGAGAGACAGAGAGAGAGAGAGAGAGAGAGAGAGAGAGAGAGAGAGAGAGGGTGAGAGAGAGAGGGAGAGAGAGAGAGAGAGAGAGAGAGAAAGAGAGAGTGAGAGAGAGAGAGAGAAATAGAGAGCGAGCGAGAAATAAAGCTAGTATTAGAAAGAATTCAGAACGCCTCGCGGCCTTGTTTATCGTCGTTAGTGACTGGACATTTATTACGATTCATCCATTTTCAAAGCCTCAACCAATCGACTGTCAGTATAATGTCACGTGCCTCTCAATCACGTGATCAATCGTCCGCGTCTACAGTACACCAGCAGAAGAACTGCATTTGTCTGCTACAGCAGAGAAAATTAGACAATAATTAATGCTTAATGCTACTAACAGTGTCAATGAGTTTCGCTAAAAATTATTTGAAATGTAATTTGCATTAAATAAATATTCATTAAATGGTAAGAAGCATGCTAATTATGAACTAATACCTCTGCAACTGTCAATAATTTACAGTAACAAATACAAATACCCCCATGATACCTTCATGATACCCTCATGGTTTCCTCGTGATACCCGCATGATACCATAGCATGATATTTAACATGATCCCTCAGCATGTAAACATGATTAATGAATGAATAATTTAGTTACAACGAGTACGACTTGTTATGTTGAATGCATCATTCAGGTACTAGAATGTGATATTTGCATAATCTTACATCATCATCATCTTCCCTTGAATCTCAGTTTAACTAGAATCGGGATACGAATAGACTGTCGCAAATCCTGTCTGTCCTACGTCATATCATCCACCAATCAATCCCCTATTTGAGACTTTTCCATTCGTTGAATTTTTTGTAGCAAGTTCTGGAGCCTAGAAGCTCTCTTTTAGGCGCTATCTCTTAGACGCTCTCTTTTTAGGCGCTTTCTAGCTGTAAGAGAATTTGCATTTTCTTACCGCTGTAAGAATTAAATTAGCTGTAAGCTTAAATTAGTATGAATTTTTCTTCTTGGTATTAAACAGGTGTTGTTTATTCTCTCTGCTCATATTTCTCTCGTCGAGAAGCAGCCGTAAAACAGTTTATTGGCATCCAGTGATGCGACATATCCTTATTAACATTTTGGCTTTTGCTTTCATAAGGAAAAAAAATGTCGCTTATAAGTTATACGGATATACTCAAGAAAGAGAGAGAGGAAGAGAGAGAGAGAGAAAGAGTAAGAGAGAGAGAGAGTGAAAGAGAGAGAGAGAGAGAGTGAGAGAGAGAGAGATCTTAACAGAGAAAGGCAGACGGATGGTGCAGTAGGAAAGAAGAAGGAAAGAGAATCTTAATGAGACCGAGAAATAAATGGTTTGTTCACTCGAGGCGAAGTCACTGAAGGTAAACAAGAAAATACGTGACTAAATTCCTGAAATGACAACTCCATCGAGCGACGGTTAACGTGGTGAACTCTTAAATTGAACGCTTCACTTATACAGTCTGATTGCCTTCCTGACTGAATAAATTCAGTAAATAAATTCATCATTCCGAATTTGGATTAGAGAAGAACTCGGTGACCGGACGATGGAAAGGAAATAACATTAAATTCTAAGAGTCTCGTGTTGCTGGAAATCTTGTGTTGAGTTTACATCTCGATGAAGCATTTGCAGATTGACGGCCTAGTACTCTTGTAGCTGTTGTAATAGCACCATCGCATGAGAGATATCAAGATAAGGGACCTATTTTTGCTGTTTTTCTATTTTTATTAATCTTTTTTTGCTATTTTGGAGTACGAAAAGCCCTTGGCTGTTATGAGATCCTGGAATAGAAAAGGTATATGATTGTATTGCTTCAGAAAGAAAACCATAAAATTATATTTATAAAAAACTGCACTTTTGAATTCAGTTTCATATAAAGATTAATAGCTCAGGAAGAATTTAAGATTTAGACAGCTGCTATGATCAGTATACCCTACTCGCCTGGATCTTCTGTACTAACGATATAGGAAATTGTTTTTGTCACGAAATATGCTTGGACAAAGTTTGTAAGCGCAGGGTTTGAAAAACTGAGTTCACAAGTGTTCGTGTTTTGTTCATGCTTGCATCTACGATTATTAATTCATAAATCTAAAATAACTCCGTTGCCAGGTCGATTGCTAAAGTTTTAATTAGGCTATTATTACTTATGATGTGCAGTATGGAATAAGAGCCAGGCGGGAGAATGTAACTCAATCTTGAATTCATTGACTTTCTAACGATAAATGAAAAGCCAAAAACTTATATTATTACGGCGAATACGAGCGTCAAGGTATAATTTAAATCTAAGTGAAATTTATTAGCTCATAAATATTATGCTGTATAGGCCTAATTTTTTTCGCATTAAACCAAAATTAAAATATGAGCCACGTTTTGTTGCTATTTATTTATTGGCAGTAAAGACGAAAATTCTATCATTATATATCGTTTAAATTTAGATGTCTTGCGTAAATATGTTCACTGCAATAGGCCTTTTATTTATTTAAATTAATATAATATTAAGTTTTTGTAAATGTTAAGGTATTTTAGAATTAATAGGCCCTACTGTGTTTGTAACCGGGCTCTTGTAAAATGACTTTGAATACAAAGCTCGATGTGTAGCTACAAAAAACGATGTTTCAGAAAGAAGTTTGTTTTGCGCACCACTATATTAAGATATCGATAGATGCATGTATTTAAATTTTTTGATATTTAAGATATTTGTTATTGCTAACGGAAGTTAAATGTCTATTGATGGAATCAATAGCATTGACGGTTAACTGCATTAGGTAGGGTTCGCTAGTCCTGGCTCAGAACTATTGTTGGAATTTGAAAAAAATAATCTGGAAAGATGAATGTCAGGCACATTTGAAGTCAGTAAATTCTTGAATATTTGTGGAGTAACCACATTTGTTATTCACTGTGATAATTATTATGAATGGGAATTATTACAGTGAATTTACTGCTTTTTAAACTTGAAATATAATTTAGAAACTAAACATTTACTGACTAATTACAAATACAACTTAGATTCACTACAAAAGTCCGTCGGATTCAACTGTTGATTTGTAATGAAGACCTGTTGGTGAGTTTTATAGAAAATCGCCCATGAGTATATTCAGAAACTAAGATTTAATGGAACTCTAGCGAAAGAAATATGAATGAAACCAAAAGGCATTATCAGTGGCAGGAAAGTCTAGCATGATATTGTGTTGGTCACACAAACTTATCTGCCGTCAGTAAACCGTCCGATTTTGACAACTTGACCAACAATTGATAGCAATGAATTTTGCGCTAAAATTCTTTTAATTATATATTTTTATTATATTTAATTCTTTTAATTTACCCACATCGCCACTGGCTCCAGCCTTTTGCGATGTCGGTAAGATACTCGACCGCGGATCAGTATGTGCGGGGTTCAAATCCTGGGCTCTCCCATCACTGACATATCTTTCGAGTGAGGAAACTGACGTTAACATTAGCTTTACCAGCTTTTAATATTTAACGTTAATACTATTTATTTCTTATATTTTGGCCATCGTTGTCCATCCGGTCATCCAGTGAATATAACATCCGTTGTAGCCTGGGAGCAGGACAGCTCCAGATGGTATCCCGAGCAGTTGAATCGTTAGGATCAGATTAACTATGACTGAGCTCAGAGTCAGAATAGTATACAATACGTATAGTATACATGCAATAGTATACATGCAATAATTCCACAGTCTCCTTTATTCAACGTAGCTTTCTAAATGAAATTGCTTCCATGTCATTAACTGAAACTACCGTCGACCAATGAACTTCACTGCTGTTCATGTTAACGGATGATTCTCTCGTGCATTTGATAGTTTACCCTAATATCCGTACATCAAATGAAGTTATTCTTTGCAACATTATATCGTTGATAGTTCGCAGCAATTTTTTAATCAGATTTTATAAAGTTTTTATGATTTCATAAACGGTTAGAAATGATGACTCAAGACATTCGTGGTCTTTTAACTATTCTAAATATTACGTTGGATTTATTATCTCTAATTTCAAATATAGTATCAATCTACGCTTTGGGACGCAAAGTTCATCTAAAGAATATTAACCTCAGCCAAGGTCAGTTTGATTCAGCCAGTTCTAGAAAGAGCTCGAAGTCGAAGCTCAGAACTGAGAGAGGAAGTTTTGTCTCTGAGTTGACAGTAGAAAATAGCAACAGTGAGTTAACTGCCGAGGAAGAGTCAAGCTCCAACGACCTTAACTTGACTGATAGCAGTACATTTTCAACAAGACTATACACTCTACAATTGACCTACAGCATACTTCTCTATCTGGCTATTAATGAGTTAACCTCATTGTGCGTGCTTCCGCTTCTTCTTTTCGCCGTAGTTCGTCATCCCAGAGCTGCCTCCATCAGTCTAACATCAAGCGTTACATGGTGTGACCTTGTTCCCATGACCTATGGCTTCTTCAGGCTTAATTCTCTCCTGCTCCTATCCATTGGTGTTTTGATTGGCTTACTGACGTTCACTCGACCAAAAGACTTCTTTTCCGTCTCAGTTGGTCGTCAAAGGTTTAGACCTGGAGATACCAAAAACACTTCTGCACAAGAATTGAGCGATAATGAACGACGAACATGGTCTACCCGTCCACTGTCAGCTACTTGCATGTCTGAACGCTCAAGAGCTGAATCTTTCGCTAGGAAATCTTTCTGGTTGAGACATAGTGAACTTCAAGACACACAAGTTAAACAATGCTGGACTTATAGACGTACAGTGACCTTATTGGGATGTATTACAGTGTCAGGCATGCAATGCTACTTGATTCCTTTGTTAGGACATCCTCCTCCAGATAGTTGGTCTCGTGATTTTTGTCCTTCCTGGATGCGACATCGTTACAGCGACAGCCTTACCTCGAATCTATTCAGTGTATTCTTTACGTCTCTGTCCATCATCTGCACTACCGTTCTGTTTATTGCAGCATGTTGGTTGGCTTGTCTATGGGTAAGAGAGTATACTTCAATACCAAAGCGAATCCAACAAATGTATTTTTATCTGCAGCAAAGCTTTAAGAAATCTCCAAACAAAACTCAATCAGACCTGAAGCAAAATCCGATTAAAGCAGCAGATTTTTCAAGCATGGAGCTTATGGAAACTATAAAAAATGACTCAACTGAGAGAGAATTAAATTGTTTTAGACAATCAGAGCCAGATAACTACAACGAGAGTGGATGGGCTGGAATCATCAATCAAGAAGATTCCAACTTTCACCACTCCACTAATCCCGAGGTTGCTGATCGTTCCAAGTCTCAGAGATTCTGTCGATTTCCATTCTCCTGTTGCAACGCTTCAAGCTCCATTGGAGAATCTCAGCTAGAACGTCAAAAAATCGAAATAGGTTCATGTTTATCAACGGACGAATTTGATAATCGTATTTTTGAGGAAATAAACGAACAGAAATGTGAAGTTAGAGGAATTTCGATACGATTTATTCAACAGGATGATTCCGGAGCAGGAAGTTATATGGAAAAGCGTACGAGTATTGTTGAACACGGCCTCCCAGAGTCAGACTGTAGTAACGAAAAAGAATTGCACAAACTCTATCTCTGGTTATCTGTGACCGCCCTACTGTCATGGACTCCATTTATTGTAAGTTGTCACTGCTTCTTTTCTTTACGATTTATTCTAGTCAATATTTTATAATTTTTGTCGAATGGTATTATACTAATATTTGTAAGGCTTGTTGGTTTGATTGCTTCTTACTACACTGGATAATTGCTAAGTTCATGCCTTTATTCAGCAAAAACTAATGATATGTCCTAAATAAAATTATCGAAAAATACCATTAAAAGTATCGAAAAATACCATAAAATACCATTACTATTAATTTAATATAGAACGATTAATAATATTATTAAGAAATTAATGGTGTAAATATTTAAGAATTTCGAGAAAATTACCAATACATTTATTTGGTTCAAACTCTTAGCGTTCAAACTTTCTTTAAAAAGTGTCTTATTTATTTATTTCATTTATCACATCATACATGTAAATGATGCGTGTCAATTCTTGAGTGCAAAATATGAAGTGTGTGCGTGAACGGAAAAAGGGCCAGCAATGGCACTTACATCTTCCGACTAAACTCACAAAATACAAAAAAATTTACAATGCATGATCAAAACGGCACAAAGTAATTGGTAGACGACTCAATTGATTTAACATAGTCCAAAAGATTTTAATTCTTGCCTTCATAGATTGAACTTGGATCAAATTCCTGTCAGGCTGAGTTGACAGTTGGAGTTAACATTTAAATATAACAGCAACAATAACAACAAAAATTAAAGCATATTTTGCGTAGTCGATAACAACATCGCATATAATTAAATCAAATCCAAACCACCAGCAAAAATAAAAAGTCATAAAAGGTGTAATATTCTATATACTGAAATATCTATGTCTATAAACCGAATTATCCTACTGAGAACAACATTAGGACTATGCATGTATTAGTACATAGTCTTTCCATTCGTGCAGTTATACCTATTTTCGTTACAGATACACGAAATGTATGTGTTTAGTATGTTTACAAAGTTTAATTTCTTATTTTTTATACAGATTTCGTTTTTTATTTCGCTCTTTTACACATTGTATTTTTAAGAGTCACTGTGCCACTGTAACAAAAAGCCAATGTTAACGTCAGTTCCCTCACTCGAAAGCGATGTCAGTGACGGGCGAGCCCATGATTTAAATCCCGCAAATACTGATCTGCGTCGAGCAACGTCGCCATTGGCTCCTGCCAGTGGCGACGTCGGTAAGATCATGTCGGTAGCCCAGCCAGTAACGTTTAATTTAGACTAATATTTTAGCAACATACGCTTTTTTGTATATTTTTAACTGACTTACAAAATAAATACAGTCTCAGTATTCTGCGGCGCCAGTCATACAGCAATTCGACAAATTCTCCAAGTTAAGCATTTCTAGTAACGAGTGGCCGGTAACAGAGAAGCGTTTTGATCTCAGAAATATCGACGATTTTGCTTTTTACTGTTGCACATCTTTGTGCATCATCTCGGAGTCCAGCGCTCTGTGCTAGACGAGTGCGATAAGATTCACTATTTAAGTTAAATTAGCAAGAAACATTAAATTTGAAATAAAAATATTGTTTTTACAGATATCAGAATTCCTTGCTATTTCAAACGATGACGTGTCACTTAGTGGACGTGACGTCATATATCTATATCACGTGATCAGACTGTCAGGTGTCCTGCCCCCTGTAGCCTGTACAGTGTGTTTATTCTGGTACCGGAGCACCATAGGTTACATCGTTCAGACTGTTCATAGTTGTTTTATAACGAGGCCTCTATATTTTCATCATCAACCTGATATAGGTAAGATTTCAATATATTCTTTAAGTAGAAAATAAACTTTGATATTGAAAATATTTCAAATTACAAGTAAGGTAAAAGTGTTATGATAAGCCAGTCGGCAAACATTCATCGGTTTTTGAGAACTAAGAGTGAAACAATATTTTGGAGCGGTTTGTTCAAACAGATACAGTTCAAACGTGCATATTAAGTTAAGGTAAGTTAAGTATTAAGTAATTCCTCTAAATATTCGATCGGCCTATGATTGAATAATAATAGTAATTGCTTAAACATTTTTATTAATTGTTTATCATGTAACTCAATAGTTGATTTTTGCCTGTAACAACTCTGATTGACATTACAGAGTGCCCTTAAAACTTTATGCATTTAATTAGCAATTTAACGCAAAATTCGTACAGTTCTGAGCGTCAGGCATCTAAATCCAAAATTTGAATTGGTAAAATTGCGTTACTGTAAATAACTCACAACTACTGAAGCATCTCAATTGCTCTACCCGTTGCAATATCAATATACAGTATGTTAGAATTTATCTGTCTCTATTTGGCGTCACTTTGCGGACACTACAGTTGTCTTTCTAACCCTTTTCCTCCACTGATCCTGATCCATAACAAAGTCATATAATAATAATAATAACAATTAGAGTGCTACAGTCATCAATGACAATATGGAGCACTATTTAGACAAAATCAAGCCGGCGAGCAAAAACAACTTCATAAATGCTGCAAATTTCAAAATCCAGAAAATCAGTCCAACGTAAAGAGAATTAAAAATCCAGTCCAAAGTACATCCTCATCCGCACGATTGAATTTGATATTAAATATACTAAACTCTTAACAATGTTGTAAAATTAAGTTATGTTTATTTCACATACCAATCTTTAGTTTATTTATTGATAATCTCTATGTAAGCGCTTTTCTTATTGAAATATTTTCATTTAGTCTTAAAATCTGTTCTATACAACTTAATAAGTTTTGCTTATAATTTCACTCAGAAAAAATTCTTTTATGTCCTTTCATGAACTTCGTCAATTTATTAAAATATGGATAATCTATTTTTAACAGATTTGCTATTAATTTTCAATGAAATTCGTCTGTATCATTTTCTAAGCTAATATATTAATTGCAATCAATTCTTCACCAAATAAAAAGAATAATAAAAATCGTGTGAACATTTTAAGAAGAAGAGTGGAATATATTTTTGTTATTTGCTGCTCTCAGATCACATCCGGGTGTTGCTCGAAGACGATGATGAAGGTTCTGACACAGATATAGAAGACACAAAGGCATCACGTGATACTCTGACCTTGACCCCTGGATATTCCGATGGGCAGGACAATGAATGGACTGCTATTTCTATACTTTCTGGACTAACTTTGTGATGTCCGTTTTATGTAATACTAAATTTGATATCAGATATAGCATTTCATTAATTCTGCCTTTGACTAGTAGTTTGAAAAAATATCGTTGCGTGGCTTTAGCGCTAATTTCTTATAGCGGTATATTTAGTGACATAATCAAATTCTTTAGTATTGTCGTCTGCTATTTAAGTGGGCATTAAATAGATCATTCTTAGTAGCGTAGAATGTACTTCAGAGTTTTTATTCCACGAGAATCGGTCCTGTTATAGTAAGATTCCGTAAGTTAATAGAGAGACAGTTGAAAGAGAAGTTTAAAATCCTTTTTTACTATTTTTATTAAAAATTGGTTTTGTGTACCTAAATTCTACTACAGTATTTTTGTCGTTCTTGTAAGATCTCGTTTTCACTTCGATTCATGGGTTCGCAAATGTCTTCTAATAGAGAGAAAATGTGTGCTGTACTGTGTCTCCGTCATTCAGATCTATAAGGCTTGGGGTAAATAAGCTAATGTCAGTTTCCTCACTCGAAAGCGATGTCAGTGACGGGCGAGCCCAGGATTAGAACCCCGCACATACTGATCCGTAGTCGAATATCTTACCGGCATCGCAACTGGCTCCAGCCAAGTTTAGCGTCAGTTTCCTGCTCGAATAGCACGTCAGTGACGAGGAGAGCACTAGATTTTAATCCTGCACCCACAGCGATTGATCCACTGTCGAACAACTTTCCAACAAGCCATCGGTTCAGCCTATTCATTGCTGATGGTTCATTTGAGCATCGAATATGGTCTAGAAAACCCACTAGTTGCATTGATGAATAAGGCTGAATAAAGCTGCCTAATTGAGTATTACATATTTACATATACAATAATTGCAATTTTATTTTACATATTTAAATATCATAATTAAATAGTAGTTTATTTATTAATTCTGCTTAAGTTTTTCGTAATTAATTATATTTTTCGCAATTAGCTTATATATACACACGCAATATATATATATATATATATATATATAATATATATATGTATATATATATATATATATATATATATATATATATATATATATGTATATATATATGTATATATATATATATATAGCAATAGGTGAATTGTTTGACTCTAGCCAGAATATGATCATGCTATAACCGGGATGTTGTGGTAACAGTGCTTTAGTCGTCAGAATAAAAAGCAGATATTCAATTCGCATTGTTTGATTAAATGACTAATATGATCAATTGTTCCACCCGGATCTTAGGACAGGACTTCCGGGATTCTCCGCCATAGGAGAGTCTTCCTGCATTGATAATACTCGCTATTATGATAATTTACCTTTTTAAATGCAAATATTGCTGAATTGAATATTCAACGTTAAGAAATAGAAATCTTTAAGAGATAGAAGTCTAATATCGTTGTGAAGTCCTTCAATGAAGCATCCGAAGAAACTCCGTCTTAATGCTTCCAATATGCAAGTGATAGAAGAATTGAATAATAGAAGAACGTTAACTGCACGTTACGCAAGAGACAACTGAGCAGAACTGATAAGATAAAGAGAAAACACATCAGAAGCCATATTTTTCCAAACTACAGGCTGCATAAGGTACGGATAAGGCATAGCCTTTAAGGAGAAATTAACTGATCGGTCTATGGAGTGCTCTATATGGAACGTGAAAGCAGACTCTGAGTATGACTCTGTATCTTGGACTTGCCGCTTGGCAGAACCCTAGAGAGAGAGAGAGAGATGAAAGTAATATACAACCTATACCATTATCAGACGCTAAAGGTCATGTGAAGATTTGAATATGGTACGTTATTATTTTCATAGTTTTTATAGACTTTCATTATCAGAGCATGTAAGCAGCTCTGGATCGGATGATGCATTCAAAATTATTTCATCCACAGACGGAAGGTAAAACTATTTCTCTGCGAAACTTCAATTTCCAAATGCATCATCAACAACTAAACCAACGTATTATATACTAAATATAGGCCTACCGCTACTGAATCAACGTACCATGTGCAAATCAAAGCTGGTTATAATGTTTTATTAAATTAGAACTACTCCTTTGTAAGTAATTGATTACATAGTAGTCAAATATGAGAATCTCTCAGATAAAGGCTTTAAAAACACCTACAGGTATAATAATAGGGAAAATTTGATGCCAGGAATGAAAGACATTTGCTATTTTACTGGTGTATTATATTTCATTCTCTAAACATACGTGTATTTACACAACACACGTATGTATATACTTAAGTGAATATATCGACATCGCCACAGGCTGAAACCAGTAGCGATGTCGGTAAGATACTCGACCGCGGATCAGTATATGCGAGGTTCAAATCCTTGGCTCGCTCGTCACTGACATCGCTTTCGAGTAAAGAAAGTAACGTTAACATTAGCTTTACTTTACTTTTTACATAATAAAAATTTTTCTACGCACTAGGTGGGAGAAATTTATTCATATTTTATTTCAAATAACGTAATTTTTTTATAAATTTATACGTAAATTCTTATGTAGAGCTGAAAAGGATAGCTGATGATAAAACTGGTTTTATGTGGTTTATTTGTCATTAACCTGCCGTTAGGCAGTGCATCAGAAGGAGAAGAATAACGCAATTTATTAGCTTTAAGAACATCGCATATGATTGTATAGTCATTATTGAACTTGATTAACTAGCAAAACTCCATGGGGAAGCAACAACATGAAAGAGGTGGAACAATGACATGGCTGAGTGTATTAGGGTCGATGTGGAATTGATGAAGATTATCAGGGATCCTCTCGAGGGAAATGGATTGAAAACGGATTATGTCCGGATCATTTGACGCAGAAGAAGAACGGCGTGAGGTAGGAAGGAGCGTAAATTGCGTAGAGAAAATACCTTAAACGAAATATTGAGAAAATGAATATTATTTGTGTTACTAATAAATTAGTTGAAGATTACTTATGTCAATAAATTAGTAGAATACTATTTATGTAAATAAATTAGTTGAATATTATTTATGTAAATATTTATGTTTTAGATACACAAAATAGATCGAGAAAGTGAATTGAAGTTATTTAATTAAATAGATGGATATCTAAATACGCAAAATTGCAAAAGTAAATTCAAATCCTACATTCAGTACCCATGACTAGGTTGTGCTAAATGATTCTGCGTGAAATGAACTATAGAGAAAGCGACACTATCAAGCAGGTTTATGAACGCAGTGGCTTCGATGTAGCCCAAAATAAGAATATGGAATAAGAAGATTTGTGGATGGAGCTTAATTGTTATTGTTGAATATACTTTAAAAAACAAAGTAATTTTAATTTTAATTTTTCTTAACTATCCCTCAATCTAAACCCCTACCCTTTACCCTAACCTTAACATACCATATTCCTAACAAACTAATAAAATTTAGTCAAACTTTAACAAATTTAAGTGACTCGAGTCAGAATCGAACCACAAACCGCATGATATTTAGAATGTCTAAATAGCGTAGGGGTAACGTCATAAAGTTTTAAATGACAAATCCTGCGGTGAATTGAACCCTCGTGGGTTCGAATCCCGGCCGCGCTGATCTGAGAGTAAAATTTCGGACATATACTGGACTGGTTACACGGAAAATGATCTAAATTGCCTAACGGATTAAACATGTGGTTTTAAAAGTGATAGATATCAACATAGTTGATTATTCACTATAATGCGTGTTTTTATTGATGTAAAGTCTAGCATTTATACCATTATGCAATCGATGTTTCTGGTTGAAGCCTGTTGAATTGGTGATGTCAACATATTTTATTAGAAAATCGTAATCCTATATAAAGAAAATCTCATTCCAAAATCTTTTTTTGGTTACACCTTAACCACTGCATATGAAGAATGCAAACGAGGCTCCGAGTAGTAACCAGTAACTGAGAGAAAGAGAGAAACAGGAGAAACAGAGTGAGGAGAGAGAGAATCAATATCTTATTATCTTAAATAACTCACCAATTTAATAATTCACTTACTAATTTACTAATTTATTAATAATTAAATTAAATTATTTAACTCACTTTAATAATTTAACTTATTTATTTAACAATTTATGTAAATATAACATAATAATTTAATGTAATAATATAAAATAGGTCAATCGTTATTCAATCATAACATAACATTGCAAGAAATAAAGTGCAAAACAATATCGAGTGCTATTGAGACAAGTCCAAGTTGGTGAGTAAAAGAAGGTCCGAAACGATGCATATTCCGAAACCTACGACACCAGTCCAAATAAAAAGGGAAAATCAATAAATTAATCAATCAAATAGAGTGGGTACTTAATTCCCCTCTAATGAGATAAAAATATTAAGGTGGTAATGGTAAAATTCAATACAAACATCGATCAGTCAAAAATTGCCACGAAAACAAATTTTGAGTAAAGCATCTAGACATTTCTGCGCTCTTTCAACTGTGAGAGATTGGAATTTACAAAATTAAGGTAGTAAGAGAACGAGTGAGAGATAAGAATAAAAAAAGATAAATTGAGCAAGCGAGAGAAAAGCTAAAGAGAATTCATTTGAGAAGGAATGGACAATGAGGAATACAGCGAGAGCGGGGGATAATTCAATATAAGCTTCAAAGATGTCAAATGTAGCTTATTAGTTATTTTATGTAAAAATACTCTTCGAATTTTTAATAAACAGTAACCGTAAACTGGGTTTAGTTAAAACTAAAATCTCTTGAAGAAAAAACGAAAAAATTATGATTTTGGTAATTACTATAATAAACTTGGAGAAAGCTGCCCTTATATCCTGCAACAATTAAGAATTCAGACTATTAGTTCAAAAATATTAACAGATAAAGTTTCGTCAAAATCATCAATTAGACTATTAGCAATAGTAGGTCTTCGTTTCTGACGGGTGACTTTAACGTTTTAAATAAAGTTATCATGTAAATCTAGCATACAAAAGGCCTGTACCTACTTCCAAATACTCATGTTAGAAATGATGGCTCACTTTGGGTACGATGGGCAAGCGCAAAACTAGCAGCGATGATTTAGCATTAGTTGAGGCGAAACTGATATCATATTTGCAGGGTGAACAGGATCCTTATTGACTTAGCTACGCTTCTGCCACCGGAGCCGCTGCTGATTCAGCGAATAAGGTTACTGACCTATATGCAGCGAAGGATCTCATTGTAATGAAATCACGTCACTCACAAATGGCTGGCAGCTGGCAGCAGTGGATTGACTCTTGCTAAAAGTTTGTGATAAAATATTTACTACTCCAGTATTCGATTATTGCACCGAAGCTCCCAATATAAAATTTAATTATATATATTATATAAATGTATAGTAGGATACTACGTATATAATATACTTTATAGATGCATAAGCCCATTCAACTTAAGCAAAATTACTTTTCTTTTAATTTCATTGTAGTCCAAATCAAAATTTCAAATATTATTAAAACTAGACGAAATCGGGTCAGCATGTGAAATCACAGATTTTAATTTCACGAAAAACAGTTTTTCCAAAATTTCAAAAAGATTTTTAAAATTTTAGTGAATAAGTATTTAACACACAATTATGTAACTTAATAAAACTTTTAACCAAGGTGCTTTCTAGTAAATTATGTGAAGTTAGGACTGAGCAGGTGGCATGCTGGCACGCTGTTTGACAACGGGTCAGTAGGTACAGGATTCAAAATTCAAATTTCTCCGTTGCTGACATGATATCGAGCAGCAAATTAAAGTCACACTTGGTGTTAGTTTAAGCTTTGTATTTTTCTGCATCTACATGATCTTCGGCAATGCTAAAACGCTGCCGAATTTTCAGTTCAGCTAATGCTTTTTCAGCACATAGCGTGTATAATTCCTTTTCTGAGTTGACCGGCTAGAGTCCGGAGATAGTTGTTGTGATTTTAATAACGAGAAAGCAACTGAGAACCCTGCGTCATTCTGGGCTTACTATTGGAGCACTGACTCCTGGTTTTACAATTTCAGTCAGTGAACCGTAAAGCTTTTTGAAAATCAGTCTCACAAAGTTTTTGTTGCACTGCTATTATTCTAGACGTTGATATGACATGGAAGAAATTGCACTGCTGTTTGTGAAGCTGTTTCACTACTGGTGCTGTGTCGATAATAATAATAGCGCTATTTATTGTTACGTTGCTGTTGTTAAAGTTGATGTGTTGTTGTTGTACTGTTGCAGGTGCTGCACTTCACTGCTCTTTTCACTACTGTAGTTCTATCTGTTGCATTGATGTTGTTCAGTCTGTTGCATCGATGTTATTCAATCTGTTGCATTGATGTTGCTCAATCTGTTGCGTTGTGTTGTTCAAATCTATAGCATTGCTGTTAATAAGTTGCGTAATATTCAACAGAATAAAGTAATATTCAGCGTAACTGATTAAATAAAAGATTAAACAACCTATGTGCTCTATTTAAGCAGTTGCACTTTTGTTACTGAACCTATTGCACTGTTGCTGTTATGGTTTTGCACCGCTGCTGTGTAGGCTATTGAACTGCTGTTGTGTAAGCTATTGAACTGCTGTTGTTAAGTTAGTGCACTACTGTTAAAATAGTGTACACTGATGCACTGCTGTTGTTTAAGCTATTGCACTGCTGTAGTTTAAGCTATTGAACTGTTGTTGTGGTTTAAGCTGTTGCACTGCTGTTGTTTAAGCTGTTGCCGTGCTGCTGCAAGCAGATTTTCCCGGGACTCTTCGTCGCATATCCATCACGGCATGGACAGAGTGGAAAATCCTCAGCCGAAGAAAAATGCCATCATTAACACTGAACCTTTCGTCAACAAATTCTTTCAGGAAATAGAAAATAGAAATACAATTGTCCGCAGACAGCAGGGTGAAGTACAACGTCTGTAAGTTTTCATTTACTGTGGAGTGCTCCCATTTACTTCTCTCCGCCCCCATCTCTCTCTCTCTCTCTCTCTCTCTCTCTCTCTCTCTATCTCTAGTTCTAATTTTTTTAGTGCCTAGGGCGTTAGAAAGGGTCATAAATGCCCGCTCTTGAGGTGAATTGAGTTCTCGGGTGAGCTGATCAGAGAAGACAATATCGAGCATATGAAGGCAGATACCAATTGTAAGCATCGGATTCCTTAAATTGAAAAGGCTAAAGTCAAGCTCAATGTCAGAATCTTATTCGGTAGCAAGTCAGTGACGGGAAGGGCATGGGATTTGAACTCCTCGCATATTTATCAGCAATCGAATAACTTGCCAACATGCCACCGACTCAATCCTTAATGCTAAGGTGCAGTAGGAGTACGATTGTAGCTCAAAGTTGTGGACTTCAAGACGAATAGCCTAGAAAATTGAATTTTAACAAGAATAAGAAAGGCCCGTTTCCCCATACAAAGATGATGTCAGGGATGTCCCGCCATCAAAAGTCACTACAAATCGATTTACCCCAAAGGATCTGAAAAAAACATGTGTGGAAGAGAAAAAGATCCTAAACGGTGCCAGCCCGGTGATCAAAAAACAGTCAGGCAAGATGAAAATCAACGGCGGGAAGAAATGTGTTTTCAACTTAAAAAGGACAGTGGAAATAGTAGAGCATGAGCGAAGATCATGAGAATATTAGGAATTTTTGAGCAGTTTGGTATCAGAGGAACGAAGTTCTCTAAAGAATGCTGTAACTTAGTGACGTCACTATAATAATACTTGCGATATGAAATTGTTCAACCTCCGTATAGGAATATTTTTAACTTTTTACCTCTGCTGCTTTCATACTGAAAAGCATTTATTCTTATTAAAATTATAAAAGATGATGAAGTGCTTTCTGTACTGGTGACTCTTTAATACGGTTATAACATAGATTTTCAGCAACTGTACAATTATATTTGATTAATATTAATAAAGATAATAAAGACCTTAAAGATTAAAATATTATAACACCGTATGCAAATATTTACATCGAGTTTGGTCATTAATGGAGAAGTAAAAGCAAGAATGACATTGCAATGAGTCAGTTTAACAATTGTTGAAAGTGTAAAAGATAAACGATAGGTTTGAACACATCCGGTGTCTAATGTTAAATAAATATATATTTAAAAATAGTGGAACACATCGTTGTTCTCTATTTTACTCCGTTTTCTTTCTCCTGCAAAAACAGAAAATAGCAAGAAATGTAGTAAATTCAAAAAGACTCCGTATTTTCTGTATAAATCTAGTCTTACAAGAAGCAACATATAACTAAATTAAGTTTAATGTTTATAGTTATTACCATATAAGGACTGGTAGGATTGACCAGATAGGATTCGAACCATGACATTCTGCTTACAAGCAAAGTATGCTATAAAACCCCGTCATTAAGCATCATTGAAGCTGGAACTGTTAACAAAGAAGTTTAAATGTTTTATAAATAGTAAAGCTGCTCTTTTACAACATTGAGCATAGTATTAAAAATTTATAATAAAATTAATTTTATGCTGTAAGTACATAAATACATTTTTGGAGATATGAATTCTAAAGTAAGATTATTAATTATGCCACTCGATCTGAGTAATTACAATCACTGCAGATATCTGTATTTGGTCAAAATCGTCGCTGCTAAATTTCAATATAGGATTCCAAAGGAGCATGGGTCTTAAGACACTGATGATAGTGCGGTAAAAAAAGTTGTAAAATAGCTAAATATAACAACTAAATAAATAAATAGATAAATAAAGATTGTCACTAACCTGCGTGATTTGAGCAGATTTCACTTTCCATTTGTTGAGATTATCATTCAGACAGAGGGACCAGCTTTCCTTCAGTTTCGCCCCTGAACCGTTCAACTGCTCTTTGCCCAACTCTTTTTATTTTATCCACAAATAGGAAAATGTAATTAGAATTAATAATAGAAATGACAGAATTAATACATGTTGATTTCACATTAGATACGTGTAATCTGTTTTACCTAATATCCTAGCGTCATAGGAGTGCAACAGAATTTAATCTGTACATATTTTTTAATGACGGTTTCACTGTTTATACTATCTAAATCATGTCTATATGTAAACATTGTTAAAATGATTCAATGGAAACATTCATACGCTGTGCAACTCAGACTTAATTAATATAATTACAATTAAATCAAATTGCTTATGGTGTTCAATATTTACACCAACTGATCATAAACAGTTCATACGCAAAACGTTACTATTGATTAAGTGAATTTTACCAGCTTTTTCTGTCATTGCTGACTCGCTGTCAAGATTAACAGTAGCTTGAGTTTCCTTCAACAACGACACCTGATGTTGCAGTGACGTCATCAGCGCATCGATTGCGTCACTCATCACGTTAAAGCTCGGATCAACTATGAAGTTTATGAACCCTGTTAGAGAACAAAATAATATTGTATCAATATTGTTCGCTCATTAACTTATATCACATCGTCTCTCTAGTATTATGCTAAGCTGAAGATCGCAGAGACATTTTTCTATTACCAGTCTGGTTTCATGCTTCATAAAGAGCACTACATCGATAAAGTTCAACAGAGACGTCCCTGACATTGTCCTAAGGTGAGGAACCGAATGTTAGATTGTTATTGATTGATTGACAAGATAATTACTTCACTAAATGCCCTATTGGCACCTTAACGTAGCTTATAGCTGGGGGAAATATGGTCTGTAGATTTTCTTTTTGCCTTCCTCAGTTCTTACTTGGTCGCTTCTTACGATATGTGAAGCTAACGATTGCTCAATTCTTCAGTGGTTCGAACATAACAATGAAATCCTGAACATATCTGTTGGACATGAATAAAATAAAGATTTTCATATATAATATTTCAGACAAATAAAACGCCAGCATAATTTATTGATTTTTAGTTGGTATATTAAATGAAATCAGATTAATTATTTAAAAAGTAGTTTGTCAATGTTTATGATTACAGAACAAATGCATAGAAGACTTTTAAGCTGCTGTCAAATTCTGACAAAACTATATCGATCTCTAAGGATTTGGTTTCTGATGATTCTCTCTAACGATCTATCCTGTGTTTATCTTATAGCATGATAAAAATAAACGTTCAAAAACTAATGTCTGGTTTAACGTTCGTTTCTTGTCACAAAACTTGTTAGAGACTGTGTGCGAAAATCGGATTCAAATGTTCAAATGAATTACGACAAAACGAAAATTGTCTGCTAAGTTCTAAAATTGTTCAAGAACCTGAAATTTAAGAATTACTCGCAGCCACCAGTGGTCGCTCCAGAAAGACACTATTTCCACAGGCGAGCTACAGGCGCCAAAACACACTTAAGCCTACTTACTAAATAAGGTATTGACTTTATTAAGGATATTTTTCTTTATTAGGTAAGACTTTAACCACGATGCAGTCCCCAATGCAAATTCATTCAATGTTTATCATACCTATCTGAGATTCTGCCACTAGAGTGTTGTTTCTGTCACACAGGGGAGATATCGGTAGATTTAGCAGTTTCTCTCTGTCGCCCTGTAGAAACCAGAAAATATTACAATAATTTTAAGATTTTAATAATTCGCGGAGCAATTATAAACGTTACAACTACAAGAGTTAGAGTGCTGCTATCGTCAATGACAATATCGATAATTACAATCAGTTCAATCCTGGGCTCTCCCGTCACTGACATCGCTTTCGAGTGAGGAAACTGACGTTAACCTTAGCTTTACCAGCCTTTTATAAAGTCAGAGAAACAATTTTAACCTTATTATAGCAATGGCAATTTATTATTTTAATCTTGGGTTCAAAGCTCCAACCACCATATATAGAGGGGGCCTCAAACTCTCAACACTTGTCTTATCGGTTTAACGTTTCAATTAATTATTTGATCGTGCAGAGCATTTTGAACCTTAGATAACTGAAGACAAATCTTTTGTTTGAGAATGAATCGTATCGTGAATCATATTCATCAAAGGGCACAAATCTTATTAAGGAGGTATAAACTGTTTTCGATCAGTAGTCTGTAGAGTATAGGCTGTAGAGTATAGGCTGTAGAGTATAGGCTGTAGTGTTTAGGCTGTAGAGTATAGGCTATAGAGTATAGGTTGTAGAGTATAGGCTGTAGAGTTTAGGTTGTAGAGTATAGGCTGTAGAGTATAGGCTGTAGAGTTTAAGCTGTAGAGTATAGGCTGTAGAGTACAGGCTGTAGAGTATAGGCTGTAGAGTATAGGCTGTAGAGTATAGGCTGTAGGGTATAGGCTGTAGAGTACAGGCTGTAGAGTATAGGCTGTAGAGTATAGGCTGTAGAGTTCAGGAGCATGGAAACATCAGTGGTCTGTATTAATATCATCGCTCGATGTATTAGCCTGAAATGCTTGAGCAGTGTTTTAAAAATGATTTAAAATATTTCTGTAAGAATTTTTTGAAATTTTAAACGAATTTAAGAAATGTGCTTTTTCTCTCTTTGTGCTTTGCTTATTGGCAGGTCCATAGCATATAGCACCTCCACTATTCTCTGTCTTCATTTTTCTCTTCACGTCCAACATACTTGTATGAGTGGATCTTTAAAGTACCTAACATTCCTATTGTCGATCTGTCTCTGTTTCTCTTTCCTTTTATTCTGCCTTCTATGAATTCTTTGAGAAAATTGTTCCCCCATTATAATGTCTACTATCCAACTCTTATTCCTATTTTTAACGCATTTATCAACTCTCTATATGTACCGACTCTCACCAGAACTTCTTTATTTGTCCTGCTTTGGGTCCAGCTAATATTTTTCCTTGTTCTAAATTTCCGCATTGTAAACGCTTCTGGTTCGCAGATATCTACTTTCCTTATGTGTGGTTCATACCAAGGTCTTCACTATCTCTTTCTTTGTGGCTTTCTTTAGCCTCTGTTAAACATTCTATCCTATTACCGAAGGCCTGTTTTACTTGTTCAATCCTACTGCATGATTTAGCTTCACGTAAATAGTATGTATTAAGATTATATATTAGGATTTAATGGTATATATCAGGATTTCTAGGGCAAACCCGGCTTTCGTTAATAGAAAATAATTTTTTTAACTGCGCTTATTATAATAAATTACTACAATAGTAGAGAGAACAAACGGTCAAACAGTCACTAACTTGTCTGAAAAATTCTTCAAGTAACAACTGAGTCCATTTGTGATGAAGGTTCCATTGTTTTGCCGGATGACTTATATCACAGCAGTGGACAATGAGAGACAGAACCTGGCATTTCTCTATGCTGTAAACATAAAGATGTCAAATGAAGTCAATGCTGTTTACAAAATCAACTCTCTTCCTCTCTCTTCCTCTGTCTCTCACTTTCTTTCTCTAAAGAAATTTATCTGTGAGCCTTTTGAAGTCTTTCTCAATATTTTGTACTTCAGTAAAGACTCAAGTTCTATTATAATTATTAGAGACTAACATCTCGATCTTAAATAAGTTAATACCACAGCAAAATGTATTTGTAGAATAAAATTTAAATAGTAAATTGTTGAAGGTAAAATGTTTACTGCTTTTTACTCTAGCTAAGGCCTAAGTCTGAAAGCTTTATTTCATTATTTTTATTAAATCTTTTTCAGGCCCCATGCTCTCTCCGTTTGCTAAAGATCCAATTTGTCATTGTAACAGCTTTTAAAAAGTGCTCTAATTAAAAAAAAAAAAAAAAGCCAATGTCATCCTTCTTGAAAAGCGAAAATGAAAATATTAACTGCAAAATTAATAAACGAAACTATTGAAAATTTAATGACAAATGATTAGTAGGCCTAGCATTAATTATAATTAGCAACTTGATCATACTTATCCGGAACCGCAAGTAGACTCTTCATTGTTTTTATTTGTTGAAAATGCGAGGACATGTCAGTGGCCAGCACTAGCTCTATCACCATTGAGCGAAATTCTCTGCTCAAAACAACACCAGTGCACTTTAATTGCAAAAACTTAGAAAGAGGAATTGCAATTGTTTGCAAAGTTTGACCAAGACCTTAGCCGTGTTTCTTATTCCTTGATGGATTCAATGATTCGTAAGGAAATTAATAAAACGCACATAGTGGCTTCATTTGTAGAAACAAATGTGATCTGCGTTACGCAATAAAACCAACAATGTGTCGATCATACTTTAGATTACTAGATAATTCAAATTCATACAGGTTCATGTTACATCAGTTGTACACGGTCATGCTACATCAGTTGTACAAGGTCATGCTACATCAGTTGTACAAGTTCATGTTACATCAGTTGTACAAGGTCATGCTACATCAGTTGTACAAGGTCATGCTACATCAGGTGTACACGGTCATGCTACATCAGTTGTACAAGGGCATGCTACATCAGTTGTACAAGTTCATGTTACATCAGTTGTACAAGGTCATGCTACATCAGTTGTACAAGTTCATGTTACATCAGTTGTACACGGTCATGCTACATCAGTTGTACACGATCATGCTACATCAGTTGTACACGGTCATGCTACATCAGTTGTACAAGTTCATGCTACATCAGTTGTACAAGGTCATGCTACATCAGTTGTACACGGTCATGCTACATCAATTGCACAAGGTCATGCTACATCAGTTGTACAAGATCATGTTACATCAGTTGTACAAGGTCATGCTACATCAGTTGTACAAGGTCATGCTACATCAGTTACACAAGGTCATGCCACATCAGTTGTACAAGGTCATGCCATATCAGTTGTACAAGGTCATGCCACATCAGTTGCACAAGGTCATGCTACATCAGTTGTACAAGGTCATGCTACATCAATTGCACAAGGTCATGCCACATCAGTTGTAGAAAATAAATTTTATACATTTATGTGCATCTAAGCTTACAGCTTTGATATCTTGATTAGTTAATTCCATAACAGAGTGGTTAATCGTACTCATCTTCTTATTCTCTCTCTCTCTCTCTCTCTTAGTGCACGGCCTATTGGCAATTCCATGGCATAAAACTCCTCCGCATATTTCTATTCTATACCCTTCTCTACATATCAATATACGAATTAGTTATATTATCACCTGTACTCGTCAGGTTTGAGGCCAGACAGGATATTGAGCTGCTCATCCTCTCTGATCAGCCTGAAGGCGGCGCTCACGTGGTAGTTCTCCAGTACAGCCCTGTCATTGTAGAGCAGAGCCAACGCCGAGCTGTCACATTGGAATGAGCATCAAAGTGCTAGTCATAACATTGTGTACATGTAGAATTATGTAAGATCTACTACATCCAAGGTCATATATTCTTTGTGTACACGCAGAATTGTGTAAGATCTACTAAATCAAAGATCATATATTCCATGTATACATGCAGAATTATGTTGATCTACCAAATCAAAGATCATATATTCCTTGTGTGTATGCAGAATTTTGTAAATTTACTAAATCAAAGTTCATATATTCCATGTATACTTGCAGAATTTTGTAAGATCTACGAAGTCAAAGATCATCCATGTGTACAAGCAGAATTCAGCTTGAATCCGGACACATCACGAATAAATGTTCATACGTAAGAATATTATGTTAAATGTTATATATAAGTACACATAAACTCTATACTAAACTAAGCTATATATATATATATAATTATATATATATATATATAATATATTATATATATAAAATATTATATATATAAAATATTATATGTATATAATATATTATATTAACTATATACACATGTATAATTTTGTAAGTATATATATATATACATGTATATATAATAAATATATTATATATAAATGTATATATATATATAATACATGTACAGTATATATATACAAAATATAAATACACATATATTGCAATATTGCAAATAATATATTTATATACATGTGTTATATGTTTCTTTGAATAGTTGCCTTTAATAAAACGGAAGTAATGACTAACTTGGTGTTGATATGGAATGTGTTGGTTGTTCCAGTATGCTCGTAGTCATGGATCATTGCTGATATAAGAATGGCGAGGATTTCCAAGTCAGATAACCATACCTTTTCACACAGCAACCAGTCAGTAACGTTAGGTAATATGGAGAGCTCTCTAAACTGTCTAGTGGTGAATCGTGTGATGTTAAAATTAATACATGTCATCACAAATTATCATTGCCCTATAAAGTGTTCTAAAATTTAACCCGTCATTCTACTGATAAGAAATTGTTCTGAATAACATTAAAATTATTATATTCATGACTGTCTGTACAATTACATGCACATACATTTTAATGTGCATAAAGCGCCGCCATTAGGATTTGTTGAGCGTTTTTGGGTTAAACTAGCAGAATTTGACAGTTGAATTCTCAATAGAGTTCTTTTGCTGAGAGGCAACCAAATGCAGAAGAAGGCACTGAAAATCACGTCAGAATCGCTGTACTTTCTGGCTAAATGCTTAAAGTATGTCGTAAAAGAAATAAATTTGATTGAAACAAGCTTTTGATCTAATGACGATCATTGCCGATACTGTTAGGATTAGACAGAATAGGCAACTTTGGCAGATTTGGACTTTGGAACGAACACTAAACATAAATATACAGAGAAGGAGAGAGAGAGAGAGAGAGAACAATTTAGTAGTGAATACAAACAGTGAGTCCGCTTTGATTGATGACGTAACTAGCTGTCTGCGTGACGTCAGCAGCGTGCAGAAGGTTATGATAAGGATTGGAGTATCTGCTGTAACCAGCTTCCAACTTCAATAGAAACGCTTCCATGTGAATCCTGCTTATCTAAAACAAATAGAAATGCTTCTACGTAAATCCAACATATCTAGTATAAAAAGAAATTTTTCCAACTGAATTCTGTTTATCTAAAACAAAAAGAAATGCTTAAACGTAAATCCTGATTAAATATGCCATAGAGAAACCGTCCACATATCATTTCTGTTAATTAAACATATACCGAATTTTTTTGTTAGTATAGTTACGCACATGACATACCACACGTGCTACATGGTTTCCTTTCTTGGTTTCTGTTTTTGTAGTTTTCGTTATTTCCTCCACTCCTCTCCATGGTTATTAGTCATCTTTGCTTTTCGTTGGCGCATCTATTGCAGCCGGCGCGGATTTAAGAATAACCTTCCAACACCCTCGGGATTTTTTCTTTCAAAGCTGTCAACACTCGGTCTTCCAAGGTGGTCGCCCACAAAGTACTAACTGGCGCGATGGAGTTTAACTTCGTTCAACTGACGCGCAGCTTAACCGAGTGCTCTAAATCCCTCCCCGTTTTGCTCGAATTGATATGAATCAGTTGTTTCTATTGTTCAGCATCCAGCTATTAGTACAATTCGTACTTTAACGACTGAGAATTTTAGGAATTTTAACTATGTAAAATATTGTATGTCAACTTAAATAAATTGAAAAGTGCAAAAAATTAGTTCATTGCATACTAATGTATAGTGTATTTATAGAAAGTTCAAAAATTAAATTTCATCCTTGTTCTTTATAATTTGGTCAAAACATTCGGAGTAGTAACCGTTAGTCACATTCTCACAATACCCAAAATTATTTTGACTGCATTTTGCTAATTACTCATCAGTTTTTTTTGTATTAAACTTTGCAAGATCTTCCATCCGCGGATTAAAAGTGGGTTCAAATCCTAGACTTTTCTGTCAAGAAAAGTCTAGGAGTCTATATCTTTTCAAGAAATGAAACTGATCTTAAAGCCGGGTTTAGCATTTTTGCTTTACAATTTTAAACGAATACTCGTGCTTTATAAATGGTGTAGACGCACGAACGTGAGACTCAAACATTTTGGGGTTTGCATGGAGCATCAATGCACTGCGGCATATAGAGAACAAGGATTAGTGTCATAGAGGAAGTTATTACCCTGAGCACGTGACAGGGAACTGAAACGATGAAAAGCCAAACTAAACCCGGTCAGTACGCTTATAAACAGGCAGGCGAACAATTGCTCAGTGATTCAGTGTGTAAGCACGTAAGGTAACGGCATGAAGTTTTAAAGGCGCATCCTGGGGTGCTGGGATCAATTCCCGGTAGAGCTGATCAGAGAGAGTGAAATCTCGGACATTCACCTTTCAGGGTGCACTTTAACTTTATTTGGTGTTAAGCATATCCTATTCGAATCAGCTAATATAACGTAATCTAGAGCTTAAGTTAATACTTTTAACAGATCAAGAGTAATTAACAATCAGTTGATTTAACCAAATGGAGAAATTGCAGATATTTGCTGTGTAAATTTAAAAACCTTTAATTTTGAGAAGAGATCATATCTCCGCAGAAGTTCCACACCTACGTCTCTAAGTGCGTGACCTTCACCTTTCTCATTTAATGTAAATACATCAAACGACCAGTCGTCAAGTGACTACAACATTCAATTACAATTATATATTTAGTTAATGATGTTAAACATAGTACATTGATATTAATTTTAAAAAGCATCCAGTTTAATAGACTTCAACAGATAAATAGTTCTATCGTTTACATACGTCATATGGCAACATAATACCAACAGCATAATATTCATATGGCTTCTGTACGGTTTGGGTTTTGAAAGACTATAGAAGTCACTGTCTCAAAAATTGGAATTTAACGTCACTTATTGATCTATAAGATCAATAAGTGACGTTAACCTTAGCTTGTTAGCTTTACTTTAGTCTTAAGATATAGTGTGGGACTTGCCTTGAGCAGCAGTTGAACCTCGGTGGGTGAGTCTTGACCCGTGAGACTTGTCGTTCGACGATATATTCTAGAAACATTACAACATTACATTACATCACAACATTACATCAATATACAGAAATATATTATACATGACAACTACCGCGAACTGAGCTGTCAAGAAAAGATGTTTAATTTTCATCATGCAGGATTAAAATTATATTAGTACTTGTTAAGATAGCACGAATGCAGAATGTATTATGCAGTAATTCGTGCGCAGTTTCACGACATGTATTTCTGTAAGATTTTAAAGTTCACATTATATATTGGTCAGTTTTATGGCCACTGTAAATGTAGAGTTTTTTAGATGTTTAAATATTTTAAGATACTTTTAGCTATAAAATATTTTTTGTAGACAACTATAATGGCCGCCGTATTTTACGCCTAGTATTTTACGAGTTGAATTAGAATTTTATTGGCTTTTGTCTGCACTTCATTTAGCAGTGTTGCACTTTAAACCTGTCATTGACAAACAAAAGAAATAACCGTTAACTCTGATTGAGAAGAGTTGTTAGCAATATTTAATTTTATTCCTGACGGACACTTGGGCTGCTACTTTCTTCGAAGATTGATTTGCTCGCAGTTATAATCGGATTTGCACTAAAAGCTTTTGAGATTTTTCTGTTAGCACTTCCGTTGGCAACCCGCATTATTGCATAACTGTTTCGCATTTAAAACCTACGTTGAGTACAACGGTAAATCTTGCACCCGAGTAGGGTACTGAATTATTTAATGACGTCCCTGACATCATCCCTGGATGAGGAAACGGACGTTAAACCTTTATTTATTTATTTATTTATTATTTAAAGGTACGCAGTATTAACGCAATTTCTCAAATTTGTCCTTAATATTAATAATATCAACAATTCGAGTGCCACTGTTGTCCATGATAACATCGAGCACTATTGTGACAAATCCATGCCGATGACCAATAGAAGGTCCAAACGGTGCAAAACAGAATGTAATTTCTAAAATTCATTTACACAGAAATGATAAAGTTCTAAATATGGAAAACACTCCTATAAATTCTTCGTATGAATTCACAGATGAAAGAGTGACAAATTTATTATGTAGCCTGGACGCTAACGCCTACAGGCTAATTTTTAAGATTCGCGTGTTATAATCACTTTTTCGGTGTGAGTCAATTATTCTTTGAATTCACATCGAAATCATTTAGCGGATTTATTGTCAAATATCAACAGCGTAACCAGCTTCCCACACAACTAGCGTTTTCCCCTGGAGGTTTATTATTTCCAGACACGCAATTCGTTAACTTGCGTGTCCAAGAAATCTTTTCTGCTTCTCGCCAAATGGAATCAAACACTTAAATACTAAACCTCAGTCATAAAGGTGAAGTAGCACTTGTAGCAAATAACGTCCGCTAATGGATATTGTATATCTGCCAGTACGCACGAATATTGCTTAGTGTTCGTGTTTGGCTGCTCTGAATGTCCAAAATGTCCCAATAGCACAGAGTGTATAGCGTCAGACAATGATAGGAAATTTTGAACGACCGATCATTTAGGATATGAAACTCATGTGGGTTCATTTTTAGAGAATATCAGAAAGTAAACTCCCAAGTATTAGAATTCTCATGACCAGTAATGGAGTAAACTGTTATGATATTATTATATGATATTACAATAATTTTATATTATTATATGATATCAAAGTGATAAATATCATCAAGGATGATTTCATTATAATTTCTTGAGCATCTGATAATGTTTATCATTACTGTTATCTGCAATACTTGTGGTGTAATTGCTGCCTTAAGTTTTAGCAAAATTAATTATTATTGTTTTAGTAATAATAATAAAGGTTTAACGTCCGTTTCCTCATACAAGGATGATGCCAGGGACCTCCCCCCTCACATGTCACTACAAATCGATGCACCCAAAACTATCTGAAAAAGCATGTGCTAAAGAGAAAGAAAAGGATAATAAATGTTGCCGCGGTCCGGTGATCAAAAAACAGTCAGGCAAGATGAAAAAAATATCTGGCGGGAAGGGATGTGTTTTTAGCCAACACCCGAAAGTGGAAGTAGGAGTTAGAGATTTCCAAATATTTATAGAAGTCTAAAGCAAATCAATCAATAGCTATAAACTTAAGCTATAAGCTTAAGCTATAATATCCTCTTTGCTTCGATCGATGTTTAAATCCTGGCTCTTTATAATTGTGAAGTTTACTACAACCAAAACCGACTAATTTGAACATAGCAGGTCTCCAGATACTGCAAAATGATGACAATTAATCATCTAATGACGTCTATTTATTTCAATTTTTGATAAAATATCGTAACACCATACTTGTCACACAATTTATAAAAATCTTTAACTTCATTTAAATTCTTTTATTTTGCTTTTCTTTTTCTTTAGCACTTTTTAAGCTGATCAACTGAGGTCGAAATAAACTATGACAGAAAATAGAAAGTTAGTACTGTGAAAAAAAGGAATAAGCAAGCAATAAAGCAGACAGAGAAAATATGTCACACAAAATGAAATGATGGTGAGAGAAATAAGTACTGAATGCATAAAGGCTTGAGATAGAATGACAGATAGTTAAGCGAATCATACAGCAACCTGTCTACTACGATACCCGCCCTGATGGCATGAGCGACGGACCTGAACCTGAGCTTGTCATCAGCTGCCCTCTTCCCACCCAGTGACCCCGGTGACCTTGTGAAGGTCATGGTCAGCCAATCTCTGACCTCTCTGGGCACACCGTCAGGCTCCACCACTCCCAGAATATCATCATCGTCTAGTCCAACGTCTCCCACTAATTTGCTTGAAAATTATTTACACATTTTGCATTAAAATTAACTAAACTATTTTCATTAAAATTAATTAAACATTTTGCATTAAAATTAATTAAACATTTTGTACATTGAGAGAGAGAATCTACAGTAGTTGTTTTAAAGTACGAGCCAACAAGTCTCTAGGTAGATAGAATTTACTTTAATTTCCTTTAGTGCAGCTGTTTTGAATTGCAGTGGCAATTATTTGCAGAAAATCTAACCAATTATTTTGCTAGTATTTAAAACATAACTATTTAATATTCCTAAGAACTATTTTTTAATTATAATTGCAATTATTTTGTACCGTATTGTGTACGGATTGCTGAAGCATATATCAACCGTGGACTGTACATGTCGTAAAAGGTGACAATGTACTAAGATCCAAGCCAACGTCTGAAAGGGCATTCAGTTGGTGAGCGCATAGGCTCCAGAAATTGCTACAAAATTTTCTAATCTAAACCCTAGAAACTGGGATTCTTGGAAGATGATTATGATTTAATATACATGTACACTGGCTGGAGCCAGTGGCGAAGTCGGTAAGATACTCGACCGCGGATCAGTATACTCGGGGTTCAAATCCTGGGCTTGCCCGTCACTGACATCACTTTAGAGTGAGGAAGCTGATGTTAACCTTAGCTTTTACAGTATGATTAGGCCTATACATGTATGTTATGCTATATTATGTTATTGAAGCATCAGTGATGATCATGCTTTTATTTTATTCAGTGAATTGTTTAACAAACCTCATCTCTACAATGTAAATATTCTCGGAAACTTTAGCAGCGTATTCCAGATTAGCGATGACGTCTTCCTTCCTCACATAGCTGCTTTCCCTCAATCTTTCCAGCAACTCACGAAGTCTGCAAAAAGTATTCCATTCCATCAAATGACTTATTATGTTTAAGTTTAAGTCTTCGAATAGAACTCTTGTTACGAACTACCAACTTAAGCGCTTTATTTTACTGGCAAGAGACACAAGTATAGTTTATGTTAGTTCTTAAAATTTAAGTTTGATATTTGATGCACCAAGTAATACGTCATAGGCTATTGCGCATTTATCTAAGTTTGTGTTGTTAGCTGAGTAAGAATATTTGCCTTATAAGTATAGAAGGTAATCGGTCTGAGTCAAATCCACATCTTCTGTCAGTAACTCTTGAGAAACAGAAGCAAAAAAGGCGTTAAACATAACTCGATATATTTGAAGCTGAAAGATGTAAGAGAATGAAGAACTAACGGGGTAAAAATTTATATGATGATCGACAGAAAAAAAGTTCAACGGTTTGATTGTGCATCCCTATTTAGAAATGAAGAGAAAAAGAATGCAGGGATAGTTGAAGAAATTACGCCATGAACCTGCTATGAGGCCTACAAAAGAGCGAGATGAGATCCATACCTGAGTGAGCAGATTCTTAAAGCATCGGTGCTGTCAGTTGCTGGTAGATTATCAATCCTGCTCAAGTCCTCATTTGACCTTGGAATGACCCTGACCACTTCAATCTCGTGACCTTCACTGATGTCCTCACTTCTCACAGCTCTCACCTTGGTTCCGTGAGGTCCGACAAGGTGAACATCACTCAGACTGCCTCGACCTTGACCGTTGCTAATGCCTTCAGAGTATCTTCTTAGTATCGTCAGTGACCCGGCCCCTGCAGCATTGCAAGTAGGTTTGTGACAAAAACATTCGATTAAATAGCAAAACATTCGATTAAATACCCAGCTAGTGAAATCGGTAAGCCACTCGACCGCGGATCAGTATGTGTGGGGTTCAATTCCTGGGCTCGCCCGTCACTGACATCTCTTTCGAGTGTGGAAACTGACGTTAACCTTAGCTTTTTAGCTTTTAAATGAAATAGTTTATAATTTTATAATCTCTGTTAACAAGTATCTGATACGTTGGCTTCTGTGGTGTTGATTTTGAAGTAGACCTAATTGAATTAGCTTTACTTCAAGTAGTATTGGACATATAAAAGTCTATCATAAATTAGTAAATTACTAGTTAATTGGTATTCTTGAATTACGTTAAGAATTAAATTTAAAAGTAGTAGCGAAATTTTCATTAGGAAATTACATTACTTCATTTTATTATATACTATTTCCCAACGTCTCTAAAATAACTAGGAAAGAGAGAGAGAGAGAGAGGAAAATCTATATTTTCATAAATAAAGATTAAAGATAATACAACACATGTACATATCATACAACATAGGCAACAGGCAATCAAAAGCGATACACATATCCTGTTTAGTTGCTCATATATCAGTTCATACTATCAAATAAAAACAGATCAAAGAAAACTAAAGTGGACAAAACACCATATGCCATAAATAAAATAAAATACAACAATGAAAATTATCGAAATGATGCAATACTTACGTGCAAGAACTTTGTTTGTCTTCATATCGTTTAGTTGATCATTGTTGATAGTGCAAGAGGTTTGATTCAGAGAACTGCAACTGCTTCTGCCTTCCTCAAGGTTATTGGCCACTGCACATGCAAACACGAAATTGCAATTTAGAAATTAGAATTATGCAAATGTAGACTTAAGACTGTATTGTCACTGACATTTGAGCTCAGGTATGGCCGTCGGTAGGCAGAATTCTAATTAAATGAAAGGTATAATACATGCTGTGCAGCGAATAAACCGCGTATAACCGCGTATCTTGTATAACTAAATTAAATCTGATCGGTCGTCCAGTTATATTACAGGATCCCAACTGTTAAATGCAAGTGTTATTGACTTGCAAGTTCTAAACTACATTATTATTACACATGGCTTCCTTTTAATTATAATAGAATTCTGAAAAAGGCAAATTACTCGAAAATCAGCTTTGCTATCGTAAGCAAATTAACAAGAATTGTTTTATGCGTTTAAAGTTTGAACTTTTGCTGCTGTGAAGGTAGAAATCCTGTTCCTCATATCATATCTAAAGGTCATTTAGCATCAAATTGTATATGCGCAAGGTCCTATTTATTAGAGATGGGAATCGAACCGAACCCTAAAATCTACAATTTTAACCGAACCGAACTCGAATCCAGACTCTGAGCGAACCCGAACCGAACCTGAACCCAGACTCTGGCCGAACCCGAACCGAACCCGAACCCAGACTCTGGCCGAACCGAACTGAATCAAACTCTTGTAGTTCCTTTCTTCTTCACCAGCCTGGCATTAAATAACGTAGTAAGAACAATACAAATATACATGTATATCAGTTTTTGCATTTACATGTCTTACAATATCTAACAGCATATATTCAGGTAAGGCTCGTTCCGACACTAATTTTAAAATGATAGCGGTGCAAAGGAATGGTAGCGGGAAGTGAGACGGGCCTATAGAAGATAATGGATAGCCTGAATGATACGGCTTTGAAATATGGAATGAAGATTAACATCAAAGAGATAAATGCGATGAGAGTATTCCATAAAAATCTGAAAATGCCTGACTCAATCTAGGTGGATTTTTTCTTGTTAAATTCAAATTATGAATTTTTTCTAATTTTAGTGTGGAACCTTAATATTTTTGCAGCCATATTTACCAATAATTATATAAGACATTCTACATGTGTTCTATATCTGGAGTAAATAATTTTGCACCATAGCAATTCAATAATTTCATAACTATTTTCGTAACTTCATAATTGATCTGAGAGTTTCAAATTTGAAACCCTAAGTTAAATTATGAAGCTTATTACTGGTCAGTTGATAACAAACGGTGTATATTATGATCATTTTCCTATGGAAGTACACGTGTTTACCAAATCGTCTTTATTTAACATTTTTATGTTACTAAATTGCACTTTGTCTCTGAAATATTGGATCAAATTTTAGCCAAGACATTTCCACTTAATTATAAACGTATATATTAGATACGTTTATAATTAAGTGGAAATGTCTTGGCCAAAATTTGTTCCAATATTTCAGAGACAAAGTGCAATAGTAAAAGGCCAAGGCCTATAGGCCTAGGTGTAATAGGCCTATAGTGACAAAATTTTTTTAAAAATTGATGAAGCTTTCTATTTGCTCGTTATAATCAAGGAGAATATTTCAGATACAATAATAAAGCTAAATATTAATATTATGAACATTTGTTGCTCAACTTACAATATTTTAAGAAATGTACAGCATTAAATACCTCTTCTCTCCTTTTTTTCATTGTCATATTTTACCCAGGTGAAAAATATGAGGTGGCAGCTATTATGGCTTAATGAATTTTTAAGCATATTTACCATAAACCATTTTAAAAATATTTGTCGTAACCATGATTATTATAAGTAAAGTTAAACGATTGCAACATTATCCAAACCAAACCATGTCGAACCCAAATCGAACTCTTGCGAGTTGGAAAGCAAGTCGAACCCGAACCGAACCCGAACCCTTGTTAGAACCGAACCCGAACCGAACCGAACTTTCATTTTCAACGAACCGAACCGAACTCTGGAAATTCATATAACTCCCATCTCTACTATTTATATCATTTAATTACAGAGGTTATTTATTTCAATATCATATGCTATCTAGTCTATCTAAATATCATATACAAATTTATCTATTTTTAACTTAGACGTTCACCGTTCTCTGATCACATTCTTGTGCTGAGTATTTCGATTCTGCTTTCTTTTGTTGCTGATATAGGTCGACAATTTCATTCATTTGTTATAAACAATTAGAAAAAGTTAAAAATATTGATAACGAGATTTATCTAAGATGTTATATTATAATTGTAATATACCATTGAAGTGAAGTGAAATGAAATGTTATTTTTATTTTCCCAAAGTGAAAAATAAATCACTAAGAGCTCCGGGCGATAGATGATGATAGGAAAATGTAATAAAGCTGCTTGCATTAGGATGCTTTATCCACCGGAAGAAGTTGAGCTCTACATACACTATCTGAGTCTCTCTCTGAAACATCTGCTGACAAGTTTACAAGTATACATTTAAAAAAATAAAAGCCTCATAAGTGAGTCTCATGAGACATGGCTCCATATTTATATACTATATATCTTTGTCTGTCTATCTAACTATCCATATACGTGTCTGTCTGTCTGCATGTCTAGCTATCTATCTCTCGGTTTTTCTCGCTATCTCCTCTCTCGTCCTAGATGTCGCAACAATGCATACCAAGCAGACAGGATACTGAACAGCAATCCCTGCTGATATATTCAGCGCGTCACATGCCTAACAGTGTCATTTTCATTATATTTACCTCCTACATGTGTATCTGCCTGTGCTTCCATCCATTCATGAAAAAGTTCTAAATCTGGTTTTGGTAGTCAACCGTTGAGTATCAAATGATTTTGTCCTTATTCATTTCGCCGCCCACTAACAGCTTTCATCCAGGGTTTACTGCGTAAAACTGTTTCGTTTGTTATATAGCTGTGCGTCTTATGCTCAAACATAACATAATTTAGAATCGGTTGATTCGAATAATGTATAAATGCATCTATGAATTTAAGAACTCATAAGAAAGAATTCTAAAAAACCGGATGTAAGGACTCTTCTGCCAATTTGTGTTCTACAAACGTGTTGAATAGTATCTTGACGTCTCGAAATTATCAAGTTTAAAAGTTCCACGAAGATACAGGGCAAACGTGGAAGTGTGGTGGAAAACCTCTGACAAAGAAACGAGTTTAACTGTCGACCACGGGATTGTTAAGTTTATATTTCACAAAATACAGTAGGCCTATCATTTTGAACCATTTACAAAGAAATTCTTTTAATTTTTATTCCTGCTCTCCTCTCTGGAATGGCGTGTCATTATAAATACCACGGAAAAAACCACATTGTATCGTTGCAGAGCCATTGACAACGTTGCCTCAGAAAAGATTTCTCACGGAGATCTCTAGTAACAGCAGTAGTTACCTTGATCAACACATCAATGAAGTCTGTGCCTGCAGAATTGGGTGCCCATGGTCTCAAAGGCTATGGGGACAGATACATAGGCCTATCTACAAGATAATTTACTGAATTTCATAAGTTACTTATATAAGAAAGTTGTATTTTATTTTTATGTCTAGCATCATTATTACTACCATTAACAACAGGCAACGAATACTAATAACCATTGAGGGGAAAGGAGGAGGTAACGGTAACTATAAATACAGCAACTAAGAAAGGAAACTATGTAGTACATGCGGTATATTATGAGTGTAACTATTCGGAATAAAAAATTTAAAAAATGTACTATTCATTTTATTTAGATTAGATTTTATACAATACTGGCGTACAAAATAACTAACGTAACAGTGCTGCTGAAGACTTGCTTTGTCTGCAAACAGACGTGCATAGAGTAAAGCAGAAAGTGAAGATATGTTTACGGATCCACTACAATGAAAACTAATGATGTCGTTTGTGTGAGGAGAAACCACTGAGTTACGTGATACCTAGGAAGGGTCGCCGAGCTGCAGAAACTTGTTGTTTCGTATTCCACGGGTGAAGGTGATTAGTTTAAATTTCAATCCTTATTGGTTAAATGGGTAAGCTAAGTAGCTATAATAGCTAAGTAAATAAACTAAGTATCTGCGTATATAAGTTAAGTAGCTAAGCGAAGTAGCTTATTAGCTAAGTAGCTTTATTAATTAATTGGTCAGTGAGTACTGCACTTCAACGCAGTACGCACCATTATGAGCAATTAACACTTGGAATCGTAGGTAGGCGTAAGATAAATAGCAATTGCTACTTTTATAAAATTCAGTTTAATTCAATAAAAATTATCACCGCATACGAACGTGTTGGAATTTATATCCGATCTCTAGAAAGAAAATGAAAAGCGGTTATTATTATCTTACTAAATTAATGTCATCTCACAGGTTTTCCTCTATTGATGTAAACTTAAATTTATTACAGTTGCGTTACTGTATAAAACCATGATACAGAGTTCTGCAGCGTATATAAATTACTTCACATCCCTCATTTAGAATGTATTCATTTAGAAATATTTAATCAACGTAATTTAATAAATTTAATAAATTAATAAAGAAATTTCGAATCATTTAGTAAGATTCATTTAGAAAGTAATTTCGTTTGAATCAACCAATCAATTTCGTTCGCAATTAAGATGAAATTATATTATTATCATGAACTCAACATGATGTTTTATAAAAACAAAGAATCAAAATGTAATGAAATGCAGTCCAAGCTGGATACTTTCATCCCATATCTTTTCCTTTGTTAAAATCTGCCGAAACTCATCACAAAGTTACGTAACTTGATAGGCTAGTATTTAGGATGTAAACTTCTCAGGCTTTTTACTAATAGATGTTAATTTATAATGGAACTTCATTTAAATCAGATCTATCGGTCAAAACCATCCACAGTCTGATGAAATTATAGAAATATAACTGTAAATGACTGCGAATTTTTGTGTGTAACAGATCCACTGCAATCTCATTCCCAACTTCACAGAGTCCTTTCTTTAGGTAAAAATGGGGGGTTGCTCTGCTGAAACTTGCATAACTGGCCAATCTCTGTACCAAACTGGGTGAAAATAGGCCACCCCATCAGACATTAGTCCTTTAGTAATTGGTAAAAGATCTATTGGAAAATATTAGAAAAAGCCTGAGATATTCAAACTTTTTGCAGGTGTAATCATTTTTTTACTCACCTTGCATACATTATCAATAGCACATTTGTCAACTTATCTAGGCCTACATGCAATATATAATTAATCGATAATTTGCATTGTCTCTGTAATGATTTTGCACGAAAAGTTATTGCATTAATGCGTAGGAGTTCAATTTGAAAATTTATCGACTATGATCTGAGGATATAAAAAGCTTATAAACTCACTTACGAATGCATATATTTATTACTTATATGTTCATTTATTACATCTAAGTACGATTTTTTAACTATTCTCTCTACTCCTATAGTCCTGGAATTATTGACATATATTATGATTTAATAAACAATCTTTAAACTCTGAGTTCAATATTCATTGCGTATAAAAGATCTACATCTACATTTTTGCAAATTAATATTCTCCGACGAGGTTTAATTAAAATCCCCCCTGCTTTTTAACCGGAACTAATACGGCTATCCACTCATTACAAGTAGGACATGGTTGATCATTTTAAGCATTCGCAGATGGTTTTTATTAAAATGTATGAAATGACGTTCAATTTTAATGTTGTAAATGTTTCTTTATAGTGTACTTGCCCGGGAGGCAGGAGGCCATTGGTTTGAATCCCAGCCAGACCCTCTCAAACGTATCCCTCACTTGTGATACGAAAACAGACGTTAAACTTAACTTTATAGCTTTTACTTACTATTATGCAGTGTAATCTGGTAGCTACAACTAATCACGTGTGAAATCATTAAACGTCAACTTTAACATTTCACTTTCAGCTAGGGCACATTGTATGCATCACGGATTGCTTTGCAATTATCGACAGCAGAAGATCTCAGGAACTGAAGAGAAACGATGAATTGCAAATGGAGCAGTTAACTAGCTCGCTACATTCAGCCGCCATGATGTTCCGGTAAACATTGAATGTGATGCGCAGGGACCTGCTGCGTCACGATATACAGGGTGCGCACTAAAAAATAATCCCCTTGCAAAATACTAGACAAGTAAACCCAATTATCTCTCTCTCTCTCTCTCTTAGTGCACTGCCTACTGGCAGGTCCATCGTATATAACGCCTCCAGCCCTCCACTCTTCACCACTCAAAATTATACCCAATTATAGAATAAGCAATGTAGTTAGCTCTATTTAAGCAATTTTAATAATTACGCAGCCTAATTTTCATTCCTGTCATAAGCATAATCTCCCGAAGAAAAATGATATATCAAAAGAAATATTATAAAGTAGATGATATAAGGATCCACTCGTATATGCATGTGGACATTGCTAGGAAAACGGAAGATAAAGATTAGTGGAGGCGTTATACACCATGGGCATGTCAGTAGGCAGTGCAGTGAGAGAGAGAGAGAGAGAGAGAGAGAGAGAGAGAGAGAATTTTCATTATAATTTAATTTTCAATTTAATATTCCTAATTTATTAAAAGACATAGCAAATATATTATTTGTTGTCTTACTGTTCCATTTTACCTGCATATTTGCAATTCTTTATCTTTTTTGTCTGTATCTATGTGTATATACACAAATATGTATCTAAAAATATACATTATGAATGTATACATGGATATACACTGTTTATACATGTGTAAGCCTTTTATTAATTGCTTATGTATAGATTAGAATTAACTATAAAAGTGAAACATTAAACTACTTGTCTAGCGCAAGAACAATACATGTACTTAATAACAGATACCAGAAAGGAATTCCTACATAACATGTGCTACAAAATAGAAACTTATCATGTTTAAACCAAATACTAAAAGTATGCAAAGTAGTTACTTTTACCATGCAAGATACAACAGGTATTTCTACAAAAACATCTGCAGCGAAATATCTTTAAGGACGTGTCTCATGTGAGTGTAGGAAGCATAATCCAATAAGAGCTTCTTATGCCGCATTGACATAAGAATGACAAGTTGCTGGACTCACTTTTTATACATGTAGTTATTATAGGTAATTCTGGACGGATAATTATGACAAGCACAGCTTAACCGTAATATACTTGTACTATAAGAGTTTTATAGAATCCCCGTGTTGTGTCCGGATTTTCGGAAGAATAGACCAACCGGTGACTACACGCGTCGTAGAAGGCGACTAAAGCACTAAGATCCATACCAACGTCAGTAAGGGCATTCTGTTGGTGAGCGCGTGGGCTCCAGGAATTGCTACAAAAACTTAAGCAAATGGAAAAGTCTCAAATAGAGGATTGGCTGATGATATGATGTACGACAGAGAGGATATGAGACAGTCTATTTGTATCCCGACCCTGGTTAAACTGGGATTCAGGGGAGGATGATGATGATGATGATGATGATATAAGTGTCTTTATACACGTAGTATTACACATAAGAACAATATCGGTTGATGATGCGATTTAAAATATTATTTCATAAGCAAGCTTAGTGCTAATGACAATGGAAGACTTATTGACGATTATCTATTGAAACACTATAGCTACAGATATGAGAAGAAGAAATGAGAACTTAACTGACGAAAACTGAATTGGAAATCGATAGGCCTATCATAGTAACAAGATTTTCATGGGCATTCAGTTACACTATCAGCTTCGTACTATTCTACAGAGAGTTCAGCACGTGAGCCCTATGTCAACATTTGCTGAAACCAAACCATGCAAATAAAATATGTATCGAAGCTCTCCCTCCCTCTATGAACTCTATCAACTATCAGGTTCAAGTTATATGCACGTTTTATTTACAGGTCTAAATAGCTTAAATGAATAATCGCACTGTCGATGTAAACAGAGTTTTTGAAAATACAGCAGTACAGTGTAATTTATTAGAAAATAAATTACCGTAATAGAATTTATTAGAAGCACAAGTATTTAAAAGTATAGACAGTAAGAAATATCCACAAACTTTTTAAGAAGTATGAAACGATCGATGCATAGCGAATGAATGAAAAATTAATAAATTAAAAAAAGAATAATTTAAAAGTTAAATACTAAATACTTACTTAATAAGCAATCAAACCAATGCTAAAACAAGAAATATGAGATTCACATAACTCTACTCAAAATCATGCTCTATTCAATGGACGAAAAGCTTATAGAATAAGTACACAAACTATAGGCCTATCGCTTCCTTTCTGTCAGTAAAGCAAAAATCTCAATCGCAGAAAATCAGAGTCTTCTTAATGTGTTAAATGTCTAAACAAATATCTTGAACGTGTTCGAGTAAAATATGGCGATGATAATAACGATGTCTTCAGCGACAAAGAGTTGATTCTGACCCATGAAGTCCGGTGGAAGGCATAATGAACACATGAGATACATGGAAAGGATGTCGTGCTGGAAGGAGTCTAAGCTGGATAATGAAGCTGAGAGCTGTTTCATCAAAAGAGCGGCGTGCGTTTGTTGGAGATGTATTCAGAATGTGACAAGAAATGTTCTAGTTTATTCAAAAAGTAGAAAATTCTAAATTTAAATGTCGTCTAAGCATGACAATAACAAACACCCCAACCTCAATCATAACACGAACACATGACGCCAGACTCTCCTTCAATCATTGAAGTTAATCTGCTAAGCCTAGGACACTGAGTTTTATATTTATTATATAGCTACATAGCTATACATTATAGGCCTAGGCATTATTACAGCTAAGTATAAATAAAATTACTGAGTTAGAATCCAAGAACTGCTTCCCTTTTTCTTCAAATGATTTAAGACGCCATAACTATGAGCAGTTTATGAGTAAGGAACCAACTTTCGCTGCTCATAGGATGGTAGACCTGTTGAATTCTTCCCGTGAAAGAGTTGTAAATGCCATGTCATCGAATAAGTTTTTGGAAACATTTGATTAGGTAATTAAGTTTCATTGAGCATATAAATAAGCTTTGTTTTTCTTCCATGTTCCTCCTGAGTAAGTATGCATAAAGGATATATGAACGTGAGAGAGTTACGTTCTGGTAAACTTCTTGATTTTTAAATGTAAACCTTATCATAGTTTCGAAAAAACAGATGTTGCAATAGAACTACTGCAGCTATGAGAATAAAATAGATTTGAATTGTGTACAAAGCAAATATTATGAATAGATGTTGACTCATAGAAAGATTACACCTGAAACCACGCTTTTCTCATAGTTGACCATTAAACCACGCTGTTCTTATAGTTGACCATTAAACCACGCTGTTCTTATAGTTGACTATTAAACCACGCTGTTCTTATAGTTGACTATTAAACCACGCTGTTCTTATAGTTGACTATTAAACCACGCTGTTCTTATAGTTGACCATTAAACCACTCTGTTCGTTTTGTTGACCATTAAATCACGCTGTTAGTATAGTTGACAATTAAACGCGCCATGAATTGTAACGGATCAACATATTCAAATTAGAGTAAAATAATAATAATCTGTATCAATTTCTACAGCTGAGTCACGACCGGTGTACGGTCTTTGAGACTGCTTTACAGCGTGTCGTCATTCTACATTTAGCAAGGCAGTTAGATACTCAGTATGTATACATTATATAGCTGAGCATAAGTAAAATTACAGATACATTCCAAACAAATGTTTATAGTGTAGTTGTAATGGATTTACAGACTATCGGGACAACGGAGTTACAATAGGCTAGAGAATATTATTTTGTCACACACTGATCTTGTTTAGGTTTGGTGCAGCTTAAGATACTAAAATCCTTTTTTTGTGGATTACTGAACATCGCACAGTAATCCCTAGTCCTACATGATACCGAAGTCTCTAACAGCATTGATATGACAAATGCAGTATTTATAGATCTATAAATCCACATGTTCCCAACAAGACGTAAGGGGATTAGTCCTGTTCAGAAGATATCCACGGTTAAGACTTTCTAGAGTGCCGGTTGATAAACGGTGACAGTTTAAATGCCTGAGTAGTGCTTGAATAACACCCTCCGTGTCATAAGTCAGGATATTATATCGGTATATCTTCACTTCCACCTCTCCACAATCCAATCTTCCATGCAACCTTTCACGATATTAGCATTTTTACTTTCGTACTCTTCCACTTCTGTTTTAGTCAAACACATTTTTCGTCGTCGACTTGGTAACTCTCATTGCGTAGAGGGTTTATCAAGGTGCAAATCTGGCAATAAAAACACTGGAAATCGAAAGCAACTGTGATAATGGACTAATGGTATACGATTGAAAATGCCAAAGCCAATTTTAACGTAAGTTTCCTGCTCGAATAGCACGTCAGTGGCGGGAACGTCATCTAACTTTAAAGAAATTCTAGAAAAAAGTAAAAAGAACATCAACTAATACATGTAGTTATATCGAATTTTTGAAGTTCACTCAAGTAAAATAAAAAACAAAAAAAATTAATTTTGAATTGATAGATTTAACATCATCATATTAAAATTATTGCAAGAATTGAAGAAATTGGTTAAGTTAAAATGGTTACAATAAACCAAGCTTACTTTAACAATGTCACCAAAACTTGCAGAGAATAAGAGCAATGATAATAATGATAATAATGATGATAATAATAATAATAACAATAATAATACTAATAATAATAATACTACTAATAATAATAATAAATAATATCAATAATAATAATAACAATAAAAATAATAACAATAATAATGACAATAATAATAATAAAGTCTCTTTTATCTTATTTTTTAGCCCAGGGCCCTTTACAGCCCAGGGCATTTAAAAAAAAATATTAATAATAATAATAATAATGATAATAACAATAAAGTAAATAATAGTGTATATTTCAATTTTTTCATACAAAGCAAAGAATTCTGATTACTATTTTATTATTTTATTTTTCCAGTATTATTGTATTATTCTAAAGTCTCTGGGTCAAGCACACCTCGAAAGTCTATCTGCACATCTAAAAAGTATTTGAAGCTAGCAGGATAATAATAATTAATTGCAATTAAAATAACAATTTTAATAAAATTTTGCAGGTTTATCGGCCTGTGACACAATTTAAGTGTTATAGGATACGCCTAACGATGAAGACATATGGCTTCGAGAACGTATACCAGTACAGCCGATAAGAAGTTGAGTATTGATTAGTATTGATTAATGTAAGTTAATGCATAAGAGTACAATTGTGCGAAGTAGTTACTACGTTCACATGCCCCTTAGTTTTATAGTATGAAATCAGAAAATAGTAAGATAGATTTGCGTGTACCAGCGTTTAAGTCTTCTGAATTTCGTGCTCCTGCATCAAAAAATCGTTTGATGCAAATGCATTAGTACGATTTCAGGAACTGAATACTGAAACTGGAAAACAACGTGCTTGCGTATGTTTAAGGAAGGAAAACTTTTGCTCTTAAGGAGGGACCTCACCCGCGAAAAGATGTTATAGAGGAAGACATAAAAACTAGAACAAATAATAAATTTAGTGCAAAAACATGTTTCAAATAACATATAGGCCTAGGCCTCCATGTAGCAGATTAGTCAAACTTAGTATTTGATATAAATTAGGATTAATATGGCAGAAATTTTAAAACGTTTCAGTTTCGGAAAATGATTGATAAAACTTACAATAATTATCTACAAAAGAGTAAAAAATGTCAAGGTTTTATACTTAAAACTAGTAGTAAATTATATAAAACTTTTTTATTATTAGTCACTGAGTATTCATTGATAGGAATATGCTGCGGAATAAAATATATTCGAATACAGATGAAAATAGAAATAGACTTATGGGTAGAATATACCAGTTTTATAGGTAAACACTGTATAAAAAACTTCATTTTAAAGTGCCGTTATACCCTTGAATGGGGTCGACACAGAGAAATATGAAATATTTGTACTGAATTAACAATCACAGAAAAAAAAGAATTATTAATGGTCTTTAGCACTCAAAACTGTTTTAGATTGAATGACAAATTTAAAATAATTTTCACACGTTTCAAAGATAAGTTTTGTCTCCCAGGTGGTTATATTACATGCATTCAAAATTAGAGTAGAGTTTGAACTCAATGTTTTTAGAACAAAAACATTTTATCCTTCTTAACTTTAAGTACTCTATTGAGATTACTAAAACCAGAATCTACATTAAAAAAGAATATCGTTCGCCTGCGATAAATCATATCGTCCTCCATTTGGTTTCACTGGTTCACGAAATTTCCATTTGCTCAATCCCGTTTCTAATGGCGGAGCGCATAAACTATTCTTCTCACGTCCTGACGTCTTGACGTAGTCGTGTTCCAATGCAACGTGTTATGTGACTCTTAATAAATCAGATTCTTTACCGAGACCGAATTGTACAGAAAGATTTCTGAAATATTTTGACAAATATTTTTGCAAATAAATCGAGGCACTTATATGGAGGAAGAATGAGAAACAGAACATTGCTTCAGGCAATTAAAGCCGAGAATTCACAACCTCGGCAATCATGAGCTTAACCGAGACTATATAGCTGCGTTTATACTATGAAGTTAAAGTTTCATGATATAAAAGTTCATTAGGAATGCAGACTTTATACCAGAATTAATTATTAAATTGTTTTGGATTGTGTTTAGTTTATAGCTTTCGAGACACCTCTATAGTTTGCACGATTTGAGCAATAGAAAGCACAAAAACGTTAAATACGAGTATGCCACAAATTAATTGTGATATCCTCTTTTTACAGTATAAAACATATTACATAAATGATTGGTAACATTTGAATTAATTGCGATACTGAGACTTGTCGGTAAAGCTAATGTTAACGTCAGCTTACTCGCTCGAAAGTGATGTCAGTGACGGGCGAGCCCAGGATTTAAACCCCGCACTTACTGATCCGCGGTCGAAAATCTTACCGACATCGCCGCCACTGGTTCCAGCCAGTGGCTATAAGTAGCATAACGATAAACCCCTAGGCGTTTGAAGAATATTCTCAAACCAAGAATTCTGTTATGAATTATAGATTATTAAATCAAGGATTTTCAGTGTGCACCGCAGCGCCACTAAAGATTAATTTTGGAGTCAGTAGAAGTTCAGTAGAAGAGATAAAAATTACAAAAATCATGAAATTATAAAAACAAAAACATGTGCATTCTGATATTTAATAAAAAATAGAATTATAATTGTACAATTGAAAGCAAAACCATTGCATAATAGCTCATAGAACCAACTCATAGTTCAAGCAAAGAATCGATCCTGAAAGAGGAATCTACTGTATAACCAGAAAGGCAAACTGTAATTTTATATTTTTATGTTCTAGTCAATTTCTATGCGTGAAATGAATTCAGATTTGCTATTCCTATTTCGAAGCTTCAAAAATAGTTATTATAATATAAACATCATTATCATCATCATTATCATCTTCCCTTGAATGCCAGTTTAACTAGGGTCGGGATACAAAAAGACTGTCTCAAATTCTCTCTGTCCTACACCACACCACCAGCCAATCCTCTATTTGAGACTTTTCCATTCGTTTAATTTTTTGTAACAATTACTGGAGCCTACGTACTCACCAACTGAATGCTCTTTATGACGTTGGTATGAATCTTAGTGCTTTAGTCGCCTTCTACGACACGTGCAGTCACCGGTTGATCAATTCTTCAAACCACTCGAATATAACTCGGGGAAGATATTATAATATAATACATTAACTAAATTTTCAGGATTTGACGGCTCTATATACTATAATATTTTCAATGCTTATAGAATTGTGGAAATCTCGAGTTAAACCAAATATTTCAGGAACTTTTCAGTTACAAAGTATCATTGCTTATTTAGCGCTTGCATGGAAGGAAAAATTCGCTTTAATGTGCTACTACCTACTGCAATAAAATTTTTAATAGTGATGAACTAAGCGACCATAAGCAATGAAAGTCGGTAGATAAGGAGAGCGGACGAAGCTACAATCATATTTCGTAGCCAGCCTCAGATTTCAAAAAGGCATACATAAACTGACAGAAAAAAGACAGCTCAATTTAATTACATAATTTACTCAGAAGATATTTCACACATGTAAAACTCATGTAAAATTCCAACACTATTATTATTTTTAAATGACACGTGAAGAAATGTCAGAACTGTCATATATCACTGATTTAAACTTTCACTAAATTCGTATCGCGTGAAGTCACGACAATTTGATATTAATGTTATACGATGACTAGTTTAATAGACGATGGATGACAGCATAAACATGTACTTGCATATACTAGCATATTCTTGCACATACTTGTAAATACTTGCATACACTAACATATAGGCCTACTGGCCTATATTTGCATACAACTGCATATACTTGCATAAACTGCATATAAGTGCAAATACTTTCCTATACTTGCTGAATCACGGTTAAGGCAGACATTTTCGAACAGTCAGTAGAAGTTCGAATGGAGGATTTACTCTTCACCTATTTTCCTTCTTACGAGGAAACCTCAAACTCGTGATTTAAATGTGCACGCTCTAGGCATATCATTTTTAAGGACTTTACACATTTTCAAGCACATTAACCACATATCATTTGATATCGCTCATGTCTGCTCGTAGTCTCGATTCCATATAGTTTCCACTCTACTGGAAAAATACATACATGTAATAAAGCAAATGGTGAGTGTCACATTAGGAGCTTCCTGTAGATAACTAATCATGACAACGACGTCGCGCTATAGGTTTTCACTCGGCCCCCACATTCTGTTCGTCGGTTGGATTTGGTTTCATTGTGCTTAATGTTGTCATGGACAACAGTAGCAATCTTATTGTATTTTTATTGTTGTTCAAAGAAATTCTATCTTTTCACAAATATAGCAACATGTTTTCGCTACACTATACACAATAGCTATCTATATGTGAAACGTTTAGTTTAACTTCTGCTTTTCTACCAAAAACTATATTGTTCGAGAAAATCCGACAGAACTCCGAACCCTGGCGGATCTTCTTTGATGGACTTCTGCTTATTGCGCAAGCTTGCTAACAAATCAACCAAAGAACTAGTTCAAGAGCATGCTAGAACAAAACAAACAATTTATCATTAAATAGGTTTGTACTAGCCTATGGTATATACTATTAGTTCATTTCACTACAAGACTCCGGACAGAGACAATTAAGTTAGAATATTTTTTTCGTAAATTTTGAAAAGAATTTGAAAAAGTGATCTTTTATTTATTACTCCAATATGCAACTACCTAGGACCTCCAGTGGGATCGGTAACTTGCTTGATTAATCGACATTCTACATCAGATTCAGATCAGAGATATACAGTATGCCATGGACCTTGAACTGAATTATCGCGATATCTTACGTTCTATTTGTCGATTATTATCTGGACTGAATCAGTGGCTATATGAGAGGTTGATATATTGACTGGAATGAATGTCTCACTTCCAGGATTAAAGTAACTGATGTCAATGCGTTTGTTCTTTTTCTTCATTTATACGCCATATATAAAAAAGAATCAGTAACTTATTTATTGACAAAATGCAAACATTAGCTGATTTAAATTTTGTGCTTCATCGATCAATCCATTGTATCATTTATTATATCATTTATTATATCATTTATGATATCATTTATGTCTCAAAACCGGACCTCATATGTGGCCGAAAATCCATCCAGTCTCTTTTAAATTTCAACTTTACAGCATTGTGATCATAATTATTCTCCTGCGCTTCAGATAGCAAGAAACTGTATCCCGTGTGCTTCTATAGGCACTAATGGTACTTATCGCTATAAAATATGACCTCTTCCCGCATCCGGAAAGGAACGAGAGCAAAAATGCGCCTTTCTTTTGAGAGTTTTTTTTATTGCAGTGAAGGGATTTGAAGAAATTACAACCGAGTTTAATGGCAAATGTTCCACTTTAAACTGCCAGCTTCAACTTTAAATACTTCACTAAAATCAAGCATGGAGCGATGATTTATTATAAATCCCCGGATGATAATATAGCAAGAGGCTATCTGGATTAACTACACCCTGGAAACTGAGTGGATAGCAGTGCTTGCACAGTGCACGATCTTTAGTAATAGATCAAAGTGCAAATTGGATATCGCATCTTAGGCTTATAAAGCTTTCATAATATATGTACCTCTAAAAGTGTGTCACTATCCACGATCCACTTCGTCAAGGTTTTATCAACAATACAGTTTGTAAAGTTGACGTTTTATGGCCGATATAATAAAATTAAAGTATAATTCAATTGTTATTGCATTTAAAGAAATACATTGAAATTCTCTAAAAATTTAGGATCTTCAAAGAATGCCATTCTGAATGTTAATTAAGATGCTGAAAGTTTTCACCCTGCTCATCCTAGCAACTCGGTTAGCTTTAAACTTCGGAAATAAGTGTCATGTAGGCCAATAACTATTAGCAAATTAGTAACTATTAGCAAATTATCAATAACTATTAGCAAATTATCAATAACTATTAGCAAATTATCAATAACTATTAGCAAATTATCAATAACTATTAGCAAATTATCAATAACTATTAGCAAATTATCAATAACTATTAGCAAATTATCAATAACTATTAGCAAATTATCAATAACTATTAGCAAATTATCAATAACTATTAGCAAATTAGTACGAAATATCCTATTATCTTTTGAAATCGAAGGAATCTCCAAATTAGATAGTCTTAATAGCAATTCAATATACATGTAGTTCAAATAGGCCCATTGCTTTTTTTGCAATAAACATGCTCAATATTATTTAATTCTCTATGGTCGTCTATTTGGTAGTACATGAAATATAAAATAACTATCCACGATTAAATCCAATTTTAAAAAATTTCATTGCTTCTAAATTTCTTTTTCAAAATCGAAAATTTAAATGAATAAATATATACATAAATAAGTAATAATAAGAATACTTAGACTCATAGTAATCACTTTAAAAGACAAAATTTTACATGATTGTTACTGATTTCAAGCTCCGAATTCGGCGAAAAGAGGAGTTTAGAGTGTGCACCTCTGCTTCTTTCCATTAGGCATAATATTGTATTGGCATTTCCGATGGAATTCACATTTTGAATTTTTATTATATTTCTCTCTTTATTCTTCAAAAACAGACAGGAAAGGATGCATCACATATACATACTGTATCTACACACATACACACATACACATAAGATCATAGAACAATCAAAAATGAATTATAAGAAACTTAAATGGAGTTCCTACTAATTCCAGCACTAGCATTGAACGCTTTATAAATTAAATACCCGCTTCTACCATAAGACACTCTATTGTCCAGAACCATCGAACAACTTATAACAATCTAAACAATTTAGAACAATCTAAAACAATCACACAGTTTACCTAGTTCCCTCAGCACATGTCTTGTTACAAACTTACAAAGTGCTTTAAAATTATAGTTCTAGTTCTTTAATTATAGTTAATGTTATATTATGATATATGGTATAATAATAATAATAATAATAATAATATAATATATTATAATATATGGTAATGTTTTACTTTTACAGTCTAGTCTTGGGGTAAAACTAAATGCTACATAAGCTATATCCATCACGTGAAATAGATACACTGCAATTTCGAATATTACTCGAACTAGAGCAACAGAGATAATTTCACCAAATCCCGAGCGTCAAAACGGGCGATCAAAATTCTATTATATACGGTCTAATTAATGCTAAACTACGAGTTTCATAAACTGCAGTATTTCACGGTCAACTGGTGCAGCAAATATGATATAGTTATTATAGGCTGTGCTCATAATACCGTTCAGAATTCGAGTAGGTAAAGGTCAAATAAGCACGTTATCTTTACGGCGAGTCCGGTGGCTCGAGTAATTGAGGAGTTTTTATTACCGGACGTCAATGCGAGGCTGTGATCATAATGGCTGATGAATTAAAAGCGACCTGTAGAAAATTCCAGAGAGACAACAACGCTATTAGGCATAGGTCTAGAAGAAATAGCCGTATACACAACTGTGGGCTAAATGTGACTTAGACATCCAGGTAAATGTAACGAGAGCAAATAGAATGCTTTCAGCATCACAAACTTCTAGCATTTATTTAATAGCATCGAATATATTGCTGTAGTCTTAACCTATATTACACTTTTTAACATAAAAGTTGACTATCATCTACATGGTAATAGATATCATCAAAGTGAGTAGGCTTATTTTACTATAACGCGTATTTAATCTAATTTATAATAAATCAAAACTATCAAATATTAAGTTCCGCCCGTATATATCATCATAATCATCGCTATCATTATCATCATCGTTATATCAATCATCTTCATCCCTTGAATCCCAGTTTAGCACTGGTTGGGATACGAGTAGACCTTCTCCACTCCTCGCTGTGGGGTGAGGAACGTTTCCTTTTGCTTTATAAAAAAGAATTTCCAAAATTGTTGGGTTTTTCGCCCGTATATATCAGTCTTAAATATTATTTTATTAATATACAAGTACATTACTTTTAGAATTTAACTTTAGAAATACATACTTATCATACAATAAACATTGTAAGTGCTAAGCGACAAAAGGCTGATGTGTACAATGACTTGCAATTTCAACACGACGTTTAATTTAGCCCTGAATTGAGCATTTCTGTGGAGTGAAGCACTACAAAAGAACAAAAACAGGAAATGCAATCTCGCCAGTGTTCATCTGCCTATTCAATAGGAAGCTGCGGAGTTTTTTGAAAAACAGCAATCGAAATTTTTGCATCCTGTAAATCATGCAAACGGCCTGGAGAAGAAATAAAAGAGCGCTGAGTGAAAACATCGACTTATTAATCGGAATAAATGTTGACTTGTTTGAGTGACAAGAGATTTCAGATTAGAAAGATGGATTTAGTACTTATTTCTTAACGGATTTATGGTAGGCCTATATATATGTTGTTCGGTAGAAAAAATCGATTAGTATATACTTAACTCTTTTGTCATCAGTGAACTAATTCAAAGATAAAACTGAGAAGTAATTTAGAAGTTTAAGTTAACTTATAAAATGTTAAAGTAATTATTAATTTGTAACATTATAAAATCAATATAACTACTTAGCTACTCCTACTATCCACATAGTTTGTAAGTTAAAGCTGGGGAAAGCAATAGGAAACCACATCAGAAGCCATTATTCCCAAGTCACAGGTTATATTAAAGTGTGGAAAAGGCATAGCCTTTGAGAAGAGATTAATTTTTTGATCGATGGAGTGCACCCTATCTAGCGTGACAGAAAAAATTGAATAGTAATAAGTACATACATTAGATCTACCTCTTTGTAGAACAGTAGGTAGGTAGGTAGGTAGGTAGGTAGAGAAAGAGAGAGAGAGAGAAAGAGAGAGAAAGAGAGAGAGAGAGAGAGTTTACGAGCATATCGTTACAAATTTCTCTAGATAGCAAATTTCTCTATCAATGCATGCACGATGCTGTAGAATATTGTATATTTTCTGGATAGTACATTTCAGTTATTAAATTGCTAAGTATTTGACATTCGGATATTAAAATCCACTGATCTCAATTAAGGACAGCAAGGTCGATTGAATGCTAAGTATTTTTATTTAAAATACAGTATCTGTAAAGATTTGAAGGTTCAGCCTCATAGGCAGTACAGAGTACCTAGGCTGCATGTTGTGTCCCCAAGCTGTTGATACAGTTAACTCAATCTGAGTTATACAGATGTTGTCCAATTCTGCCTTACTGGGTGTCAATGTTCTAATTTATTCATCTCTCTCTCACTCTCTATCTCTCTCTCTCTATCTCTCTATCTCTCTCTCTCTATCTCTCTATCTCTCTCTCTCTCTCTCTCTCTCTCTCTCTCTCTCTCTCTCTCTCTCTCTCTCTCTCTCTCTCTCTCTCTCTAGAATACTCTATTTATAAAAAAATATCTTTTCATCTGACACACTCACTGCAGCTGATGATTGTTGTCTATTTCTACCAAAATGTGTCAGATTCTGTCAGCGACTGATTTGACAATGGGAGGGAGCCAAAACGTTGATTAAATAACTACATAGTCTGAGAGACTGCTGAAACGTCCCGCAATTATATCCCGTCCTAATGGCTTGATCGCGTAATAAATGTTGCGAAATAAGCAATGCGCCCATATAAAAATCCAGATAAAACACTCAATGATAGGGAGTTTTGCACTTAGATATCTCATATGCTGAGGACATGGTAAACGACGCGGGCTAAGCTCTGCACTTATCTTTTCATAAAATTACATTTGAAAGACTGATACAAGCCGCGCGTACCACCATACACTGTGTACCACCATACACTGTGTACCACCATACACTGTGTACCACCATATACTGTGTACCACCATACACTGTGTACCACCATACACTGTGTACCACCATACACTGTGTACCACCATACACTGTGTACCACCTTACACTGTGTACCATCATACACTATGTACCACAATACACTGTGTACCATCATACACTGTGTACCACCATATACTGTGTACCACAATACACTGTGTACCATCATACACTGTGTACCACCATATACTGTGTACCACCATACACTGTGTACCACCATATACTGTGTACCACCATACACTGTGTACCACAATACACTGTGTACCACCATACACTGTGTACCACAATACACTGTGTACCACCACGCACTGTGTACCGCGCATGACAATTTAGTCTTTTTAGAAGCATACATTCTACATATAAACATTAGATATATACATTCTACTTACTAACACTTGATATATATCTATATCTATCTATATATATATATATATATATATATATATATATATATATATATATATATATATATATTCTACATACAAACATTAGATATATACATTCTACATATAAACCTTAGATATATACATTCCGCATACAAACATTAGATATATAGTCTACATACAAACATTGAATATATACATTCTACATGCAAATATGAGATATATACATTCTACATACAAACATTAGATATACACAGTCTTAATACAAACATTGGATATATACATTCTCCTTAAAACATTGGATATATACATTCTCCTTAAAACATTGGATATATACATTCTCCTTAAAACATTGGATATATACATTCTACATGCAGACCTGAGAAGTAAATACATTGCTTCCTAATCCTCATACAGACTTAATCCACGAAGTTATGGTTATTATTTCACTTACAAAGGTTTCGGGCAAATTTTTCTTCTGATCTAAAAGTATATAAAAGATTTGAGTGGAAAGGAGCATATCTGTATTATCTGGACTCTCGCTCAAGCGTATTATATGATCATGAGATAAAGGATTCGCGTCATATAAAGCGCTAAAGATTTTTCAAGTGTTTCGGATGTTACAGAGATGTCATAAAAGCAACAAGAAAAAAGTTATGGGTCCTTCTGCCTCAGCAGCTTGGATTTTAAGATGAGTATTTTAAGATAAGAATTCAAAGTACTTTGCTAGTATATAAATAAATAGAATCATAATAATCTACATGTACTTAACAAAGTAAATTATTAAGTTCATTTAAAAAGTTTAAAAAATTCAATAAATTCTATATACCATAAAAATATTTGTCAGTCCATGTATTGAAAGATCAGATTTGTAATCTACTGAAATTATGTTTGGAGCTACATCAGTCAGATATTATATTGAACTTTATGATATGTCATTAAGTACATATATTCTTGTGTTTATTTTGTATTGTAAATAAATTTTTAGTTTTTTAGTTACTATTATTATTTTAGTTCATGTTCAATTTATCAAAAGTTTAATTGATAATTTAAATAAGAATCTTTAAAATATGCGTTTTATATAAGTCACAAAACCTAAGAGATTGCGGTTTTTTATGTTAGGCAATTTATTGGCAATTTATTACTTTTAAATTTCTAGCAATCGGCCCTCGAGGTTAATAAACAGTTTAGTGCTAGAGCCCGTGTCTTCATTATGTTTTGTAGACTTAGAAGAGGCTTTAAACATGATAGACTGGTAGATAGTTTCTAATAAAAAATTATAAATAATAAATGTGTTAAACTATATCATAGTTTAACACATTTAAAAAAGGACTAAATGCAGAGATAACGCTTAATTCTGAAGCAAAATGGAATATCAATACCGCTAACAAAAGAGAACATTTTGGTCAGAGAGGTTTTGGAAGTACACTACATATACATTTATAGAAAGTAAATGAATCTTAGCAGCATAGATGAAAAAACGTTCTTACCAAAAATAAAAACGCGTTTTTTTCCAAAAAACGTAAAAAAAACGTTGATAAAAACGTTAGTAGCGTACACGTAGGCTTGCATATACAGTATATTAACATGCCTTCATTCCATAACACTAAACAATTTTATTACAACTAGACTTGTTCGAAAGCTCTAAATTTCTAAAGTATGTCCATAGACTCCATACAAATATAAACAAATACTTTCAGGTCACATACAGCCACACTGTCAGTTGTTCATAATTATCAATACAAGAAAATTTAAATCCGTAAGAAATTAAGAATGAACATCTGCCTAACTAGGAAAATCAAAAATGTAATGAATTATTTTATATAGTGATGTTTACGTTTACGGTTTACGTTTTACGGTTTACGTTTTTTACGCTTTTTATTTTATAAAAAATAAAAAACGTAAAAACACGTTTTTTAACAGATATAAAAAACGTAAAAAAAGATTTTTTTCATCTATGCTTAGCAATCTTTAAACTGAAATATTGAGTATTTTAAAAGATCGTGCAGGCCTACTTTGAAAAGTTAAATTCCAAAATTAAATGAATCAAAAGAAAACGGAAGATTCTTCTACATTTTAAATTTTGCGAAACAGATCTTTGTAAATTTATCTCGGAATCTTCTCGGAATAAAGTAGGGTGTTATCATAGAGTCTTACCCGTGTTAAGTTTGGGTTGCTGAAGAATAGACCAATCATGTACTGCACGTGTCGTAAAAGGCGACAAAGCACTAAGATCCAAATTAACGTCAGACAGGGCATTCGGTTGGTGAGCGTCTAGGCTCCAGAAGTTGCTAGAAAAGTCTCTAATTCTAATCCCGACCCTAATTAAGCTGGATTCAATGGAAGATGATGATGATACTGATGTTTTCATAGACAACCGTAGCGTTCTAACGAGTAGTGTAATTAGAATTAAATGGTAGTGTTGTTTAGTGTTGCAGGCTAAAGCTACAGATAGGTAGACCACAACTGACATGGGATGCGGTCATAGGCGTAACCACGACCGAAAATCTGGGGGGGACATAATCAGTAGCGTATCTACGGGGGCCAGGGGGCTGAACCCCCCCCCCCCTCCTCAGACCCGCCGCAAAAAGTTAAACTATATTTTCGTAGTTTTTATTGCAATTTATATGTTTATATATGTATGTAAGAGAAATGGTTTTGGGGGAGGGAACTTAGTTCCACTAACCTGAATTTGTTTAAATGTGGACTCCACTACGGGCCCATATTTGGTATAGGCCTACTATGGGCCCTGTGTAATGGAAGATTAAAAGTCTCGGTTGTGTCATTATGATTGTAACGTACGTTTTCAGACATCTATTTCGTCACCCTCACCGAGCATACACAGCATAACTACAGATGTCACTAATTAATATTATGGAAGGTATCAGTTTACCACTCGATCTACAGCACGGCTCTATAAATGCTAGTAATACTTACACATGCTGTTAATGAGAGATTTTGAAAATAAGCAAAATTTCTTAAAGTATGGGGGCGGACATTTACATGCGTGTCCCCCCACTCTAAATTCTGAGGGGACGTGTCCCCCTGTCCCCCCCGGTGGTTACGCCAATGGATGCGGTGATTAAGAAGTACATGAAAAATAGGGGATCGACTGTTGTAATGGTGTGGGCCAGAGAGGATCCGAATGGAGAAGGTCTATTCGTATTTCTACATAACTAAACAGGGATTTAATAAAAGAAGATGATGGTGATGTTGTTAGTAATGTAGGATGCTGATAGTGTGATGTAGCGTGCTGTAGTGTGAATTAACAGATAGTGTTGTTCGATTAACCAATGGCAATAGAAACCTACTCGCTGCAGTAATTTTATCGAGTGTCTCTAGATCGTAAAAATGGCTGAGTCGCAAAGAGTATCGTTACAGTTTAGTCAACGGTAGAGAGCTCGTCGAGTTGCATCAATTCATAAATATTTAAATCGCAATCTATTGTCGAGATTTGAGTCCTAACAAAATAAAAGTTATCCATTTCTACTGAGGATACGTAGAGAATTCAAGCATTCTAGCAGACATTAGTATCTTACATTCGCATTTCAGAGAAGAGATTCAAACAAAATCAAAAAAATTATTCATCTAAATCTGATCGATTTTATCCATACAATTTATATCTAAACTGTTGTTAAAACTGTTGTGTATATAATCAAGTATAAAATAATATTTTTACAAGTATATACTGTATAGGGTGCGTTTTCAATTTAAATATACCAATTGTCTGGAGCTAAAGGCGATATCAGTAAGATATTCGGCGGACGATCAGTATGTGCGGGGTTCAAATTCAGGGCTAGCCCGTCACAGACATCGCTGACAGTGAGAAAAATGACGCTAACATTAGCTTTACTTTTTACATAGAAAACAACGGTCACGCCTCATTGACCTCTGGCTCCTAAAATAAAATATCGACAACAGATTTTCAGTTTTGAATACTTAAAAATTTAAATAATCCAAATAGTATTAAATATTTACATTTTACCCACCTATAGTATAGTGACATCCGTCCAGTTTGATTATACAGGTTTGTTTCTTGACACGCCCACCGGATTTCTTTGATCCCGCCCCTTTACCACTTCTTTGTGACGTCACGGGTGATGCTGACGTCACAACATTTACTTCAACCTCGCTGTTTGATAAAATCTGCTCAGCCAGGAGCTTATCCTCGGCTAATTCTTCTGAGTCTGCCACAACATCAATGTCAAGGTCAAACACTTCGTCTTCAGTCATAGTTGCTGTGGTGGTTTCGGATTTTTTGGTTGAGGGTTTGCACTGTTCCTTATGTTCTACATTCGTCAGCCTGTATTCCTTAGAATTATCCACAACCGGATGTTTTTCCTCTGTGTCTGTCGACATATAACCCTGATTTGATGCAGAATCTGTTGACGGAGTAAGGTCATCCGGATTTCCAGCTACTGAGCTTTGTTCTCTCTTAGATGCCATCCTCTAAATCCAGATATATTGTTTAGCTTAATTTCATACACCGACGTATACTTATAGTAAACTGATGTATATCCAGGAGATGTACGTACAAACTTATATCTACAGACAGCTTCTGTTCGGCTCATTTACTACTTATGCTATTCATTTATAAATGCATTGACTTATTTATAAATTCAGCCATAAATATATTCAATTATCTCTTCATATAATGAAATCTTGCGTAGATATGTTTCAATTGAAAGCTCAGACTGAGATTTTATTGGAATGCTATTATATGGTTTTAGAGCGTTAATTTAAGTTATTACACTTTTCATGAAATAAAAATAAAGACTTATTTTCAGGTTCTAATAGGATATTTTTTAGTACTTACTGGCTTGAAATTTCAGTAACTTTATTGTAAGTTTTATCAACCCGCGTTTTGTGCGAGCCAAAGGGGACTACACTACAGTTTAATTAGCTTGTCTCATTTGGCTACAAACAAAACAATCAAGAAACGAATTAAAACACTTAAGAAGATATAATTTTGCGAAGCTAAAGACTATATTAAGAAATTATCAAAATCTTGATTTCGAATATGTACTTGGACTTGACATTTGATGGAGCACTAGAACTTGAATGACTAAAGAGTTTGAAAAATTCTAAAGATCCTGTATCTTGATAATGCCAAAGAGCATTTTCACAGCGCAATGAATTTCTATGCTTATTACATGGAAATTCACTATTAACATAAATTTTCTTTATTTTGTTATGATTTCTTATTCTAGAAGGAAATTATACACCGCCGCTGTACCAAGTTCTACGGTAGGTCCTATATAAGTGAACCTGCTTTTCAGCCAACATCCTTAACTCGGCAGTGCAACCGATAAAATGCATATAATGTGTAAATTATTACATAAAGTCACTCAATGCCAAAATAAAACATATAGCATAGCAAACTATTATAGTAATGGAAAATGAAAATTATATAAGACTGAAATATTCTGTAGGATTGCACAGGCAAAAGAGGCTATCGGTAATAGGAAGTAACTTTTAACAAAAAGTCTAAAGAAAGACTCAAAAATATAAAGATAGTGAAAACCTTGGTATGGACCACGCTATTATGTGGTTGAGAAACATGGACTAAAGGAAGGAAGATATCAGGAAACTAGAGGTATTGGAAATGTGGATATGGATAAGAATGGAAAGTATTAGTTGGCCTCAAATGGTTACAAATGAGGAAGTTCTAGAGAGAGTTGGTACAGATAGACAATTGACAAATGCATTAAGAAATATGAAGAAGAGTTGGATAGGATACATTCTAAGGAAAGTCTACTAAAGAGGTCATAGAAGGCAGAATGGAAGGAAATAGACTCAGAGGCAGGCCGAGATTGGGAATGTTAGATGATATAAGATTCGCTCATAAACGTGGACATGAAGAGGAAAGCGGAAGACAGAGAAGAGCGGAGGCGTTATATGCCATGGATCTGCCAGTAAGCAGTGCACTAAGAGAGAGAGAGGGAAAAAAATTAAAACATTAACTAGTGATAATTAACCTTTAAATCGCATTCTTTAATAATTAGTATATTCACAATTGGCATTAATTCTAGTATCATATTAAGATATGCATAATATAAAGAAATATAATAAGATATTTCTAAATCATCATCGAGTTTATGATCATGTTCGATATAAAATGAACTGTTATTAAGGTTAGTATGAAGCACTCCACTTGCAAATTTGTATTTAACTTTAAATGAACATAATACTATATTTCCAACACAATTTCGGTCTGTTCATTGAGTAGCTTACACCAGACCGCATGCGACAACGATTACGTTCGAAATGATCGGTAGCTCTGTGATATGCAACACCTCACTCGAGGCTTCCGCTGAAAATAAAAACTGCAAAAAAGAAAGTTTGAAGAGTTTTTCACGTCTAAGTGCAGAAGCACAAAAAAGAAGCACAATTAAGGCTTCTCTTTAAGATGACTCGACACACTCGAGCTACCGTCACAAAGATTAAGTTCACAATAAGTTACACTAGTCGTACTGGTCGTACTTACTACTACGAAGCAACAAAGAAAGAAATTGCATATATTAGCTAAATAAGTCCATTAGTAGAACCGTCACGCTAACGATTATTTCCGTTTCATCATGACACTGCTTTCTAAATTTGCTCCTATGGAAGGAAGGTTTATATTAGAATGCAACAATGCTCCTGTAGATCGAGCCTGTTGAGTACTATATGGCCTTTTCGCCGTAGCTACTTAGATTCAGCAGTGCTTGTCAGGCCTATATTAAACTTAAACATTAGAAATAAAGGAGCACCTATAAAAGATCTCGGAGAGAACAAATTAGGATAATTCTAAATATTATTCTGCTATTGACAATTTCGATATTTAGTTGAGTATCGATACTTGAGCATTAAAACGCGATTGAAAACATATCAAACGAAGTGATGATTCAAGATGGAATCTATTACATATGCTACTAGGTCTATATATGGAAACATTCAGTCAGTTACCGATTATATCAGTCCTGTAAACGGCCGAGAGTTTTCTCATTGACCATTCAGCCCGAAATTCGAACCTTTATTAGAATTACAATAATATTTTTATAACAACTTCTTGACTGTACCTGCCGTTCTATACATAACACACTAAGCAATTTTGACTTTCAAATTATTTTGAATTAGGCTATCTTCCGAAGTTCCGAGGCTAATAAACTGTAATGAATGTAGCAAAACCTTTCATTTTTATCAGGACACTAGAGTGTTTGTGACGTGCCTGTTTATTATTTGCTTGACTTACGGTGTTTTTGTTCAGCTTTTGTCCTCCACTAGATACAGTATAATTTGCTAACTATAAATCGTATAGGGCTATGTTGATATTTAGAGTAAAACTCAGAAAAATAGAGGATATAAATAAAATATTATGTGGAGGATCGAGCTATGCCATGGACTTGCCAAAAGATAGAGAGGAGAGAGAGAGAGAGTGAGAGAGAGAGAGAGTATGTGTGAGAAAGAGAGAGCACCCCTACTCTGAGATTATACATGTAGAATATAAGATATCGATGGTAGGTTTTGTAACGTGCAGCAAAATTCTAAACGATTCTAAAGTTCAAGCTCTCACACTTACATTATATGCATATAGTCACTTCGTGTGATCGTATCGGCTTCATCTATGATTTTACTCAATTTCTCTCAGTCTTGATCAAATCCCTCCCTCCCTCCCTCTCTCCCGCTATACCTCCCTCCCTCTCTCCCTCTCTCTTTTCTAAACTAAATTTTTAAATTGCTCGCAATAACTCCGTGACTACCGAATAAGAAAATAAATCTTAATTGAAGGAACGAGCTGAATTTTTAGCTATTTTATTCATGGATGGTAATTAATCACCAGAGAAATTTTTAAGTACATTCTGAACATTTACAGTATAACGCTATATCATAGAATAAAGAAAAACAAAAAAAACCTTATTTTAAAGATCTTAGCGCTATATCGATAGCCAGTATAACATTCCCAGTCGCATTCATAATATTTTCTAATAGATCTATTTCTTAATGCAAAAAAGTACACTGTATTTTACTCCAATGTATATTGCTTAGTGATAGCAATTTAGCGATATGATTTTTATATAGCGATTATATATCACAGCAATTTAGTGATAGCATATTAGTCATAGCAATTTATGTCTTAGACTTGTCGGTCGTCAAAAATACGGAAACACTGTTGAAAACTTTGCAAAGGTAGCCCAGTAAATATAGTTGAGCGATAATATAATATTGTTTTGTTTGTTGAATTTTTATATAAATAAAAATACATCATTATAAAGTAAAGTAAACACGCATTATAATGAAATGATCAACGATGTTGATATCTATCGCTTTTACAAACACATATGTTTAAACCGTTAGGCAATTTAGACCCTTTTTCATATAGCCAGTCCAGTGAATATCCGAGATTTTTCTCTAAGATCAGCGTATTAGTGTACTAATGTACAAAATATAACAAATTTGAAATAGAATGAAGTAAATGAGAATGAAATTATGCTTATGAATAAACTTATTAACATATTCATATTTAAACGTATAAACATAATTACTTGTCAAAATTAGAAATTTATGTGTGAAAATAAATAAATAATATGTTTAAATTGAATGTATAAATAGCTCGGTTTGGAAGCTCGTTAGGTAACGTCATGCCGATTATTATGGCTGTTCCTGAGGTGTTGGGATAAATTCATGTAGAGCTGATCTGGTAGTAAAATCTCAGATATTCGCAAGAATGGTATCATGAATAATTGACCAAATTGCTTAACGGTTAAGCATGGACGTAGTATTAAAAGTTATAGATTTCACGGATGATCATTCCACTATAATGTGTCTACTTTAAAGATCCTTTTAGTACAGATTTCTCAATTCTGAAATTTGTTGCTATCTAAAGTCTTTCATGCTACAAATATGTCTAACCCTGACAACTATTACTAGGTTCTAATGTTGTGTATATGTTGTTGTTTTTCATTTTTGGCAGATACAATAGAGCTGAACAAAATATTTAGGATGCCAGATTTTGAGTGGCCATGGCAATATTCATTTCCGCCATTTTTTACGTAAGTTTGGTAACTGCTTTAAAGAACTTCGTATAAAGAATTAGTTCAATTACTTTTCTTTAAAAAATATTCGTCAAATCGCCACAAGTTTGCAGCTATAGTTAATGTCTAATGGCTTTATCTGACAAATTGTAGTTTAGAGTAATACTTTATCTGTCACAGCTTAACCAAGTGTTATCGGTACTGTTGTTAAACTTTCATATCACTTGGGTAGCAATGCATTTTGTTATTTCTAGTTTCTCATAAAGTGTTCAATGAAATAGTTGCTGTTTCATGCTTTTCATTGATTCTGTGTGTATTGAAATTAGATGACTATTTTAATTTAAGTGTTAAATCGAAATTTAACTTTATCCATGTAAATAATATTTATTTAGTTTATATTAAATTTGTAATAAAAAGAGTCACTATATGAAAAAATGAAGATGTATGTATATTTATATGCATACATATTTTACATACATGTACATATAAATATATGAATTTACATGTAAAAACATAATATGCGCTACTTATTATGTAATTATATAATTATGCACTACTTAATATGTAATTATGTAGATTAGCTTTGAGCCATTTAATTTTTGTTTACTAATATAGGCAACAAGCAGTGTGTGCTACTGGTAAATTACTGTAAAACATTATGGATTATATTGATTATTGAATATGGGATTGATTTATTAATTAGATTGCAGCCAAACCTAGATACGCGTAACAAGCAGTTGGAGGCGTGGTCTAAGCTGGTTCTTGATTACTGTAAACATCACAAGCTGTACACTCTGGACATCACTGAGGCCCAAGCCAGTCCACTCTTCACCAACAAAAAGATCTCGCGTATCCTTTGTCTAGATCCTTTGAAATGATATTTGTTGTATTTCCAGATCTTTTTAATTCTAGAAAGAGCATACATGTTCCTTTAGAAAATACTTAATAGAAAATATCTAATCATTGTGAAACCATTGTGAAAATGAGTTTGTATAATGAGGTAAAAGTTTTTCCACAAGCAGAGCCGTTGTCTGACTACGAGTTTCACTTTTATTATTTTGGAATGGCTTTTGATTTTTGTGTCATACTGCAGTTGGAGAGCATAGCAAGCTATTTTGTGATACATAATAGCATACATGTGCGACTTTATCTAACCCTGCTCTTGTATGAATTTTCTCTAAAATTAGTTGCTTGGTAATTTATCTATTTAATAGATTTTCATAAATAGTTACATTAACTATTATTACATTTAGTGTATCCTACATTAATTACAGCTATTGTTGCTGCTATTATATTATTAATATTATTTTATTAGAACTTTTCTTTACTAAGATACTGATAAATCCTTAATATTTTAAATAATACCAGGTCACTTACCTCCGGATGCCATTCTAAAACTGCTTGAAGAATTACAGAAGAAAGGTAGTTTTATCATTTTGATCATCATTTACCTTTTCTGCTTTCATTAAAGTGTTGTGCTTGAGGTTATTGAAATGGGGTTAATCAAATGAAATTTCATTTTCAAGGGCCCTTGAACGCTATTTCATTGTGAGTCCCATATCTGATGGCAGATTTTGGGTGCTCAGTGCTGATTTTTCTCAGTGTAATGCTAAGTACTATTTTCTGCAGATGATGGGTCACCATTTTAACACATCCGGCTGAACTCATAATTAAGCTATTGCTCACATATCACTCTAGAAATTTCTTTACTTCATTTGAAACTGATCTGAAGATTGTGTTGGCCGTTAATTTTAAATAAGGTTTTTTAAAAATCTTATTTCAGTTTAATTAATAGAATGATTAAGATTAAGTATCTGTAAGTATATGTCAATTGAACATTTCACTTTCTGACATAATCTGAGACCATAGACGTCTTTGGGCCGCATTGAAATGCATTAGACACTGCATGACATGCGTAATACAGTAACAATTGCTGTTCTCTCTTGACATATTTCGATATAATTTTAATTTAGACTAATATTTTACTCTGCTGCAGTTACCTCTCAGCATTTTTATTGGCTAATTCTATTGAAGCAGATTGACAAACAGTTAAATAATTTGTGTTTTGGTTCATTCTCTTTGTTGTCATATGATAGAGTGATCTATAAAGACAAAGGAATAAATGTGTATGTTTTGAATGACTGAATGTCTGCCCAGGTCACATAGAATGGACTGATAAAACAAAGAAGAGATGTCTGGTTATGTGGAGAACACCTGAAGAGTGGGGAAAAATTATCTACAATTGGGTATTTACTTTACTATGTGTTTACTTGACTATGTGGATTTACGTTGTAGTTTACTTTAAGTGTAATCCTAAGTTGCTTTGTGTTTAAATTTATCTTATTATTGTCTTTGTGATGTTAAATACTAGTTAATGTCCCCTACATATATCTGCAATCCATTGTACTGTCTTTTAAAGTTTGTTGTTACTTTATGATAATTATTTGCATTCGTGATTCTTCAGAAATCCTGTTGCATTAGACTCATTTGTTTTTCATCCAAAATGAAAATGATTACACTGATTACAGTGCATTGCTTGTTGCCTAAGCATGATACTAGAAATATTTAGGCTGTCAGGTTATTGGCTAATTATATTTTGAAATAATAAGTTTGTGTAAACCAAATTTAAAATGACATTAGTCATTTTAAATTTGGTTTACACAAACTCTATACCAGGTAATCTTGACTAGTAACCATATGAACCATATTTATATGAGTTTCATATAAATAATTTACTGATATTGAAACAGCTGAGTAAATAACTAATGTCGTTTTATTATTCTTTGTTGATATTGTGTACATCGTCTTGTGTTTTCAGGCCATCGATAAAGGTCATAAGAATTCCGTCTGTACATTGTTTGAAATTACCAACGGTGATGATTCCAGTTCAGAAGGTTTGATATTACTGCCAATTAAAATATTTGTATGTTGACATCAAGTTATGGAATATATCTTCTTATTTATTTTATACTTGTGTGAGAACTTTATTATAGTCTATCTTTGGGCTTCTGCTAAATACGAGCTTAAGATATGATTATGTTGTTATGTCTTACTGTGTTCCACTTTAATATATTCTATTATTTTCCATACTGAATTCTTTTGTTTGTGTTATTATACAATGCATGATAACAATACTATAAAGATTTAGCTTACAGTTCCTCACACAAAGCTGTAATATTGATGTCACAATGATGTGATATAGATGATGATAAGCGTATATGTATTTGCCATTAGTTCTATGCCGCAGTAAATGTACTGCGGCATACTTATACTTATCGTATATTAATGTCTTATATTATTGTACAGATGTGTTGTTTTGTATTAGCTTACTGTATTGTAATTTATTTCAGAGTTTCACGGGTTAGAGAATTGGCTACTATTCAAAGCATTGAAAACATTGGAGGCTCAAAGAAAGGCTGAAATAATGTCATTCAATGGAAACGAAGGCGTCAAATTCTTCTAGATAAATTCATAAATTACAATAATTGCTATTTCATAATTTCAAAATATAATTAATTAATTAATATATTTATTAATAATAAATTCATAATCATCATCTTCCCTTGAATCCCACTTCAACCAGGGTCGGGATACAAATAGACTGTCTCAAATCCTCTCTGTCCTACACCACACCACCAGCCAATCCCCTATTTGAGACTTCCCCATTATTAATAATAAATTAATTATATTTATTTGTGTATTAATACACATTTCAAAATAATGACGTTTCATATGGAAGAATCCTTCGAAGCATTAATTTAAATATATATCTTTATTTTTTAAAGATTCATGAAATTAGTTATTTAACAAAAGCCTCCTAGACATGCCATTACGTAGTAGTGCTTATTAATTATCTTGATTTATTATAGTATCTGCTATTTTTTAGATTAGAGGGGGTGTCTTAATTTGTATCTACCTGTGTTTAGAATAGACTTTACTGCTCTCGATATTCTGCTGCTATTATAATTAAATATTTTATAAAAGTCTCGATATTCGGTTAATATAATTAAATATTGTATCATTAGTAGATTAATACAGCAAAGATGTTGTAGCAACAATAGCCTATCTAGTGTTTCTTAAATGGACGCTAGCGGTAATATTTATGCGCTTTCAACAGGTAAATATAAGAATATTCGGACATTTCATATCCAGTTGACTACCTATCAATTGTACAATTTATACGAAAAAAGTTCGCAAACTACAAAAATTCGAGCAAACAGAAGATGCATAAGCTCAAATATAATAATTGAGGATTTATTGGTATTCAATGGAATCCAAACTGTATGTGCTAAATTTAATGAACTTGACAGGTATGCATTAGGCCTAATTGGTCATTGGTGTGAGGTAGCTAACATCTTTTATAAGTGATTTTTGAAGTATAGACCTTAATTCACTGAGAAAACGTAGTAGTTGCGTAGACTAAGAACAAATAAAGATCTCGCTACTTTTTTTTAGAAAGTTGACAACAAGCTAACTTGAAGAATTAAATGAAAGGTTTAGTTCATTAGGAACACACATAACTACAACACTGCGCATAACATCGTAAATCTAGAATCAGATTCTTAGTTTAAAATTTATCGTGTCGTGTTTAATACATTGACATAAACAGTGAGTTTCGTATTACCGTCTACCGTGTCTTACAACAAAAATAATGCAGTAAATGCTTAACGCCCCGTTCCTCACCCGAGGCTGATTTCAGGGACGTCAGTACATGTCATGTACTGCGATGCATTACTGAGTCTGTAGCCGTTACATGTATATTGCGTAACCAAGATACATGTATCTTGTATCAAGATATCAGTGACAACAGAGATGTTACCAGTTTACAGTGAGTGTTGTGCTGTGCAGTGCTGTACTGTGCAGTGTTGTACTGTGCTGTACTGTGCAGTGCTGTACTGTGCAGTGCTGTACTGTGCAGTACAGTGTTGTGCATGACTGTGCAGTGTTATGTAATGTTGTTTGTGCAGTGCTATGTAAATTCTGTGCGGTGCAGTGCTGTATTGTGCAGTACAGTGTTGTACAGTGCTGTGCATGGCTGTGCAGTGTTGTACCGTGTGAGTGCTGTGCGGTGCTATGCACTGCTGTGCGGTGACAGTGTGCTTTGCTGTCACTCAATGAGAGCTCTCACGCATTGTCACAGTCATAACGCTCAGACACTCTCGTTGTCGTTATATGAGCGCGGAGTTGAGACTGAGACTGTAGAAGATTTCGAGGTGAGTAGCGCTGACTTTCCATAAACATAACAGTATTGTAGCCAGGATTTTTTAAAGGTGTGTGGTATGGGGGAGGGTTGAAGCACCAAATATTTAAGTGTTGAGATATTTGGTGGCGCTTTATGATGCTCGCTCTTTTTATGTTTTCTTTTTTGTAGTCTACTTGATATATTCTACGCAGCACTTCAACAGGTTTTAATAATCCCAGCCCTACTGTCTTAAATATAAATTATATAAGTTTTATATAAGTTTTCTATAATGCTCAATTTTGAAGCTATTATAAACCAACCGAAGGGGATATTAACTTCTAAGATCCATGTTACGCCGCTGGGTTCAGCAAACAAAATTTGTCTTCAAATCTGCTTTACAGGCTCTGCTATAGAGTTAATTTAAATTTAATTAAAGTCTCTATGAACTTATTGTGCTTATTGCTTATTGCTACTTTCACTAAAACAACACTTTGCAATTCAAATTTAGATTTTTGTAGATTAACGATAATAGTCTTTTTGCAAGATTTTTGCAAGAGATGGCTAATTTGACTGGAAATCGTTGTCTGCTACTTGTCGATACGGCAATTTCCATCATATCCAACCTATAGGCTTGAGGATACAGTTATATCATTATATAATTTATATGTATAATAATTTTCAATGAGACACACTGATATATGAAATTTATAGGCCCATAGAATGTCTAGGAGCAGGCTATGTGACAAATAAAACCGCATGTCGCATCCTTTCTCTGACTAAGTTTTGAAGCATGGCTTTTAAATATGCTATTAGTTTCATAAATTAAATTTAATACAAAAGTATTATTTTCCTTGACAGTTGACACTCTGTCGATTTTATTTGAATCGAACTAATTTTAGTTTTAAGATCTGTAAAGTAAGTTTAATCTAATGAAGTGAACAAAAACAGTCTGAACCTAAGTAATGTACTTGTATTTAATCGATCTTATACGATCGACCATAAATTATTGAAATATTTGCATGTGAATCTAGAAAACTGCAATCGTTTTGGAAAAAGCAAAAATACATGTAGGTAATTAATTTAAGTTTCTCTGTTACAAATATAAATTGGTAGCTGTCAAATTGCGCCGTTTGTAGTTATAATTGCTTACACTCTCGTGAAAATTAATGGCATGTATACTATAGGCTCACTTACAGTAGGCCTGTAGGTCTATGCTGTTCGACGGCATCTAAGGAAAGTCAAATGTTAGAAAGGACAAATGGAATAAACGTAACGTATAGTACAACATGAATCAGTAAGATAATAAATCGCTTAGAGATACATATGAATCATATTGCTGTGTCTATAAAAATGTGCACATGCATTTCGCACGTTTAAAATTAAACCTGCGATTTAGAATTAAAGAAGAATATGTGCTAAAAACTAATCATACATGTATATTTAATACACCAAATTAGCTAAAATAATAATTGTTTAATTAGAATGGAACCTAAGAATGTGTATTGAAGTAAATCGAGAGGACAAGAAGTACACTGTAATTGCTGACCTCCAGTGAAATAACAAAATTAGAAACTATTATGAAAACTATATAAAGATTTTGCAAACAACAAAAGAAAGGCATTGATGCTATAGTGGATGCTATAGTGAAGCAGTGTTGACGCACAAATGGCTAATTAGCCACAGAAATCTAATTAAATACCAAGAGTTTAAGTATATGAGAGTATTATGAAGCTCTAATGAGCACTTACCTATTTATCTCAAAATTGCCAAGAAAAGCAGAAACCTACTTTTCTCTCAGATGCTGTCAGTATATTAGCAAGCTTATATTTAGTATGAAATATGCGTTTACTTAACGCCACCGTCTTTAGCCATTAGGCTCTTCAGTTGCTTAAATTTTTAAAACTCTCAGTCACGTCATGGTGACAGATTCCCGTTGCTCCATGGACGCTGCAATTTGTTTTCTCACTGTAACATTAAAGGTGTCATTGTCCAGAGCAGTTGCATTAATTTATGATCCATGTATTTACACGTAAACCCTAGAATTTTACTTGTTACATAAAACGTGGCTGCAGGGTCTATAGTAACGTGAATGATTTTTTGTCAGTCGCTAATGATCTGATGTATATATAGGGCAGCGGGTTTTATTTGTAATTATGCATTTTCGCGATGAATTAACGCTGAATTGACTGACCACGTACAATAATTTACTTGAGCGTCAGTCATGCGACAAATAGTTTAATACTTTCAAGCAGATATCTAGCATTGTTTCTTCAAAAACTCTATATATTATTAGTCTATCAATCCTATAGTAATCTCTTCCTCTCTTTCTCTTTTGCGGTAACCTATCTAACCGGAGATTCATCCCTTTATTTATTCCAAATAATTCAATAAATATTTTAATTGTTTTCCGTTTCATTACGTCTTACCTAATCTTTTCAACATTAATCGTATCTGTTTTTCTTTGAATACGCTTCATTGTGTGTAAATACATGTATATATAGCATATGGTATCTATCTCAAAACTTTACAAGTTGTACCATCCCAGAAAATTTCTCTCCCCCCCCCTGAAGTTTATTACACATGGCGTCAGCCCTGTCGACGTGTTTTATTTTAAAATTAAACGCTAAAAATTAACACTAATCCAATATTGGACTGCATGCAGACTATTATAGGCATTCTTGTACAAGTTCGAGGCAACTTAATAAAACTAATTTTCTTATATTCGCTAGGCTTGCGATTGTTAAACTCACAGTAATATATCGAATTATTTTACTCGATTAGTTTTATTTCATGCATGAACAGACTTCAGACAGTTTAATCGACAAAAGGAGATATATTTAATTCCTGCTACTGTATTAACAACATTTATGCTAAAACTGCACTACATTTTAGTAAATTAACGAAGCTAATTATATTGTTTAATGCCTGTTATACTTAATTTATACATGTATTCCGCAGAAGGCCCTATATTTGAAATCTACAGTATGCTAGATTCACTTGCTCGTTTATTTAACAAATGCATTAGTAATGCAAATAATATAATAAAAGTTATATAATAAAAGTATAGTAATAAATAATAATATAAATTTTATTATTTAAAAAATTAAATCGGTTTCGAGGTGGCCGATAATATCAGTGCTGAAATTTTGGTTAAACTGCGAAATTGTTGGCCTGTAATTGAAACACGAATGCTTTGAATGTATAATTGTAGCATAATTAATAATAATTGTAATTAATTATAATTGTAACTAATTATAATTAATTATTTTAGTATGGAAATGATTGTTTCATGTAATTAATTATTAGATTAAAGAGAGCAGAGAATCAGTAAGAACGGCGCTATCATCTGCGAACCTGGAGGATCTGTGGAAGAAAGTTCGAGAGTTCGCCGTGGGAATAAGAGAGAAAATAATGTATGTTTTACTGGAATTTTGTATAATAATGAATTTCAAGTTTATTCTTTAATCTAAGCTAAGTAGACTGAATCGTTGGCATGTTCGGTAGTTTTTTCGACAAAGGATCTCTTTGGGCAGGGTTCAAATCCAGTGATCTTTACATGATATCGAGCAGGAAACTGACGTCAAGTTCTTTTTCGCTTTGCCTTAATTTAATATATTTAAAAACAGTTTTATTAAGTCACATCTGATCTGGATGGACCCGTCGATTAGGTCCTGATTCAAAGATATTTTTACAACTGTAACTAATCTTTAGATATAAGATTTCAAATACGGCAAACATATATTTTATAACTACATTTATAACTATACTATAAGATTTATATCACCAGAAGAACTGGCTATTAACGCATTGAATCAGGCTGCTATTAATGCCATTAGATTTCCATTCACGGAAGCATCCACATGTTCCACTGTTTTATATATATATATATATATATATATATATATATATATATATATATATATATATTGACCGCAGGGTGGAGAGGTACGTCAGTTTCGACGAGGCTGTGCTGATGTTGAAGGAGGAACTGAACTACCCTGATGAAAAGGCTCTTCAGTACGTCAAGAAGTTTGACAAGAACAAAGATGGAAAACTGAACAGCGATGAGATTAATCTCTTCAAATCTAAAATAGCTGAAACGTAAGTATAATAATATATTTAAAAGTTTATCCGTGTAGTGTCCGGTATTATACAGGATCAACCGACTGGTATTTTCGCTTATTGTACATGTGTAAGGCAACTAAGAGAGAACTGAAAAAGCAATGTTACCCCATCTCAGAAGCCATAATTTGTAAGCCAAAAGCTACATTAAGGTTGGTGAAGACCAAGTAGAAATGTTTAAAAGAAAACGTGTCAACTGGTAGTAAACTAGAGTGAGGTGTAGGCTACATAGGTCGACGGGTTAATATGTAGAGTAGATCGCATGGTTCTTGCATTCGGTAGGCTTACTACGCATATTCTAGCCCAATAATCATCGGCTCAACATCCTGAAATTCACCTGCGGCCTATATTTTTATCACCTAGTTATTTTGCTGTACACGTAGTTGTGTATGTATATTGTAATGTATATCGATATCGCAGCCACAGCCTGATTTCATTATCTTCTGCTTTTAAATTTTTAGATTGTACAAGTACGTTGTTAAATGTGTTGTTTTGAACAACAAGTTCATGATCGCCGAAGGATTGTTGAGTATAGCACTACGCTGCTTGCCTTGAGGTATATAAGCGGATGCTGCATTTCTGTTGATTTAATTGTGTTAAACTAAGCCCCTGGACATAGCTTTAACAATGTCAGTAGTGCACCTTTGCTACCTAGTTTTGCTAACGCCTGCCCTTTATATAATTATAATTATATTCAGAAAATTATTTTCATAGCATGTTCATATTGATCTTGCCATTACATTCATACAATTATATTCATAATAGCAATAATAAAAATAATTAAAGTGCCACAATCATTAATGACAACGGCGAGCACTATTAAGACTAAATCTAGCCGGCGAGCATAAGGAAGGTCAAAAAACGGTGCAAATTCCAAAATTCAGAAAATCAGTCCAAAGTAAAGGGATTTAAAGAAAAAGTGGTTTAGGCGCAGGTCGCTGCTCATGAACACTGGTATGAATATACATGTAATGTTATGAACATAATGTTCTAACCCCCCGAGAAGCGTAAATTTAAATAGAATTCTTCCTATGGGTCTAGAACATTATGTTCATAGCATTACATGTATGTTCATAACATTATGTTCATAACATTATGTTCATAACATTATGTTCATAACATTATGTTCATAACATTATGTTCATAACATTATGCTCATAACATTACACAAGGACTTTCCATAAGCAGTTTGCATATCTTGTTAAGTTACTTTAACGATTTTGGCAATAAATTTGGTGTAGTAGTTATGTAGCGTAGAATAGACTGCACGCTTGCAACACCGCGAAAATGAAAGCAACTAAAAAGTAATCTGAAAAGGCAGTCGTAAACCACCTCAGAAGCCATTTTTTCCTAACCTAAATGAAATCTTAACATTCGACGGAATAGGTTCTGCATTGATATCTGCAAATTGCTCTATGGAGTCTCTAGTGAATATGAATGCAGAAAGTTCTTTGAACCGGACCAAAGCAGAACAGAAATAAGATGTGGAGAGTGTCAATATATTGTTTACATAATATTAGGTATTTTCATTATCTATTAGTGCTCATTATATCAATAGCAATACAAACGCGATACTGTAAGCCTGTAAGGTATACTTATGCTGTTTATAAACTTGCAACTTTCTTGGGGGTACAGGTAGGTCTTAATTAGCTGCGTGTCACCTTTTTATATTGTTCTTTAACTATTCCCCTTAAAGTTTGATGATTAATTGTCAAGGTTTAACGATATAGTCAATAGGAATTAAACACACACTAAAAGGTGAAGGTCGGACGCAGTTTGAAGATAAACAAATGTGGCTTTTGCATTGTCGATCCTAGCAGGTTAATTTAAATGCGTAAAATAATCATTTTCCATGTCGTTATTTCTTATTAGAAGATAGGAAATGGTAAAATGCTTTAAGCCGTATGTAATCATCAGTTTCTACGGGTAAATGTAAGTGTTAATGTATGGGACACTTTATGATTGTTTTTGCAATTTATCTCCATATTTATCACTATATTTATCTCTATATTTATCTCTCTATTTATCTCTATATTTATCACTATATTTATCTCTATATTTATCACTATATTTATCTCTCTATTTATCTCTATATTTATCACTATATTTATCTCTATATTTATCACTATATTTATCACTATATTTATCTCCATATTTATCTCTATATTTATCACTATATTTATCACTATATTTATCTCTATATTTATCTCTATATTTATCACTATATTTATCTCTATATTTATCACTATATTTATCTCTATATTTATCTCCATATTTATCTCTATATTTATCTCCATATTTAACTCTATATTTATCACTATATTTATCACTATATTTATCTCTATATTTATCACTATATTTATAACTGTATTTATCACTATATTTATCACTATATTTATATCTATATTTATCACTATATTTATAACTGTATTTATCACTATATTTATCACTATATTTATATCTATATTTATCTCTATATTTGTCTCTATATTTTAACGCATTGGTTTGAAACACGCGACTCTCAGATGTAGGGTCGGCACGAGAACGGTGACTTTATGACTTTTACGGAATATTTTTTTTGATAATATATTTTACCTATAGGCTAACCAATTCTCAAGACTTTTATACATTCGACCATTTTCTAGTATTTTACTTAATTTAGAAATTACACCAGATATTAATGCTAATCACACTTACCACAGACGACGAATGACTAACATAAATGACTACTGTAGTAATATTTAATATTAATGTATAAATAATATTTATAATAATTTATTAAAAATATTATTTACGATAGTAATTGACTATTTTAATCTGTTTTTTGTTATTTTGAATTTATGTAGTTATGTACTCATGTATCTATTTTATTTTGTAATTAAGTTAATTAATTATTTTACATTAATTTTTAATTAATATCTGTATTTAATTTACTTTTTAATTAAATAAATGAATCAGCATTAATTGTTTAAATTAAATTTTAATTTCTAAATTGATATTTTAATCATATTATAATTGTAATTATAAAATAATATACCCGTGTTGTGTCCGGGTTGCTGAAGAATGGAACAACCGTGGGTTACACGTGTCGTAAAAGGCGACAAAGCATTAAGAACCAAGCCAGCGTCAGAAAGGGCATTCGATTGGTGAGCGCCAAGGCTCCAGAAATTGCTGCAATTTTTTTATCCCGAACCTAATTAAATTAGAATTCAAGGGAAGACGACGCCGACGACGATGATTATGATGCTGCTGCTAACTATATAATAAAAGTAAAGTAAAAACAACTATAATTTTTATTAAAGTTTTTATTCTATTTTTGATAAATTATTTTAAATTAATATTAGATTTTCAGTCAAAATATAACCTTTCTACATGTATTTATCAACAGAAAGGTTCAACTTGTGCCGAAGTTCAAGGAATTCGACTCTGACGACGATGGATTCATCAGCGTGGAAGAGGCTTCCACTATTCTAGAACATCCTCCGTTTAACTTTCCACCTGGAAAAGTCGTTGCTCTGCTAAAAAGATTTGATCGGGATGGCAACGGAAAGTTGGACATCGATGAATTCGCCGGATTTTATGCTGAGGCCAAAGCCGCGTCAGTATACATGTACATTTTACTTTTTTACATTTTAGCATATTTCTAGAAAATAACAATAATAGTAACAGTGGTAATAGTAATACTAATAGCAAGACTTATAAATTTAAAAAAGCAAATACATTTCTATTATACTAATAAGTATATAAACAATATTATTTTTTATTAAACTGAAAAGTATAATAATAATAAAGACTTAATGTCCATTTCCTCATGCAAGGATTATATTAAGGACGTCCCCGCGTCACATGTCACTCCATATTGATCCACCGCAAAAATTTGTGAAATGTGAGCAGAAAGGAATAACATAGAAAGGAATAACATACCTTTTTGGCGTTTTATGTCTGAAATTCTAACATACTTATGATTTATAAACTCTTGCACACTTCTGCAATCACCATCATCACCATCTTACCTTGAATCCAAGTTTTACTAGGGTCTGGATACGAATAGACTGTATCTCAAATCCTCTCTGTCCTACATCATATTATCCTTCAGTCAGTCCCCTATTTGAGAATTTTTCATTCGTTTAATTTTTGTAACAATTTCTGAAGCCTAGGCGCTCACCAACCGAATGTCCTTTCTGACGTTGGTATGGATCTTAGTGCTTTAGTCGCCTTCTACGACACGTAAAGTCGCCTTCTATGACACGACTACGACACGGGCTTTAGTCGCCTTCGCGACATCGGTTGGTCAATTCTTCAAACAACACTGAACTAACACGGGAATACTTCTACATACTTCATACATTGCAAACTTCTGCAATGTATGCATTTATTCTATAGTTCAATCTTGTATGAAATTATAGATTCTGGATCCCTGGGCACAATGCACATGTATATCGAAACAGCGCTGAAAGACGGCTTCTATATCTAGCTTATATACAAATATCAAATTGAAAATTAAAAAATAAAGAATAAAAATAAAATAAATTTAGCCGTCGCCAGAACCGAGGCTTAAAGACAGTTTATTTTTTTATGTGCCATTCGATTTCCAACACTGTCAGAATATTTATTCTTTTTCCTAAGTTGTAATTGTTTTAATCGCAATATACAAACAAACGCTGTCGATAATAAGTATACATTTAAAATACTTAATTGGCATAGAAACGAGGAGATATCCGCGTGCTTCAATCAACTGGATAAAGATGGAAACGGAGGTTTGAGTCCGGATGAAGTTAAGTCCCTGATCCAGGAGAAGATGGGATTTGACGAGAACATGGCCAAGTACCTCGTACAGATGTTTGATCAGAATCAAGATGGCAGCCTGGATAAGACGGAGTTCATTCAGCTGTGGGAGAGCATGTTTGGAAATAGCTAAATGAAAAACCCAAAAAACCTTTTCCTCAAGTATTCTAATCCCCTCATCATAAGTAGTGATATTTGTACGATTAGAGTAACACTGACGTATTGTAGTGATTATGTCATCATAGTTATAGCAGCATTGCGGAAGCTATGAATACGACTCTTGATTAAGTCAATTTTACATTGAATAGAACCAGACAACTATTCAGATCTGGAATCACTATTATGGTATATGTGGAATCACTATTATGGTAATTTATTGTTATTTTTGTTAATATTATTCTTATTTTTTTAAATTTTATTACTACTTTACTACGCTTGGTGCATACTTAAAAGAACTAATACACTGATAATTACACACAATGTTTGATACTACTAATAATGCCTTTTTATTATTTCACGAACCAAAACGAAGATGGGCACCAGGGTTTTCGTTGTCTCTACCTGCTAGTCTTAGACAGTCAGTTATATCACTTTTGAGTTTTCAGAAGATTTATTCGTGCACTGCACACTCATAGGTCGTTTCATGTTATAATGACTACACGTATATAAAGCACAATAAATTCGCTATCTATTACCTTAGTATAGACAGTAGGTCTAATTATGTTTAAAAAGACAATTAAACGTTAACTTCTGATTTCTTTCTCTCTCAGTATCTCCAGGAAATGAGAAATGTGATTGGATTATTTTAGTAACGACTTTACACCTCCAGTGGAATATAATTACTAAACAGTATATGCATGTGAAGCGTAATCAGCTAATACGTAATAGCACAATTATGAAATTCTTTTGAAAATTCTTTTCCGTTTAACGGCTGTAGCAGTCTGAGTCGTTCATATAATAATTATTGTCTTTACATGTAAAACTGTATTTAGTGTAACTTTTTATTGCAAAAATACCGGATTTTAATCATATTCAGGTTTTCAATTAAATTTAATTAGAATTGAATTAGAGTCAACTCTCGAATCAGATACACTGGCTCTTCTTACCTTCTACATGTATCTTTCATATTGCCAAGCTTTTTTGATGTTGCCGAAATGTTACATCAGTCCCACCAACTCCGTCCCATAAAGTTATAACGACTAGAAGAATGGAAGATTTAGTAATGTTAGTCGTTTTTGCTTTGGCCTATTTCATTATTAAAGTTTTAATATATATATATATATATATATATATATATATATATATATATATATATATATATATATATATATATATATATACATGTATATATATATATATTATACGTATCATTCTAGCATATATAATATATAATTATATATATACGACATGTACATATAGGCCTATAGAATGAAAGACTAATCATAATTAGTGTCTGTAGGGTAGTAAGAGAAACAAAGGGATTTAACAAAGGGATTTAGAATTTTCAATGAGGATTTGTGAAATTAATTATTACAGAAAAGTTTGTAAGATAGCAATTTAAATTATATTGCGCAATTGTTATTATAATCTCATTGCGTTGAACTGGATCGAGGTAAGTGCAGTTAGAAAAATGTTACAGCAGTTAAATAGGGCCTATTATGCCTATTTGTAATGTGATTTCTTACATTTCAATACTAATTTAATGCTCAAATTTTAAACAATTTATTTTATTTTTATTTTTAACCAAATTTTGAATTCCACAAATTAACAAACTTAATGTTTTCCCTATGTGATATAGTTAGTATCTAAACGTGTAGATAGCGTAACAAAAGTAAGATCCATTACTGTCTTCAAATTTGTCAGATTTTTCACACGTGATATAAGACGAGCGGCACTGTTTGACTTAGTAATTTTCCATACACAAAGAAAATGCGATCTTTAATGGAGCTGGCACGTCTTATAAAACAAATCTTCATCAAAATATTTAATCGAAGACAGCGTTTCCAGAAAGCAAGCGGTAAAAAGAGTTAATGTAAACAATTGTTAATTGGTCCGGGTGTGTCTAACATTTATAAGCACTGTCGTATGCCCTGAAAATGTTGCCTTGAATGTAATAATAAAGTATTAGTCACCACTGCTTCTCTTAGATCATAAATACTATCTGAGGATACGAACATTTCTCGCTTACAATCATCACGGCTCTGACTGAAATCGCTAGGAAAAATAGGCCTATATATGTGAATTTTATTTGCAAAATCTAATGAATTTCTTGTTTGCAAAGCAATACATATAACTAAAATGTTAACGTGACTTCAGATATTTATTGCAGAGTCTAAAATACTTTCGGCGAGTTTTTGATTCATTAATGTGAAAATAAATATAAGTATCGACTAGAGAGAAATGCAGCTCAAATAGCAACGAACTGCAGCTTGAAACAGCTGTCTGAAATTTAAATTTTGAAATATTCGTAATAACCCGTTGCTCAGACCCCAGATAATAATGATATTTACTCATTTTTATTATATATATGTATATATATATATATATATATATATATATATATATATATATATATATATATATATATATATATATATTATTTATATATTATTATTATTTGCATTTTTAAACAATTTTATAGTCTGGTGTTGGACAAATATTTTATCATAAATATGCGTGAGTTGTATAATAAATTATTGGTTATCACCTGATAAAATCTGATAACATATGATAACATCTAATAACACCTGATAATAACATCTGATAACACCTGTAGGGATTTCTAGCTTCTTCGCACATGATTCGTGTAAAATGTAGTGGTATTGCTAGTAGTTAAGATACTTCTTGGATTCGTTTTGTAATTTGGACATTATTAAGCACTGTGAGCTTGGCTGATTTTTTGCTAGTCTATGGAGGCGTGGCCTATCACGCGTGAGATAAAAAAAGAAGCGACGCGCGGGAATTAGGCAGTCCGATAAACAAGCGTGTGACTGTCGCGTGTGCGAGGAGAGTCTCTACATTAGGCAGTACGATAAACAAGCGTGGACTGTCGAGTAGTTATAAGCGTGTGCTAATAGTGTTTCATTAATAGCGCGATGTGCGGCTTCTTGCAGATAAAAGCGTATACGTATATATTAAGAGAAATATTAAGATACATTAAGTGATGTATTAAGAGCACCGTACGTGATGAGATAATAGTCATAGTTGTAGAATCTGTAGTATACATAATTATTAAGGGAAGTAAAGATAATGCTCGAGGAGCAGCCTTCGAGAACTACAAGGGACGTGTCGGTGAGAAACCAGACGAGAGATCACGAAAGGACAGGTCGGGCAGGAAGTAGGGAGTGCAGAGTGGACATCAACGTCAGGCGAGGGTAAGTGTGATCCTTCATAGTAAGTACCATTGAGTAACTCGTAGGAGATCGTTGTACTAACTAGCACACCCGAAGACCGGCAGTGCGGCGGTCTACGTCAGAAGACCAGTTTCTGTACTCCGGCGAGTGCAGCAAGTCCGGCGAGTGCGGCGGTCTACATCAAAAGATCTGTTTCTGGACTCCGGCGAGTGCGGCGGGTGCGGCCGGTGCGGCGGTCTACTTCAGAAGACCTGCTTCAGGACTCCGGCGAGTCCGGCGAGTGCGGCGGTCTACGTCAGAAGACCTGTTTCAGGACTCCGGCGAGTGCGGCGAGTCCGGCGGGTGCGGCGGTCTACACCAGAAGGTCTGTTTCTGGAGTCCGGCGAGTGCGTCGAGTCCGGCGGGTGTTGCTGTCTACATCAAAAGATCTGTTTCTTGAATCCGGCGAGTGCGGCGAGTCCGGCGGGTGCGGCGGTCTACTTCAGAAGACCTGTTTCAGGACTCCGGTGAGTGCGGCGAGTCCGTCGAGTGCGGCGGTTTACGTCAGAAGACCTGTTTCAGGACTCCGGCGAGTCCGGCGAGTGCGGCGGTCTACGTCAGAAGACCAGTTTCTGTACTCCGGCGAGTGCGGCGAGTCCGGCGGATGCGGCGATCCCGATCAAAAGATCTGTTTCAGGACTCCGGCGATTGCGGCGAGTCCGGCGGGTGCGGCGGTCTACACCAGAAGGTCTGTTTCTGGAGTCCGGCGAGTGCGTCGAGTCCGGCGGGTGTTGCGGTCTACATCAAAAGATCTGTTTCTGGACTCCGGCGAGTCCGGCGGGTGCGGCGGTCTACATCAAAAGATCTGTTTCTGGACTCCGGCGAGTGCGGCGAGTCCGGCGGGTGCGGCGGTCTATCTCAGAAGACCTGTATCAGGACTCCGGCGGGTGCGGCGGTCTACGTCAGAAGACCTGTTTCAGGACTCCGGCGAGTGCGGCGAGTCCGGCGAGTGCGGCGGTCTACGTCAGAAGACCAATTTCTGTACTCCGGCGAGTGCGGCGAGTCCGGCGGTCTACGTCAGAAGACCTGTTCCAGGACTCCGGCGAGTGCGGCGGTCTACTTCGGAAGACCTGTTTCAGGACTCCAGCGAGTGTGGCGAGTCCGGCGAGTGCGGCGGTCTACTTCAGAAGGTCTGTTTTTGGACTCCGGCGGGTGCGGCGGTCTATCACTGGTTTTCTAAGATACGGACAATTACGTGATAGAGTAAAATAAGAAACTAACTTGCGGGATAGGACTCGCTAAACAGTTATTTAGTTATATGCATTAGAGTTCGTATTTGACACTGTTTTACATATATAGTACTGATATACGATTAAGAATTCTGTCAGTTTGGCTGTTTTTGCCTGTGTTTGTCGTAATTACTTTGTTCTATAGATAAACGTGACTAGTACTATCAATCTGGTAGTCAGCGACTGTATACAATGGAAGATGTTAACGTCGTATGGCAGCAGGACTCTGCACCAACCCCTGACAGTGCAGAGTCGCTCAATCAACTGGTCGATGATCCGCCAAGTCGCGGTGAATCGCGACATTCTTTACCGGTCTCCGTAACAGTATGTGCCACTAGGGCACCTGATTCTCTCTCGATATATCAAGGGAGGTTACTCCGACAGAGCGAGAAACTTTTCTCGCGCCCGAGGCGGACGCCCCCCGCCTACTTACGTCGGCCGCCGGCCCTCTCGACAAAGCGTCGCCGTTGCGACCGACGGAGGTGACGACGCAGCGGCCGCCGACCGGCGTCGGCGATGGCGGCGTCGAGCCGCACCACACGCCTAATAACGTCTGACAACATCTGATAACACCTAATAACGTCTGATAACACCTGAAAACATATCTTACAGCTTGTGGGTCAGCTGAAATTATTTTACATATTGTTGGATATAGATTACATGAAGGTAAAGGTAAATGATGATACCAAATATCAGCTCTGATTCCGTTGAAGGTTTTGAGATGGTGACACATAGGTGCATGTGCACGTGTCATCTCACGTCATAAGTTGTCATTTCATTTTTCATGGCAGTTAGTCACTCACCATCACGTATTAATTTGTTTCTGAGAACCTTACAGAAAAGTGTGGGATTTCACTTAGCAAGTTTAGTAATATTAATTACTGTAATTGACATCTTGATATCTCATATACAAGAAATCGCCAGTATTGGACTAATGATGTACTCACTAATTTGCTGAGCAACCAAGCTGAGCGCGTAATTTTATCTCCTCATTTTTAAATGGTAGGCCAAAACTTACTTATTATACTCATTATCTGATCATTTAAGCAACTAATTACATTATTTTATGCATAACATTAATTATTTAATTCGATATCGCAAATACTTTGTTTCTATACTTGTAAAATAAAGATAACGTGTATCATAGAGTTTAGTTGTGTAACATAATTTTTTGCACTCTATGACACAGAGCGAGGCAAACGTAGAAGGAAATAAAGCGAAAACTAACTAGAATACTATGAGGATAGTTAGAGACACGTGCAGATGTTAATCTGTTAGTAATTCATCAATACTTGTACAAATAGAATAAAACATCGCATGCTACATCGACTGGATTCAACGTCTGCAGTTTACATCAGCACAGATTACAGCTGCAGTTCATTCTCGCTATTAGCGATAGCAATGAAGCTTAATATGCGCAAATATAATTGCGTTTTAAATATAGTTTTCAATTAAATATAAGATAATAAATTTAGACTGTAAACAATTGTATTATATTTAGCTTTTTGACACTATTATGAACTAAATAATTACAAAATCTGTTATTGTTGAAAACTAATAACGTTTTACATGAGAATATTACTCTGGTAAATTTGACCACGTTGAAACAGGATAAATTGTTACCACGTGATAATAGAATCAAACGACTGATCGGATAGGAAAGCACGAATTTTGAATTTCTTTCATTGAAACTGAATGAATATGTTCAAGATTTGAACGAGTAAACGCTGCAATTTAGAGCCATTTTGCCTGAATTAGAGATTTAGAACCAATTTTACTGCTATGGATGACTACGATATTCTGACTACTCTGAAAATACTTATCATTGGAGAGAGCGGGGTAGGAAAATCAAGGTTGGATATTTCATATTTCATATTATTTGCATTTTTATACTATACAATGTTGCCGTTTTAATGCAGTAAGCAGTGATATTTATTACTATTATTCAGCAATTATCCTGGAATTATTTCAATGGAGGAATGAAGGATTATTTTAAAATGACAATATTACAGATTTTATTAATTTTACAGATTTTTTTCCAATTTTAATAACTTGATTTAACTCAATGTTTTGAGTTTAACTTCATGAAATAGTAACTTAAAAGGATGAGTTAAAGTCATATTTTAAATCAACTCATGTAAGTTAAGCTAATGTACTAACTTAACAACTGAATTTAACTCTAAGTTAGCAACTCAAATTTCAGTTGACTCGTGTATCACTGCCAATTTATGCAATTTGTCAAACTTATCATTTTGATGTTCTCAATTAAACGCAGTTACTTTGTTGGATATTTATTAATGTGACCTACATTCATCGTCTGGATCAATTTGTGAATAGGTTTCTATTTGTTATAACAGAATTTTCATTATTTGCCAATTTTAAAAGTACATAAAGCAGTAAGACAAAGAACTAATTTCCCAATTTAATGTACAGAAAATCGAAATGTGACTTGCCAACAAACGATAATATAACAATTTCGTTTCTAATTATACCAAGGTGTAAAGTATCCAGAAAAACTGCAAGCAGCATCAGAGAGATTAAACATTTTTAATATACTTCACTTTTCTGGAATCTGGTGGTGTGTTCAAAAAGAAAAGCGAATCCACAAATATCAGTCTGTATCCCAGGTCTTTTATCAACGGACTGGCATCGTTTAAGATCTCTTTTCTTTCTTTTAGGCGTATGCTTTTTGAATCGTTTGGCTGAATCGATTAACAGTTACATGTGATGGGGACCTTCCTGACAGCATCCTTGTATAAGGAAACAGATTTAAGCCTTAATTATTATTTTATGTTACCGGTTTGGGTGTGTCTCAAAAGTGCTCGATGCTGTCTTGGATGACAGTAGAAATTTACTTGTTGTGCTACGTTATGTTATGCTATTAAAGGACAAAGCGGCCATCACAGAAAGCTAATTACAGATTTACACAGCCTGGACTTTTACAAGGACCCTTGGCCTATATATCTCTGGCTTACAGATGACTAATTACTAATCAATTTTAATAACATTACATTTTAACAATTGTACTTATTTAGTTACTCATTAAAGCTTTGCTCATTTTGTTTATTGCAACAGCTAGGGCAGGTTAATCACTACTTTCATGTTCTGTCGATCGATAATTCAGTTTGAAATTTCGCGAATGATTAATTGACATTTATGACAAATCATCACAGGAAGTTTTAACTATCTTTAAAATGTGTATGATTTTTGTACTTTAACAGTTTGCTGTTAAGATTTACTGAGGACACTTTCGACCCAGAGCAGATGGCAACAATAGGTTAGTACCATGCATGAGTAGATAGAAATCTCTGGTAAGTCAATAATTGAAATAATAATATTAATTATTATTATTATAGTTCTTGTTAATGAACTACGTAACTAAAGTTAGATTTTCACCTCTCTCTCTCGCTCTCTCTCTCTCTCTCTCTCTCTGTCTCTCTCTGTCTCTCTCTCTCTCTCTCTTACTCTCTCTCTCTCTCTCTCTCTCTCTCTCTCTCTCTCTCTCTCTCTCTCTCTCTCTGTTATAACTCTGAAGCAATAGAATTTAAAGAGCAGAAATTAAAATGTAGAAATTAAAATGTGAATAGAGCGCAATGAGATATTATTTTATATCTAGATGTAGCTCTTCAGTGGAAAGTGAATTGCATAAAAGGCTCAAAGTATTAAATTTTTGTCAGAATCTTTCTTAATGTCGAGTTTTAGAATAGTTTGAGTTGAGAGTGCACTCAATACATACTATACATGTATATGAAGTCCATTAATAATAATAATAATCAATTTTATATGTCCAGCTGTGAAAGAAGCACAATACTTAGTAGTTTGATTAGGCCTATATCCGAACCGCTGCAAGAGTGCAATCTCAACATCTGCAGTATTTGAGCAACCAAATTTAAATCCCACCCAAAAAACTCGAAACATCGGCACCCGAAAACGTTCTTTTCATTTGTTAAAAATCAAATCAAAGTAATTTTATGCCTGTTCACAAAGGTAGGCCTGTTCACTATTCATTTTGTTCATTTGTTGGTTTTTTATGTAATTACACATAAATTTTATTAAAACTAAAAAAACCTTTTGAGACAATTTTGGGTTTGGGTGTCAGATTATCTTCCGCTTTTGAAAGCCTTGCAGTATATAGTCCAACTGGGTTCCTACGAAATTCTTAAGATTTCTGAATAGAATAATATGGCCTCAACCTTGTTCTCCCTATGACGAAATGATGTGAATTCATAGCAAATTTAACGGTTACTACTTACTGGTAAGTGCTTATCGTTGGACACACAAATTTATGCACAAAATTTTACTATATTGCTTCTAATTGTGCGTTTTTGTAATATCTTACAGGAGTTGATTTCAAAGTCAAATGTATGAATATTAATGGCAGCAAGACAAAGATGGCGATATGGGTTTGTTACAATCTTGCTATTCAAATGTTTGCCGTGAAATATGAAAATTTTACGCAATTTAAGCAAACATATGCAAAAGTATGTTCCTTCTTGTTCTGTAGCTGCAAACCTACTATGAGAGAATCCATTATTATTAAGAAATATTGACTACAATAATTCATATAAATTTTTGCTAGAATTATCTAATAACAATAATGACCTTATTTAATAAAAAGATATAAAAGATGCAAAGCTAAATTTAAAGTTTTTTCCGTATTACAACGGGTACTTTCGGAGACGGCCGATCCGGCTGAGTTTTTGAATCGCTGACCTCCTGTGTATCAGACAAGCTTTCTATAAAATCGTCCAGGTAAAATGCCATAGTCAATACTGAGTCCGAATTTTTCCAGTTTAATGATTTAGCTGTTACTATTTATTTAGCTATTAATGATTTGACTACTACTATATATTTATCTATTAATGATTTGGCTATTACTATTTATTTAGCTATTAATGATTCGGATATAACTATTTATTTAGCTATGAGCGATTTGGCTATTACTATTTATTTAGTTATTAATGATTTAGCTGTAACTATTTTTATTTAGCCTTTAATGATTTAGCTATTACTGTTTATTTAGCTCTTACCAATTTGGATTTTGCTATTTATTTAGCTATTAATGATTTAGCTATTACTATTTATTTAGCTATTATTGATTTAGCTACTTCTATTTATTTAGCTATTTATGATTTAGCTATTACTATTTATTTAGCTATTAATGATTTAGCTAATATTATATATTTATCTATTAATGATTTAGCTACTACTATTTATTTAGCTATTAATGATTTGGGTATTACTATTTATTTAGCTTTTGCTTTAAGGACGTGTGTTTCGCATAGATCTATTATGAGTACGATTTAAGATTAAAGAATAACGCCATAGACATGTTAGGCGTTTGCATTAGTGGCCTATTTTAAGATACCAGTTCTAGTCATTGTAATTTGTGATTCTATGAAACTCTTAAGCCTACATATACGTAATTTAACCAATGCATTTTACACTAACAGGACACGGCTGGGCAAGAAAGGTTTCGAACGCTCACTCCCAGCTACTACAGAGGAGCTCAAGGCTGCATATTAGGTAGGACATATTGGAATAAATTTATCTTTTTATACTGCAGAGGAAACATTTACTAATACAAACAATACAGCGAATGGATTTCCAAGAGAATATTCGATATTTGCGTCTGAAACAAATCAATATGATGATAAAGCCAAAGCAAAATTTATTATTAGAGTGTAGCTGTTTCAACATGGTCTAAATTAAATAAGCGTTAACCAATACACCGAAAGTGAATTAATATTTTGCTATTTAAGATAATTAAACCTTTTCTGGCGCCTATTAACAGTGTATCATTCTACAATACGTCAATACAACGGCAATTGGCATTTCTTGTATTACATCTCATATGATTTCTTTGAAAAGAAAAATACGTCACTTGCGATGGTTTTTCGCTGCCTTATTTACAATCTCCATTAAAAAGCGCACCACAATTGCAATGTTATGTTCAGTTACTGTAGGGTACTCTATCCTAATTAATAAATTTCAAATTTGAGCATTATACAGTTTGCAATTCCGAATATTTTATTCCTATTTATCCATCCCATTATACATTATTACTGAATTACTTTCAATATTCTTTATAAGAATTGGTTTCATTTAAATTTAGTTATCGAATCCTTTACTCATGTCTTATATATTATATAGTATATATTGTATAAACATGAATATATATATATATATATATATATATATATATATATATATATATATAATGCTACAGTCCCATTTATACATGTAGGCCCTACATATGCAAGTGTAGTGTATATATACACTACATATATATGTAGTGTATATATTCACTTCTATCATGTGTTGATATCTTTTATTATTTTGTTCGCTTAAATCATAAATGTATATTTTATATGCGCACTTGATAAAATAATATATCTTTGTAATCAAAATCAATATTAAACAGGTATATGACGCCAAAGTATTCTCTACAACATCAAACGGTCCAAACAAAATCTAAGACTCGCATTTTAACGGTATGCGATAAGTAATATAAATGCGTTGAGATGCTTTAGAGTTGATTGTGATGCTTGTAGTGTACGATGTATCCAGCAGAGGTTCATTTGAACGCCTGGATCAGTGGTTGACTGAGCTAGAGACGTACTCTACGAAACACGAACTAGTCAAGATGTTGGTGGCCAATAAAATAGATAAGGTTAATCATGAATTAGTTAAAATAGATTGTTAACCATGAATTAGTTAAAATATATAGGTTAATCGTAAATTAGTTTAAATAGATAGGTTAATCAAGAATTAATTGAAATAGATAGGTCAACAATGATTTAGATAAAATAGATTGGTTAATCATGAATTAGTTAAACTAGATTGTTAACCATGAATTAGTTAAAATATTTAGGTTAATCATGAATTAGTTAAAATAGATAGGTTAACAAGAATAAATTAAAATAGATTGGTTAACCATGAATTAATTAAAATTGATTGGTTAACCATGAATTAATTAAAATAGATTGGTTAGCCATGAACTAGTTAAAATATATATGTTAATCATGAATTATTTAAAATGGATAGGATTAACCACGACTTGACTCCTTTTGATCATCAGATTAGGCCTAATGATTTCAATCGGTTGACCTAATAATTATAATGATAGATCGATTATGCGTCATATGATGGACTATTATTCCATTCTCCCACAGACAGCCTTGGTTCTTCAATAACTATTTAATGTTTTTACCTGTTTCTCTTTTAGAGCGTGCAATACATGCATCTACTTACAAATTAATATAGCCTACTACTGAATTTACTAAATAACTAAAATCTAAATTGTTACACATTAATTATTAAATAATAATTAATAATATTTAATTATATAATAATAATTAAATAATTATTTAATAGTTATTAAATAATAATTTAATAATTATTATTATTTAATACTTGTGGCCATGAAAGAGGTCATAACTTCTCCTTTTCACTGACAATTCTTTCATCGACATTAGCACTCTCAGCAAAAATACATTTTAAATTGCCTTAATAATAGTTACAGTTTGACAACGTCAGGTTGACATTTTATCATTTTTATTTGCTTAGCCCGGTAGAGTGGTAACGCGCGAAGAAGGGCAAACATTTGCTCGCAAATACCACATGTTGTTCATTGAGGTCAGCGCGAAAACAAAGGAGGGAGTGCATTGCGCATTTGAAGAACTTGTTCAAAAGGTTAGGCTGATCAAAGCTATGAATATATATATATATATATATATATATATATATATATATATCGTATTAATAGCTTATTAATATGCTATATACTATAGATTACATTATATTACATTAACTGTATATATATATGTATATATATATATATATATATATATATAGATATAGAATATATATGTATATATATTATACATATATATATATATATACATTTATATATATATATATTATACATGTATATACATTTACATATATATAATATATGAATAAAATGTATATGTATGTATGTATATGTATATACATTATGCCTGTATATATATATATATATATATATATATATATATAATATTAAATATATATATATATAATATATGTATATTATATATTTTATATATATAGCATATGTATATGCATATATATATAGGCTATATATATATATAAATATATATATATATAATATATGTATAATATATATATACAGTATATATCGTATTAATAGCTTATTAATATGCTATATACTATAGATTACATTATATTACATTAACTGTACATGTATAGTAACCAAATTATAAAATATATTTATTCATGGTATTTTATTTATACAAGTGTTTTATGCAAATTATTCATGTCAACTATTTAGTAAATAATAATGAGGAAGTTCTGGAGAGAGTTGGTACAGATAGACAGTGGATAAAGGTAATAAGAAGTAGGAAGAAGCATTGGATAGGACACATTCCAAGGGGGGAAAGTCTAATCAAAGAGGTCATAGCAGGTAGAATTGAGGAAAAAAGAGGCAGAGGCAAGCCGAGATTAGGTATGTTAGATCATTTAAAGACCCACTCATATATGGACATGAAGAGGAATGCCGAAGACAGAGAAGAATGGAGGCATTATATAGCATGGACCTGCCAATAGGCAGTGCACTACGAGAGAGATCAGATTAGGCTAAAGCGTCGAACATAAAAGTTTCTCAATGATATATTAATTACATTTCATATATTTATATGCATGTGGAATGTTTAATATAATTAATAATTTAGTAACTATTTTGCAGGTATTGCAGACACCAGGGTTATGGGTGGCTGACAGACGAGGCTTTTCGATCACACCGTACTCACCCGACACCAGCACGCCTTGTTCATCTTACTGCTCCCTTCTTTAAATACTTAAAAATTGTATTGGAAGCCTACTTTTAGGTTAACTTTAACTTTATGCGTTTCAAATTTCAGGCCATCCAATGACTCCTTATTAAATATTACTCTTACTGCTAGTTCTACTACCACTTCTTAGGTAGACATTTAGGCCTATGCACCACCTGCATTTGAAAGAAGATCAGGATGATAATGAAAATAAGAAGACCTGTAAGTTTCTAGAATTTTTTAGAGGGGAATTTAAAAGCATAATATTTGAAAAATGTTGTAATTATAAATTCCGCATGTTATGAATTTGCTTGGTCAAAATTAAACGATTTTAATTTATATTGATATCTACTATGGTATATATGACTCATTATTTAGAAAAAAATTAATCCAAGAAAATTTGGATAAATTAATTATTTCTAACTAAAAAGGCGCTAAATATTAATAAAATAAATTAAATATAATAATAATAGTAATAATAATAATTCACTCAGACAGAACTGAATTTTAGCAGATTAATTAAATCGCTCATCTGTTGCAAAATAAAGGCAAATAATACCATAATATGATTAAGATTATGAATTGCGTAATATTAAGCTTAGGTTGTGCCTAACACTACAAAGCTATCATTCGTAGAAAAATTACTATAAATTTTTTATAAGAAAGGTGGAATATATTTATTTATTCACTGTATAAAAATGCGACGGAAAATGATATGATGTATGCTATTAAACTTATCAATTTTGTAGATCATATAGCTCCTATATAATCTCACTCTCATATCATCATTGTTGGATGTGAAAGAGCTTGGAATCTAAATAGCAATTATTATTATTTTATTTTTAATTGTGTTATTGCAATCATGGCAATTATCATATGAACCTCGTTTTCCCATGTGTGGGTCTGTATGTGTCTATTACCATCTTTGTTTATCAAAAGTGCTGCAATAAAGATCGAAATTTATTTGTTTCTTGAACTTTATTCTAGTAAGTTGATTTAATTTTAAGACCCTCTAATGGTTAATCAAGAAAGACGGCGGCATTAACGGTGTTGCATTAAATTAATTGTTACACAATTGTAAAAGATTGGTATAATCTCATTCAAAACAAGATTTAATTGGCATACACATCTAACCGCTACTTGCATATTTAATTAGAAATTCATAATATTACAAAAATAAATGCTCTAATAATTTACAGTCTTTGCAGTTTACAATCTAAATCTATTGTCGCAATATTATGTACAATATTTTTAAAATCATCAAACGGTAAATTCAACATAATATTCTTGTAATGAATTTATAAACATTGAGCATTGCTGTTCGGATGAGTCCTAGGACGTCAGCAGTCAGTGGTGAAGTCATCACGAGCCGATGAACTGGAATACTTGGCGAGGATGACGTCAGCGGAAGTCCTCAAATTGTCCAGATGTCCGTCGAGGATGGACTGAAGTTGAGAGGATTGTTCGTCCTGGAAGCGCTGAAACTCTTCCACCACAGCCTCCGTGGAGTGTAACGTCTGGAAAATGTAAATAATCTACATGTAGATCATGAACATACGCGCAATACTTAAAATATGTCAAAATTTAAAGTAGGCTTTCCTTTGAAATATCTAATATAGTAAGAATTCTCTCTCTCAGGGCACTGCCTACTAGCAAATCCATGGTATTTAACGCCTTCACTCTCATCTGTACTCATTTCCTTTTCATGTCCACATATGAGTGAATCTTTAAAGGTAAACAGCAAGGTCAATATTTATGAATGCATCATACTTGATTATGGTTAAATATAGTCTCACTGTAATATGTATTATACGTTTTGTAACTGCGAAAAAAAATCAAGCATCACTGACTTGTGACCATTATATCAGTAGATTATCAGAAATGTGATGCTAAAAATACTTGCGTTTCTCTCATGAAAGATGAAATATTCAGTTAACCCGTTTTCGGTGAATCAGCTTGCAGTGACATAAAGACCTCCTCCTGTATTCTTACTTGATGAGATAACTTAATTGAATCAGTCTTGTTGTAATGGTATTATTTTCTTAACCTTAGTATTGCCCCAAAATGTGACAGTTCCCTACTTAGTAAAGAATAAGCTGTTCTTTGAGTGGACACATAATATTCACGGATAGGATTATGAGATCCTTATAGAACTATGAATGCTTAACTTAAAACCTACCTTTATATTGGAACTAAAGAGATATATTTATAAATTTATTTAAGAACAAGTTTGTAAAGACAGCTAAATCAAAAGATTAAACCCAAAGTTTAAACGACAAGCTTCCTGTCTCAAGAACACATTACTGACCAGCAAGAACTGGATTAGAAACCCTGCACTTACTGATCAGCAGCCGAACACCTAGCCGGCAATGCTACAGACATATCTCACTATTAAATCATGAAGACATACCGGCATGTTATCATCCAAGCCGAGCTCAGACGCTGAGACATTAGCAGAAGTTCTCGGAGACTCCGTACTCATCTCGTCCTCTTCCACGTATGAGTCAAGTGGAACACCTCTGGACGGGCACCGAATATTGCTCTCACTTCTTTCATTACACTGTGCTTTAATTCCCGTTCCAATTCTGGCCCTATCAAAGCTTGGTCGGATCTGAATGTCGTCATTTCTATTTGGATGTTCTCCACGATCTGGAACGGAAGAATTATTGACAGATATTCTTATTTCTCCGCTGCTCGTTGGTATATTGGGTCTCGTTCTTACACCGTCGCTCATCGAAGGACGATCGTCAATTAAATATCTCTGCCTATTATCAGTTTTATTATAATCATCAAAAAATACTACCTTATCAAATTTAACACCATCACTACATGATCGACTGGAGGGTCCAGCGGACCTGGGTCGAGGGATTGCTTGTCTTGACTCAGAAGCCGAACGAATTTCAGATTTTCCTGAAACATTTCTTAGCGGAGTGTGACCGGCATAGCTGTGAGCATCTTCATTCCATTCAATTTCTGCTGATCTTAAACCTAGATCTGAGATATTGTAGCAGCTGTGAGACCTTTGGCGAAGGCCTTGCGTGGAGATACAGTGATCAGTGCGGTGGTTAGGACGATGCGCATCCATGCCCCTTGGTCTTGAAAATGGTGGTGGCGAGGAACAGCGAAGTAAGTGGTTGACGCTTTCCAGAAATTCTGATATAACACCATGATCGTGACCAAGTTCTGCAATGTAAAAGGTTAGTATAATACTGATGAACCACGGATTAAACATAATTTCATGACTTTGCCTTAAAAATACTCTAATGAACAAAATATTTAAATGTTTATATTATTATTGACGAATAAACTTTTACTAACTTAGAAATTATTTGAACAATTATTGAGTCTAAATTTACATGTCATCCCTATATTTAGCTACATTGCAGTGAAAATATCTAAAGCTTCTAGGCTTCGTAGTCGGCTATTAATTGTTTTATATGTGAATTAGTGAGAAATAAAAAGTCTGCGAATAATAGCTAAGCTTATGCACCAATAGCACAATAATATTTATGCACAACAATTGTACAATAATAGCTAACAACAATCGTATCACAATAGTAGCTATGCACAAAAAGAGCACAAAATTAGCTAAGAACAACCGTAGCATAATAGTAGATAATCATGCTACATGTTGAGATACATTATGAATAAAAGTCGGAAGGAGGACTTACTTTGAAGGTAACGATTCTTCGCCTCCACTTCAGATTCCAGTCGAGAAATTCTTTCTCTCTGCGCTTCAATGACGTCCTCTCTCTCCATTCGCTGGTCCCATCTTCGGTTCTCAGAATATTGCTGATTCTCAGACTGAATATTCCTCGGAAACACAAAACCATTCGCTAGACTCTGATTGGAAAGGACTTCCTCAGACTCAGTCATACCTCTACGTCGTCGTGGTGGTCGTAGACCAGAATCAACTGATGTGGTGGTTGAGTTCCTCTGATCATACTCAAGATGATGATGCTGAGGATGATAATGATTCAATGAAAAACTATTGAACGAAGGAGACTGACTGATTGGTTTAATTCTAGCACTCTTTACTTCCTGCAGTTCAGCATACATTCCCTGTTTATACAAAATTAAATCTTTATTTTTATTAATTTTTCATATTTTTATTCAAATGAACTTTCCTATCCACAGAATTTACACGTTGATCCTGGCGGGGATCAATCTTTATTTCTGCAGGTAGAGATTTATTATGACCTTGACCATTTTAAGACGCACAGGGTATTCAGAAAAAGAACGAATAAACTTTTGGTAGCATTATTATTGCATTCACATTCGTTTCAAGAATGCAGAGAAAGCTATCTTTATCTCTACTGTTCAAAATATAGACAAAATGTATGCAAGAATCTGTTAAATAAAAAGTATTTAGCAGTTGGAATTTAGTGTCAGTTCATACCTGTAGCAGCTGCTCCTTGTTGGCCAGCAGCTGCTGTGTTTGCCTCAGCTGATCTTGCAGCTGTTCTTTGCTGATAGTTTCTTCCTCGTTATCTCCAGACTCGACTCCCTGCCCTACTGCACTCTTGCATTCGTCGCCTTCCACTACTCTACTCTGCTGGTTCTACAGGAATCATTATAGACCTCAGTGTTACTTTGTTGTAATGTAACAATTTTGTAGTACAAAAGATTTTAATGGCATTATAAACAAATTAATATGCAATTAATATATAAGTAATAAATATGTTGAACGAATGCATATCTACTATAAATAAATATATAATTTACATATCACATGTATATAGACATAATTATATATCTTTATTTATCTACACATGCATTATATATATATACGTATATATACATGTATATATATATATATATATATATATATATATATATATATATATATATATATATATATATATATATATATATACAATATGCTGTATAGAATTATAAAAATTATAAAATAAGAAATACGTAAATTTACTGTTGTCATTAAGAGAGCATAATAGCATAACACATTGCTGTTGACGGTCTACATTCTGAAAGATACAATTTCTCTAAGTTTATATGAATACATCAAGTTTGTAAGGGCGAATAAAATTTTCGATGGAGATATTCACTAGATAATATAGTACATATAACGTATAGAACAAACAAATGATCTTATTTGAAATTATGAATAATCAAAGTAATATCATTCTTAGTCCACAATTCTCGTATTTATTGCAATAAATACGAGAACTATTAGTTTTGAATAATTCTTAATTTTTATTTTTTATTCTACAGAATTTATGTGAGCCTATATGGGAATGACTTGTGATATGGTATGGGATAGAGAGGAGTGTAGAAGGTCTATTCTTATCCCGACCCTAGTTAAACTGAGATTAAAGAGAAGATGATGATGATGATGTGAGCCTGCAATTCAACTAGTTGGGAACTTAATATCAACACTTTCATGAATTATATTGTAACGTTTTTCTTATATTCAGTTATTAAAATACGGTTTAAATGGAATAAAAATATGTAAATATCAATATCTCAAACCTTAACGTGCGAAAACTCTTCTTTCAAAATAATTTCTTTCTCTTCAAATTTTCTACAAGAATTAAGAACCGTTTAATAGATTATACTTGTGGGCCTAATCGTGGTTTCGTTCCTTAACGTAATGGTAGTATTGACAGAAAGTTAGATAGCTTTTTAGAATTTGAATTCGAAAAGAATTCGAGCTTTTGAAGTTTGATTTTTTTCCTCGACTTCATAGTAGAATACACAAATTCAAAGGCACCCGTTGAAGTAACAAACCAATGTATAGCGGATTATATCTAATTGTAGACTTTCAGTAAAGTCATAAAATCAAAGTTTCTCACTAGCATAATCTTTGTGACTTCATTATCAATCGCCATCGTACCGGCTCTCAATTCATTGCTAAATTATCAGTAGCAGACGCTCACCGGAAAATTAAACATTCCTCAATTCAGTTATTTAAATTAAATGAAACCGGATCTCTATATGGCATCCATATGATGACAATGAAATTCAGCGACAAACACGAAACTTTCAAACCATTTCTCACTATTATTCATTGTATTTAGTTAGGATCTATGTTTCAGGGTGTGGCGTTAAAAATAAATTTTCTTATTGAGACTCACTTTATGAGTTGATTTTGCTCTACAATCTGCTGCTTAAGCTGCTGAAGCTGCTCTATCAGCAGCTGTCGCTCAGCTGAGTGCTGCTCAAACTGTTCACTTTTGTCACTATCAGACAAACCATCCATGTTCCGTCCATCCTGCGCCCTCTGTTGAAATAAAGCAAATCGTTATCGTATTGAGGACATATATGTTTATTTCAGCATCAACATCAAAACACTGACAAATGCAAACAGAAATAAACATTTAAATGAAATAAAATTTAAAAATTCCTAGGAACACAGTGTGTCAAACAGCCTATAAACACCAGAACAACGGCCGTCAGGGAAGATGATACACATCTTATCTAGTTGACCACCGTCTATAACTCATTAATGACATATACATGTATAATGCAAAATCAACCGAAATAAAATTTATCTCAGAATTAATGAACGAAAATAAAATAAAATAAATTACAAATTAATCTGATTATGAAGCAGTTAGCTAAGTCACAATTCTATCTGAACATTTACACAAAAAACGAAAATATAGACATTTACAAGCCATCAAACAATATACATTTGTAACGTTTGGTGAATTCAGCTAGAGACCTCGAACTACGGATATCAGGAGGTATTTGGTTCCAAGAATTGACATACTTATAGGCATAAGATTAAAGAAATTCTGAGGTTGTTCTAGCACACAAATAATTGGTCTCGGAGAGTCTGGTATTATATACAAACGAAATCTGATTGTCAATCTAAATACATCTCATGGATTCTGACATAGTCAGATCGGGAAAATTAATACATTTAAAAACAAGTTTACCAGTATGTAATCGGAATAACTAAAAAATTGGTAATACATTATAACTCAAATAAAGTTGTTTAACATTATGAAATTTATGTTTATTCTGTAAAGTTCTTAGAATACGGTTACAGGCAACATGTAAGGGTTGAAGCAACTGTTTGGTTGTATTTGCATAAACCTCAATTCCATATTGAGTCCTTGATTGCACCAATGAAAGGTATAAATTTTTACGACAATTCATAGGAATAAAGTCTCTACAATTGTATAATATACTATTAAAATTATTAATTTTAAAGATTAATGATTTGATATGATCACCAAAAGTCAAATTTTCATCTAATGTTAAGCCTAAGACTGTGGCAACATATGTTCTATTAATGCAGTTATTATCAAGGGATACACTTAAATTGTTAGATTGAATAGTAGCTTCATCGTCTTTAGTGGGGTAGAATAAAACATACGAAGACTTCGAGCAATTTACAGTTAGCTTGTTACTTATAAACCATTTACTTATTTCAGAGCAAGCTAGATTCGCAGAGATAAACAATTCATCTATAGACTTATGTTTAACAAACAAATTAAAATCATCAGCATACAGTTTAATGGACCCAAATGTACAGGCATTATGAATATCATTCATATAGATTATAAAAAGTAAAGGTCCTAAACTGGAACCTTGAGGAACACCGGTACCAACAGATAACACACTAGAAATGCTGTCACCAATAAGTTATATTGTTTTCTTCGAGATAAATAAGAGTTAAACCAATCATAGGCAGTACCACGTATTCCATGAAAATGTAATTTGTGAAGCCAAATGTTATGATAAACAGTATCAAAGGCTTTTGAGAGATCTAAAAATATACCAAGTGTCTTGTTTTTATGATTATGTTCAGTAGATAATAAATTAACACTAGAGAAAAGAACATCAGTGGTAGAATGGCCGGATCTAAAACCAAATTAATTTTCATTAAGGATTTCGAACTTATTTAGAAATGTAGTAATGCGTTTATGCATGATTTTCTCAAATATTTTACTTAAATTATTAAGGAGAGAAATTGGTCTATAATTTTCCACTAAATCATGTTTACCTTTTTTATAAACAGGGATGACCTTGGCTAATTTTAAATTCTCAGGGAAGCAGCCTATTTCTAACGATTTATTAATGATAAAGGTAAGTGGGTTAACAATGTAGTTTGCAGATACTTGTAAAATTTTACTGGATATACCGTCATTGCCAGTAGAATAACTTTTATTCATGGAATGAATGAAATTTAAGACTTCATTGTTGGAAGTTGGAGTTAGGAAAATAGAGTGTGGTAGAGCCCTGCTAAGACAACTCTGATTGATACATCATTTCGTGAGATCGCATCTGCTAGCCGTACACTATTTTGTATAAAATATTTATTAAATTCTTCCGCAATGTCTTTGTTATTTCTAATAACACCATCATTTGTAGTTAAGTGATCAATAGTCTGATTCTTAGTTATACCACGATAACTGGTAATATTATTCAACTTTCTCCAAATGTTCTTAATAGAATTAAAGCTTATGTCTAATTCATATTTATAATAATTTTGACGGAAGTTTTTGATATCTTTATCAAGCATTTTTCGGTAATTCAGATAATTAATTTTATCAAGAGGTAAATTGGATTTTTTGAATGTATGATATAGCTTGTTTTTTATTTTAAATCTAGACTTTAATTCTTTAGAGATCCAGGGTTTATCCTTATATGTTTTACGAGAATACCGAATTAAAGGAAAGCTCAGCTCAGAGGCAGTAATTAAGGAATTCGTTAGATGAGTAATAGCCTCATCAATATTAATTAAATTATAGATTGGTGTCCAGTCAGTTTTCGAAAGATGGTCATGGAAGTTGTTTATGTTTTGAGTGTTATAAATTCTAATGTAAGGGCGATCACAGTAGTTAACTCTTTCAGTTTTAGATACCAGCAGTACAACATTGGCAGAGTGATCAGTAACATCGCTTGTAACCGTAAGGGACTTTACACTGGTGCCTTTCGTATAATCAAAATCGAAGTTCGCGAAGACATGGTCAATTATGCTACGCGAGTTATTAATACAATGCGTGGGAATTAACGAGAACGGCATAAAGTTCATATTGGATAGCTCATTAACATAGCGATCAATGAAATTTAACGTACTAAATTTTAACAAATCAATATTCACATCACCACATATAAGACTCTTTTTTAAAGGTTTACATATGGAGAGGAACTTTAAAAATTTATCAATAAAAACAGTAGCAGATTGACTCGGATGTCTGTAAATCAAATAGAGTCTAATTTTACCACGCATAAGTAATATATCAATGACCAAGAATTCTGCTGTATTATCAAAGAAATTATTATTATTGGAAGAATTGCTGTTAACCCGTGTTGTGTTCGGTTGCTGAAGAATGGACCATGAGTGGACTGCAATTGTAATAAAAAGCGACAAAGCACTAAGATCCAGATCAATGTCAGAAAGGGTATTCGGTTGGTTACATAGATTACTAAAACTTTTTATAATTCCAGCCTAGTTAAACAGGAATTCAATGGATGAGGAAGATGACGATGATGATGATGATTGTCGTTAAATTATGATAATTAAAGATGTTTCACTTTAGTTTAAAAACAACCTACGAGGAAGATGGTTTGTTATTTCAAATTTCAAATTTTAATTTCTTTATCCTTCAAGTATAAGAACTCAGAAATTTTCCATTATCTGGTTTTACGTCTAATAGTCTCCAATTAGGATATGCTATGATATATAAAAGTCAAAAAGCGATTATTTTGCAAGCATTACTAGTCGTAGTTTATAAATATTTCATTTAAATGCAATAGTTACCTACCCTAAGAGCCTGATTAGCTTTTCTTAGCTCCAGTTCCGTGTGCTCTTTCTCTTTGAGGACTCTCTTCTGGGATTGAAGAGCGTCATCCAATAGCAGCTTCAGTCGCGAGAGCTGAGCCTCCTGGGCAAACAACAGATGGCGTATTAGGGTAACAGCATCCATCTGAGAGGTTCTCATAAAAATTTCTTACGTTTGGAAGTTTTAGAATTATCTTTGGAAGTTAGGTGAACCAAATTCAGACTGTTTTCTCTGTAAACTTAAAAGTTTAAAAACCGAGATAAATATTTATATTTGTAAAAAGTACTTAACATTTTCATTAGAGGATGAATATCTGGTGCACAATGTAAGTTGTCTCCAAAAAACCGGTTGAAAGTAAAACGAATAATAGTGCCCTACTTGTGAAATTCAACTGATGGTTAGATAGACGAAGCATCCTCTGAAATATATAACTATTTATAAAGGTTATCAAGGTACATGTATTACTCTTATACCTGTTGCATTGACACTCCGGTATCAGATAATGCTTGTGGTAAAGATTTAATAGGTTAAATTCGTGAAGGCAGTACGATATATCTGGTAGGCCATTGGATGGTTTTCTTGTAGCAATATTTGCATTTGGCGCTAAAAAGACTACATTTAATATGGTTCGATCAGGGCTCCCACAGGAAATCCAAATGTGTTCAATTTACTGTTCAAGTAAGCATGATTTTATTCATCCCTCACTACTTGAAATAAATAAAAATAAATAAAAATATTTTAATTTTTAGAATGTTGATAGTTCATATCACGAGGTTTTGCAGAGTAGTAACTTTTTTGAAAAAAATAGAATTTTTATCTCTCTCTATCTCTTAGTACACCGCCTATTGGCAGGTCCGTGGTATATAACACCTCCACTTATCTCTATCTTCCGTTTTCCTCTTGATGTCCACATAAGAGTGGATTTTTATATCATCTACATTTATAACATTCCTTTTGATGTACCATTATTCTTGAGGGATTCTGCTTACGACGAGGTGGGCCCCTATGCCTTCCGCGGCTTAGACTAACATTTACTGGCAGGGCTTCATTACCTGAGAAAAAATCCTCTCTACCCAGCATTGTTATAATAAACGGAAATAATTTTCTGTAAGATTGAAGAGCCATATACCTGTAAACTAAGGCATTCTACTGTATACCGAACAGACTGCATCAGAGGTCATTCGTCAAAATCCCTTGAAAAACTGCCACCTACTCACGTTATTAAATGCGTCTCTCTGCCTATTATGACATGTTATTTAATCAATTTACCTATCTACTAATTGCAGACTTATTTTGCTGTTTTACTTACTTGTCTACTGATGGTATTCTGACTAGACGAGAGTTGTGACTGATACTCCTGAACTTGGTTCTTCCTTTCTCTCTCCAGTCTCTCAACTTCATCCTGACTTCTATCCTTTAGGCTGCTCATCTCTGACTGACAGCTGCTTAGCTGTGACTGACAGCTGCTTAGCTGTGACTGACAGCTGCTTAACTGATTCTGGCAGCTGCTTAACTCAGTTTTGCAGTTGTTTAGCAGTGACTGGCTGATGTTTAAATCAGAGTGAAGTTGGTTGATTTGCTGGACTGATAACTCGTACTTCTGACTGATTGATTGATTTTCACATCTGATCGATTCGCACTGACGTATCAGACTTCGTCTCTCAGTGTCCCAGTCTTCAGCTCTCTGCCGGTACTCCTACATCATTGTAAATTAATCATTATTCCTATAGGTTAGCAATACTAGTGTTGTGTCCGGGTTAATGAATGATAGTCCAACTGTGGACTTCACATGTCGTAAGAAAAAAATATAAAAACTATTTATAAAGGTTAAATCAGCTAATACTTCTTAAATCTGCGCCCGCTGCAATTGATGTGCCATCAAAAGGCAACGATTACTAATAACCATGGAGAGGAAGGAGGAAATGGGTCTTAAACAAGCATCTGTGCTTCCTGACCCAGTGTGCCGTTATGTTTTTTTAATGTTTTAAGAAGCGACAAGGCACCAAGATCCAAACCAACGACAGACAGAAAGAACATTCTCAGTACATTGTGTACTGATGCAGACGTTAAACGTAGCTTTATAGCTTTTAGCGTCTAAAAATTTAAAGATGAATTTCACACGCACATCGTGGAGCCTGTAAAGCTTAAGTAAAATCGGGTGCCTGCTCCTACTGTTTGGAATGCTCATGTAACACTTTTGCAATTACCTCAAGACGGTCAAGTAATCTCCTTACATCTGCGCTGTCAATCTCACCGATACCACGCCCCTCTGCCCCGCCCTCTGACGTCACACTTTTACTATCTCGTGACGTGGCACGACTACGATGTCGTCTCTGTAATTTGTCGTATTCTGTGCGCATTGTAGTAATCTGTAAATATGAACATAGTCGTCTTAATAATATAATGCATCCATGACATAAGCCTATATTATCAGAGCATAGAGAATCAAATATATTCATAAATCGTATAATTTTGAATATTATCGCTAAGAAATTGTCAAGTAGTAAAAATTGTAAATAGTAAAAATTCGATTCCTCTTTGCTTTGTTCATTCCCTATTAACTCAGATCAAGGGCTAGAACTGTTTTGATCTCACTTTCTCTTCAGTCTCTGTATATTCAGTCGTCATCGTGTGATGCTTAGGCGTCTGTTGATGAAGATTCTGCTTGAGATGTCCTTGACATTACCTTATGGCTATTAACCGAACGGTAAGTTCTGATTGATTGGTTGATTTAAAAATCAAGGATTTCTCTACTATTCTTTAGTTTGAAAGAAAATGGAGGTTCCAAAATTAAACTCAGCTACGACTTGAATTCTGAGCCTATAAATCTCCTTTTTATTCCGCAGGGAAAAACAATATTTCTCAGTTCGATATCGGTTAGGTTCACTATTGTAAAATATATACTTAGAATTTTCAGGCTAAGAGAAAATAGTTATGATTCTTTTCTTAGAATAATTTTAATTTCCTTAACTCCACACTTTCAACATGCAAATAATGTTGCAAGTTTATTTTTTCTTTATTTTCAGCATGATATTTTCTTAATCCGTCTAGTACGATAGATTAGTGCAACTTTACTGTCTGAATTTTCCATATGTCTCCGTGAAAGAAGACGGAAAAGCTATAAGCCTCTTCTTAACGAACATTTTTACATTTTATTTCTAACAAATAGACATGATAAACCTGATGATGGAGGGCAGAGAGTTCTTGTTCGTAGGCTCCCACAGTTGCTTTGTGCTGCTTTTCCATTCCCTCCATGCCAGTCTTCAGTTCTCTTATCTAACACAATTGTTTCGTAAAAAATAATATACATATATATGAATATACCAAAAATATGCTTGCAAGTGTACATGTAATTAAGTGATCCTAATAATAGTGAAATAATTTGTCTAACACGAAATGCTATTTTTATTTAAAGATCATTTTAAAGGGTTGCAATTTATCAGTTGCCTTTGATTTCCGTACAACTGTATGTATTTATGCAATGACCACAATCCTGTTTTGGTAGAAATGTTATCTCAAAACACCTACCATCACCTCATGATGATCAAGTCTATTGTGAGGTTTATCAGCGGAGCGTCCATTCTTCCTCAGACTCTGCTCATCTTCGTAATCTCCCTGATAATCGTCTGTGTCTACGTCCAGAACTTTATCATTAAACACCGACAAGTGATCGAGCCTTGACAGAGATCGATTCATATTAGACGGTGATCTGTTGCCTTTTACGAAACGGGGACTGCGAAATTTCTGTCTGGCTCTCTCCTGAGATTCCCCTGGTCCAAATTCCCGCCATCCTTGTCCTCTGGAATCCGAAATCTGTAATCGATTTCCGGAATCATTTGCGTCGACTGGTCTACTGCTTAACACCGTGTTGTAGATTTGGGTAGAACCTTGCAAGGAACGATAATTATCGTTACCTAAGCTTCTAGGCTGTTCTGATGATGATAATAGTCCTGTGGTGCTATAGTTAGGGCGATACCTGCTTTCAATTTGATTTAACTCTAAGTCAAATTTGGGCAATGATGATGGTATTCGATATTCTTGTGCGTTCTGATTTCTTATGGTGTTTGTACTAAACGCTGCGGAAGCATTTCCGTATCCGGAAGGTTTTGAATACGTACTAGAAAAAGGTCCGATATACGACCCACATATAGAATTTGATGCAGATGAATCATGCACCAAGTTCCCAAGTGCAAGGTCAGTGAGTGCAAGGTCATCCATGAATGCTGGTTGAAGTTTTAGAGAGCTGTATGGTTGATCGAGGCTAGAGACAGACCTATAGCCTGGTCGTGTGGGCGTGGTTCTTGTTTTATCCATAATATACCATAGTTACAGAGTTCTTACAAGGTAAATACAAATCATATAGCAACTTCATACACCGCAAAATAGTATTTAGGATCTATTATTCTCTAACGATGAATAACATTTTCAATTAAAGCATTTATTTGAACATAAACATAAACAATGTTTATATTTAGTTTCTATTATTTATTAATGTATTAATTTGATGATTTTCACTCAACACGAAATCTCCAGAATTCATAATTCAGACTTCACGGTTCGATTTGAAGCTTCTTTGTGATAAATGTGAAACAGAAAGAGAGAGAAAGAGAGAGAAAATGAGATAGAAAGAAGAGAGCGAGAGAGAGATAGAGAGAGAAAATGAGATAGTTAGAAGAGAGCGAGAGAGAGAGAAAATGAGATAGAGAGGAGAGAGCGAGAGAGAGAGGAGAGAGGGAGAGAGATAGAGGGAGAGGGAGAAATTTGAGGGAGAGGGAGAGTGTAAGACGATCAGTTCAAAATTATGAAAACGTTTAGTTCTAATTAACTAATGATAATTAAGGAGATGATCTAGCTTCTCTCTCTCTCTCTCTCTCTCTCTCTCTTCAGTGCACTGCCAAGTGGCAGGTTCAAGGTACATATTCATACTCAAAGTCTGCTTTCTCGCTCCATAAGAGCACTCCTTAGATCAACAAGTTAATCTCTTCACAAAGGCTATGCCTTCTCCATACCTTATGTAGCCTATAGTTTGTGAAAAGTATGGCTTAAGCAAAAGAATAAGAGAAAACAATTAAAGCTAAGTTCACGAATAACATCATAACAACACGTAAAGCATAGTCGCAATATAATACTGTAGTTTCCAACAGAATACAGTAAGGACAACTGATTATAAAATATGTTCATGAGTACCAAACTAACTAAATTAATATATAATTTACGCTCTCCCTCTCTCTCTCTATCTCTCTCTCTCTTAGTGCACTGCCTACTGGCAGGTTCATTATATAAAGATAACAAAGATAATTAACGATATGAGCAATAATATAATTTACCTATTCTATCCCTGTGTCCATTCATTCTAAATTTGGAAATTTAATATACCTAACTGCTGAAAAAGTCTAAAATCAATAATTGAAAAAGTTAAAATTGATTTATGTAATTTGTAATTACATTAATTTATGTAATTAATCATTATTTAATAATAGCCAGGCCTACTAAAGTTTGCAATATAACTTACTGCTTGCATAGCATTACAAAAGCTCACTTACTCCGCGGCAAGCTTGAGCGACATTATATCATGTTGGCTTATTACTGGAAGAAATACAAGCCTAGAAACATGTGCAGGCAGATCTTTCATGGTCTCAATGTACATGAACATCAATCGACTACAGCCTATCGAAGATCTCATTACATGCTTCACCGTCCAATCGCGTAGCTCCATACAAAACTGTTGTCATTGGAGATAGATAGACATTTGACTAGCGACAACAGGTAGACTTTAGCAATTGTCATCGATTGATTGCGCCTACCTGAGACCGCAGACTGACAATAACGATTTATTGATCCATTGATTAATTGAGTTTACCTGCGAATCTTTGATTAACCGGGCCGAATTTAATCGAATAGCTGTAATGTGCGACGCATTGTAAATAATCCTTGATTATATTTTACAATAATGTCTCATAAATTAATTTTTTGAAAAAACCATTTTTGAGACATTATTTGTAATAAAGAATCGCCGTAATTATGGAATTTTAATCAGAGATGTTAATTAAGGGCTTTGAAGTTGTTATAGCTAAGCCAATTGAAAACTTAAACCATCATTTAAATAAAGGAGTTAGGAAAGTTAAAGAGAAAATTATCTGGATTTATCTATGAAGATAAACAATATTTCACTTTTCAGTTTTTAATACGAACTGCTCAAATTAAATCTCTGGGCAATTTTATAAATAATCCATATTACCGATCCTGCAAATATCTATTTATGATTTTATTATCTGGTCTGCTTATCTTAGAATAGAGCCCGATAGATTACTCTGAACTCCTGGTACAGTAACTTTAAATTAAATTACCTGTTAATGCATGTCTTTCTCAGTGTTGTGTCCGGGTTTCTTGATGAATTGACCAGCCGGTGACTGCACGTGTCGTGGAAGGCGACTAAAGCACTAAGATCCATACCTACGTTAGAAAGAGCATTCGCTTGGTGAGCGCCTAGGCTGCAGAAATTGCTACAAAAATTTTAACGGATTGAAAAGTCTCAAATAGGGGATTGACTGATGATATGATGTAGGACAGAGAGGATTTGAAACAGTCTATTCGTATCCCGACCCTGATTGAACTGGGATTCTAGGGAAGATGATAATGATGATGACCTGTTAATGCATGTACAATTAAATTACATGACGAGCTATGAAAGTGCCACAATCTTCACTAAATATCAAAGCACATCGAATATCAATAGAATTCTGTTGAAACTAAATAATCCTGTAGGTCAGAACAGATTTATCTATGAATTATCTCACAATCTTTTAGTGAAAATACATATTTACTGTCCGTGGTTTGTCAGATTGATAATGGAAATAAAACGGAATAGATTACTATTAAATATTATCTTTTTGCAATAATGAGGCAGTGTGCATGTGACCGGCAAATGTAGTTAATTAATATACACGACGTAGTTTTTGATTGATTCGTGGTTCAGCAGAGTTAGCAGCGTCACAGGATCTGCAGCATCTGATCCTGTACTGCGGATAATGGCACATCCGCAAAGATGCTATCAGAGAACAATACTTGGACTTGTCCTGACAATCTATGAACAACATAACAACAAAATATACGAGCAACATAACAACAACAAAATCTACATGTACATGCAAAATAACAACAACAAAATCTATATGCAACATATCAATAACAAAACAGAAAATTAAGGCTGTTTAACTTGCCGGCATATCCGTAATTTCACTCTCAATAAAAATTGGCTTTGATATCCTTAGTGCTCGCTGTTGGCATTGACGACACTGACGCTAACTTTTGCTGTCGTTTTACTATTACATTGTACGCTTTTAGATGTTATTGAAAGACTATGCCGTAGACTTTGACTGTTGTCAATACTTAATTTGTATTAGGCCATTAAAACAAGAAGCTTGAAAAAGGCTATCTAAACTAGAAAAACATTTTAAATAAAAACTAACGGAGGTGAAATAGCGACGACTGATAAACTCTAATGCATATATTACTGTATTCAATCATTAAAAAGAAAGAAAGTCAATTACATAAGACCTTTACGCATGCTGTGAAGTCCTCCACATGGTTTAAAAAATTATATTAATTAATAGTAGGCAAGTGATTATTTTTATTGTGAAGAAGCTGATGACACCAGTGGAAAGTTAGTTAGGTTTGCATTCATATATTTAGTAAAGATATACTAAGACTTAGAATAGCTCAGTTGATAAAATAATTAGCCGTCAAGATGTGGAAAATTAGGATGTTTAAGAATTGTTTACTTAAATCTGTTTTAACAGACTTTGTTGTAATTTGTTTTATTTACTAATAATTCTTTCATTATTTATTAATAATTTTTTATTTATTGAAATATGCTTTAGTCAATATTTTAGAATGAATTACTAAAAGTATAAATTTATAATTAACAAAAATATTAAACTAGATAGCCCAAAATATTAAATCAAAGTTGAGAAAAGCTTATTTGTTATAATGTAGAACACAGGTTAGCTTTGTGTAGAGTAGAGCACTACTAAATTGCAGTTCAGAAAATCAAGATCCAGCTAAATAATAGTAGATATGTGAAGCACATTATCTAGAACCACAGAGTAACTCAATACTTACCTGTAACTGGATGACTCTCGCATGAAGCTTGAGTCGAATTGCCGCATAATTCAATATCATGTGGGCGGGGTCTATGTTGTAAACAAAGACTTAGCTCCGCCTCCTTTCCGTTGTCTGGCCATCTACACGACACAGAGCGAGTTCGGTTACCTTTCAAAGCCGGAGCTCCTCTTTGCTCTGCCTCAGTGGTCACAGCTGTATGCCTCTGTCCTGACTTAAGAGCCTCCTCCAATTTAGATCCACATTTGTAAGAGCACTAAAATCAACCAAGCATTGATACGTTTATGGTATTTTGCCAAAAATCTACAAAAGGATAAATCAGTCAAGTTGAACAAGAGGGTATGAAATTGACTGCATTTGTCAAAACAACAATAGCCGATAAAGATACACTAGAAAAACCAGTTTAACTAATTTCAATTTTAAAACCATCAATGTTCGGCTTAATGCTTCTGAGTTAAAAGCTTAGAATTCGCTGATAGATAAATAGCAGCCGCATTACTACTTCATTCAATGAACATAAATGCTATGAAGTTAAAATAACATAAATAGATAAATTAACGGTTTTGGCAAAAGATAGTTTTGCTCCTACTGAACTCAAGGCAAATATTATTTCAAATATAATTGATAGGTAGTAACCTTTGACCAAGGTTGCGTTACCCAGGTGGGACACAGTCTCTGAGCCCGGCAAGACCTGAGTTCAGTTGGCTTTATTCCAGCACAGTAGTCATCTTCCACCACCACGGAAAAATCTCCTATCACCCTCTCACAAGTAACGTGTCTAACCTGATGACCTTCATCGTCTCTCAGCTTCACTACAGCACCAGATCCATCCGCACGTGCTTCACCTCTGCACGCCTTCGAGCAGTTCATCCAGTCTCCAGCTACATAACTTCCTTCTATGCCTTGACCTCTAATCTCTTCAACGTCTATTATTTCAAACCCGTCTGCCTGATTGTTTTTATCTTCGCTATAAATTGAATCAAGTTTCTCGGCTTCATTCTTCTCATTATTATGCTGAAGTCCTGATGTCCAGTTGGGTCTGCCACGGGAAAGATCGGTGGTATCAAAATCTTTAACTAAATCTCTTCGCTTCTCGAGCTCTCTGGCAGCTTCTGCGGGCGAATGCAAACTAACGACTATTTTCTCAGATATTTCTTTGTCGTTGATCTTTACAGAACACTCATATACGCCTGTGTCATTGACTGTTATATTGGTTAGTCTTAGTGCGCCATTGCGCATCATCTCAGGATCATGGACACTGATGCCGATAATCTTTCCGTTTTTCTTCCATTGAACTCTTGAATCTTTCTCGTTAGTATTACTCAGTGTAATAAAGGTTTCCTTGTCTTGAGATGAATCCTGAAGGCAATGAATATATACTTCAGAGCCGGTTATAAGAAGAACCTCACCTTTCACTCTCAGAAATATTTTCGCTTTGGGTTTAAGTTGAATTAATTTCACGTCTGGTCTTCTCATTTGTGCGGATGTATTGGAGTTAATCGGAGTTAATTCGAAATGAATTTGGTTCGACGGCATGGTTGTATACGCTTGAATCAGGGTTGAAGTAGTTTCAGGACACTCTGGTAGGTCCGGACAGTTTCTCTGATGAGCCGGTGGAGTGATTCCTTGATCCTGACATTCACGTGGATCGGTAGCGAGCATCTTCGTGGAGGAAGTTCTTCTCATACAACTGACATGACGCGACTGTACGCCACTCGATCCGCAAGACGCGCTGCACTGTGACATTGAAAAGAAAGTTAAATTAAATAGTTTATTAAATATATTATTTTATTATTATATTAATTAAATTATTTTTAGTTTTTTCAAATTTATTAAATAAACTATTTTATTGTCATTTTAATTATTTTTTAGTTTATTATACTTTATTAATATAGTATTTTATTATTATTTTAATTAATTTAAATTCTTTTTAGTTTATTAAATACATTATTTTATTATTATTTTAATTAATTTAAATTCTTTTTACTTTATTATAGTTTATCATATAAATTATTTTATTAATATTTTAATTAATTTAAATTATTTTTTGGTGTATTATAGTTTATTAAATAAATTATTTTATTATTATTTTAATTAATTTAAATTATTTTTAGTTTATTAAAGTTTATTAAATAAATAAACGCTTAATCTCTTCTTCTTCAGTGCACTGCCAAGTGGCACGTTCAAAGTAAATATTCATACTCAAAGTCTGTTTTCTCGCTCCATAAGAGCACTTCTTAGATCAACAAGTTAATCCCTTCACAAAGTCTATGTCTTATCCCTACCTTATGTAGCCTATATCTTGGGAAAAATATGGCTTCTGAGGTAGTTTCCCGTTGCCATCCTCAGTTAGGTGGATTAATTGCCATTTAATTCTGGGGAAAATATTTCATGTTGAGGTGGGTCTCCTCTTGCCATCCTCAGTCGCATCTTACGTACACGCGGCAGATTGTTTGCGGTTGCCCTATTCTGCAGTGGTCCAACCACACCCGAGCATAACACCGGGCACGGACGCAAAATCTAATACAATGTCATGTATATATTTAGACAAGTTTGCAATGCCTAGATGATCATAAGAGAATCGTACTCATGAAAGTATGTCAGCGTGATTCAGTTTGGATGCTTCTAGAGGAGAAGATGCTATTAGTGTAGCTTTGAGATACCAACAGGCGCCTAATAATTACAGTAGCCTAAATATTTTTTATTTTATTTATTTTTTATTCCGTATAGTTACACACATGACATACCGCATGTGTTTACAATGTTTCCTTTCTTAAGTTTCTGTTTTGGTAGTTTTCGTAATTTCCTCCATTCCTTTCCATGGTTATTAGTAATCGTTGCCTTTTGTTGGCGCTCCAATAGCAGCCGGCGCGGATTTAAGAATAACCTCCAACACCCTGGGGATTGTTTACTTTCAAAGCTGTCTACACGCGGTCTTCCAAAGTGGTCGCCCACAATTTACTAACCGCGTGCAGCATGGCTTTACTTTGTTCAACTGACGCGCAGCTTAACTGAGTGCGCTAAATCCCCCCTAAGGTATATATAAATCTATCTAAATCTAAATAATATATATATAAATATTAGAATAATTCTGCCGAAATGTTATACTTATCCCACCTATGATACAGGTATAGTCATTCTGAGAATCGAACATTAAAGTTCTAATCAATAAATATACTATAGGTCTACATATAATAATTCAGAAAAAACATAGAATAGGAATGGTTGTGTTCTGAATATATATAGTCTTATAATAATAATAATAATAATAATAATAATAATAATAATAACAATTAGAATGCTACTGTCATCAATGACAACCTCGAGCACTATTGAGACAAAATCAAGCCGGCGAGCAAAAAGAAGGTCCAAAACGGTGCAAATTCCAAAATCCAGATAGTCAGTCCAAAGTAAAGGGAATAAAAGAAAAGGAGGTTTAGGCGATGGTCGCTGCTCATGGACACTGGAGAGAGATGGAAAATATAGGTCTTCAACTGCTTATGGAACTGATCATATGAAAGCAAAGGCTGATGTGCTTAAAATGAAGATTTCCGAAGATTGGATGGAAGAGAATTCCAGATCTGCGGTGCAGCATGCTGGAAAGAACGATTAGATAGCTTAGAGCGCGAAGGTAATCTAGGTCTCACAAGATTAATTAATTTAGAAGACCGAGTAACAGCAGGCTGGATCACTTTAATCAAGTGAGACATACAAGTTTGTCCAGGGATGGTGATGGACTTATAGGTAACTAAGCTGTTTTGTAAATGATTCGCTCTTTAATCTTTAGCCAGTGCAAAGACTTTAAAATGGGCGTAACATGTGAGTACTTATTTGCTACCCATATGAATTTTTTAAAATTCATTTAGCCTATATATTTGACATATCAATCCACTAAATGCTAGAAACCTAATGTCTTCTGATCACTTTTACATCGCATGCTTCGATAAACTTAAGGGTTGTAATAAATGTATAATTCACCAGTTCTACGCACATATATACTGCATATATCCGAAGTTTTACATTTAGATAATATTCTCTGATCAGCTTGACTGGGAATCGAACTCAGGAGACTTCAAGTTGTCTCAGAATAATACTATTTAAATTTTCATGACTTTATTTCACATAGTTGAGAGAGAGAGAGAAATTGATATATATAGAGAGAGAGACGGAGAGAGGGACAGAGAGTGTTTGTTGGAGAATTAGACTGCCGTTGAGAGAGAGAGAGAGAGAGAGAGAGTGAGTGAGAGTGAGTGAGAGAAAGAGTGAGTGAGTGAGAGAAAGAGTGAGTGAGTGAGAGAGAGAGAGAGAATGTGAGACAGAAAATAAGAGAGAGAGAGAGTGAGAGTGAGAGAGAGTGAGAGCGAGAGAAACTAAGAGAGACAGAGAGAGAGAGTTTGATCACTGTAAACCTACCGATGACCACTGTCCAGTACGCCAGACAGGTGGACAATCCTGCTGTCCACAGGACACGGTGTTTCCAGGACGCGACTCTACGGAGCAGGATTCTTCAGAGACAGGAAGGATCAATCCATCTAGAGAGTACTGGACGCACTGGACATACTGCAGGCGCAGACCTCCCCCACAACTCACTGAGCATGCGCCGTACGGTATGTGTCGCCATCTGGAGATATACGGGATAAAACAATACGATTCTGTTGAAACAATAAAGTTACCAAGTTAACCATTTACCTGCCATTTACTCACTAATCTTGAGCTGTTTCTATTGAAGTATTAAATTTAGAGAAGACAGAGTCAGTGCAATGCCGATTTAGAATTTAGCATAAAATCATTAAATTTTACTCAATTGGTTTTATTCGACATCTTCTACAAATAAAACGAGGACTTTAAACGTTCTGTATATGCCATCAATGTTTATAGGAAATCAACCACTTTTGATTGCTTACACATCGGTTGTGCAGTTATCGCAGCACTAGAGTAGACTATGCTAAGTTGCAAACTTCAAACATGCAAATACAAGCTAAAACAAAATGACATCTACATAGATTGAAACTCAGAATATTTTCCATCTCTTCAAAATTTTCATCATGTATTATATCAATGTAGCTTAAAGAATCAGAATTGATCTAACTGAACAAAATTATTTAAAGCTGGTAATGCTAATGTTAACGTCAATTTCCTCGCTCGAAAATGATGTTTCTGTGACATAGTTTCATATTTTAAAAAATATGTAAGATTGAATTTATGTCTAAATGATATAAGAATGAGTGCGCAGAGACAGCTAACCTAGGTGGGCACATGACCCTATTACAAGGAAGATACGCTGATGATGCGGTATTGCTCACCATCTTTCTTCCTCCACACTTCTCATCTACTACCTCAGTGTTAGTGCTTGAACTAACACATGAATACTGCACCGACTGGATGCCGTCTAATACAATCAATCAATTGACAAAGTTAGATTAATCTGCTGTAGCAATATGATCTGATAAGATTCTAAGCTGTATTTACGGTCAAAGAAGTTGAGACAAGTTCAACTAAATTAATCATGCTTCTTAAAAGCCGTTTTTTAAACACTTCCAAATACATGCGGTGTTGTAAGATTATTTTGATGAAACTACAAAAAAGTAACTACCATAATAAATTTAAAAATGACAATATCTGAATATTTTGAGTTTGAGCAATACGATTGCGAGATGAAGTGCACAGTATTTGGACTAACCTGGCCCACAAGAATGACTACAAGCACCGTATCCTGTAATTTTCCACGTGAAGGTTTGCTTTGCTTCATTTCCGCCACTCAGATCTGAGTTCACTTCTAGCTGTACATGAGAGTAGGTGTCGCTATTGTCAACTGGGCTCTCAGTAGAGACTGCACCTACTGAATCTTCTCTACTTCTGTTCTGCTCATTATGTTCGGCTATTTGATTTCCTCTCCCAGTTGTGTCATAATCTAGGGAAGTGTTCTTAGAATGTAATCTATCCCTGTTGTTGACCTCGGCGTATGGGAAGCTCTGATTGTAGATGTCAAGGTCAACCTCTGCTCTACCTCTCGCTGCCTGTGATTTTTCCAGTGCGTTGTGATCAGGTTTTGTGTCATTAGTATCCATATCTTCCAGGTCATCGGCAGCTGCTTACATAAACAATAGGTTGACAACAACTTTTCCATACAGTAAAATCTTAAGCTACAGTTTTTGATAAACAAATAAACGACTAAGCCGTTATTAACTCTAAAACCTATATCCATGTAACCCTAATCCTAATCCTACCAAAGGTACTAGCCCTAATTCTGGCACATACATGCTGGCAAAACACAAAATCAGCGTGGCACCTAAACGTCGAAATACGTGTTGCAGAAATATTGTAAACTTTCATAGTTTATTTACGAAATATTACTTCTTAATGAAGTCTAGTCACATAATGAGATCGCTTAAATTATTTAAAGTGCAATAAGTATGTCCATTATCATTATGCCATATTCAGTAACTTAACGTGAGAAGATCATTTCATAAACATATAAAAAGTAGAGCTTGGAAAAGTGAACGAATCTATGGAAAAGTGAATGGTCTATTCGTATCCTGATCCTAGCTATAAACTGGGATTCAAGGGGAGATGATGAAGATTATGACGACGATGTTGATATTAGCATGCGGAACTTACCAGAACATCGAGCACGGATTTGACAGTACTGTCTGTCTATAGGACGACTATGAGCAGGACATTCGTGAAGTGAATTGAACCTCTTACAAATCACTTCCCGGATCTGAATTCCCGTTCCGCATGTCCTCGAGCACTGCGGGATTTAAAAATAAGTCCCAGAAAACAGCGTTAAATGGAATATCTCTTTAAACTCCTGAATTTCTGCATTTCAACCCAAAAAATCGCATTTAGATGATTTAGGCTTCGAACAATGGCTTTCAAGAACACTTCAAATATGAAATATGAGCGAAAATATCACCATGTAACCTACGTGTAGAGTGCAGGGCCTACACTATAGAAAACGTGTAGAGGGCCAACACGATCGTATTGAACACTGATATTATGCCACAGCTTACTTAGCAATTCACTGATGCATTTGCATTAGCATATTCTTAAAACATACGTCGTTTTCGGTTTATGTATTCAAAAATTTGCATAATCCAACTTTTCAAGAAACAAAGTATACAAACAAGGATTTCAGAAAACTTAACATTCGATTATTAAAAATTTTTCACAGATGTCTGCGCTACCCGTTAGGCTCTCAAATAGCAAATAGAGATAGAGCTAAGTTTAATGTCTGTTTCCGGATCACAAGGGTCGTGACAGAAGCGCTGCTAGATTTTGAACTCGAGAGCTGAGCTTATTAGACAAGCATACTGATATTTCAGCCACCAGGTAGAACTTATACGTATAAATGCAGAAATTTTTATTTTCTTACCGGAGACCACTGTCCTGGTATCCAGACGGGACAGTCTAGGATATTACAATATTGTGCGGATTGAGGTCGATCCGGAGTTGAGCAGAGCCTCTCCAGTGTGGGAACCCTGGATCCATCCTTCTTGAGCTCCATACACACCACTGCGCGAGTCTGAGTGCCACCCCCACAAGTCTTACTGCAACCACCCCACCCGCCGAGCACCCACCTGCAGGTGGAATTACTAAACTAGACTAAATACGAATTTTAATAGAAAAATGTTAGCAGTGAAGAATGTTATCAGTGAAGAATGTTATCAGTGAAGAATGTTAGCAGTGAGCGAGAGAGAAAGAAATTGAAGAAATTGCAAGTAAAGAATACTCTCTCGCTAATCACCTGGTAAAATGTTGGTCTAATTAGAATGTCTTAATAGCGTAGGGATAACGTCAAGAAGTTTTAATGACAGATCCGGAGGTGAATTGAACCTTCGTGGGTTCGAATCCCAGCCGCGCTGATCTGAGAGTAAAATCTCGGACATTCACAAGACTGGTTATACGGAAAATGGTCTAAATTGCCTAATGGTTTAAACATGAGCTATTAAAAGTGATAGATATCAACAGAGTTGATCATTTCACTATAATGCGCGTTTACTTTTTACTTTTGATGAACTGTAATAAGTTAATAGATGACAGAAAAAAATGGACATGATGCTACTGATAGTAAGACATGATAAGAAATGCTACGTATAGTAAGATATTGTAAGAAATTCTACTGATAGTAAGGACTGATAAGGAATGCTACTGACAGTAGGGACTGATAAGAAATGTTACTTATAGTAAGACATGATATGAAATGCTACTGATAACAAGGACGGAAAAGGAATACAGCTGATAGAAGGACTGGTACGAAAGGCTACTGATAGTAAGGACAGATAAGGAATGCTACTGATAGTAAGGACTGATAACAAAAGCTACTTGCTGAGGAGCACAGATTGGCTGGACACAGGATCGAACTTTGGGCGGCGGTTTCTTGACTCCATCCTGCTCACAATATTCTCTCTTCACTCGCTCCTTGGTGAGCGCATCTCTACACAGTGACGTAGAAACCTGGACACCTGTCAACAGTTTTACACTATAGAGCTCTGCGGGTGACGTCGAAAAATGTACAAAAGTGAAATTATTTCTAATAATAATAATAATAATAATAATAATAATAATAAAGGTTTAACGTTCGTTTTCTCATCCAATGATGATGTCAGGGAAGTGCCCTCAGCACACATCACTACAGATCAATATTAGATCAATAATACAACAAAATCGCATATTTACAATGAATTTAAAATCCGTACACTACATCTTCAATAAGACGTAATAGATCAGGTAGCGTGTATTACTAGAGCCACAAAGAATCACATGGGACAGAGTCACCATTAAAGAATCATATGGGGCAGTGATACAGTATAGTTAAGAATTGTAGACCTAACACTATTAGTTTACTCAAATTAAATCACCGGCGGCGAGAGATGACTGCAAATACTAAAATGCTTTTTGATATTGTCAAATATGTAGAGATTATGAGAGTATTAGTCATATTTTGGCATGCAGTATCGAGTACAGAATAGTGAGTCAATTTCCAATTAAACGATTTATCCCTCACACATCAACAGCTAATTATCCAGTGTCGGCTCTTAACTCATTGGCGGAATATCAAGCTTAACCCGTGAATGTCATCTCTATTTTCCATTATTGCCAAATTTGATATTTTAACCACCACTTTATGATATACTAAAATGGCTGATAAATTAACTCTAAATAATCAACATTTTTGAATAGATCAAGTTGAGCGTCTGAGCTCGTACTCGTAACAAACTTGATATAACATAAGACAAAGAAAAAGGTCAGAATTTCAGCCTCTGTCTGTGTCCCTATCCTGCCTTGAAAGCAAATCTACGACGTGCATATCACAGGAATGGAATCACGCACTTACTATAGCCATACAGTCCTCTAGTAAAACCTTCTCGCTGTACCAAACATGAAATCTCCCATGGGCTGATGCTCCTTCATGTTTTCCGCTCCAACAATATGGAACTCTCATCCACAAGATCTTCGATCTTATAATTATATTGTTACTTTCCTTGTCAAGCTAAAACCCCATCTCTTTCCGCCATTGGTCTAAATTTTGACCCGTTTGCCTTGAATCTTGGACTTGCACTGTTTTGATCTCGCTTTCTCTTGTGGTCTCTGTATTCAGGTGCTTTTGCGACTGTTTGTGTAGAGTCTGCAATAGATGTCCCCGATATTGCCTTATCACGAGGAACCGAACGTTAAATTCTTAATGATTGGTTGATAAAAATTTACCGATATGCTGCCAGAGCAGGCAATATGTTTAGATTCAACTCACCAATGCCACAAGTGACGGAACATTCCGTGAATTGAACATAATGCCATTCCACTTTATTAACCTGAATTTCATTGAACTCGTACTTCTCGTGGTGGTAACCTCTGCAGCTGTGTATTAACTGGAAACAAGGAGAAGTATAATTATATATAACCCCCCAGTATGCATCCATTTAAATATTTTCAATGTATAAATATACATGCATATATATAGGCATATATATATATATATATTATATACATGTATATATATGTATATACATATATATACACGTATACATGTATATATATATATATATATATATATATATGTATATTTATTTTCTATACATATAATATATATATATACATACTGTGTTTATATATATATATATATATTATATATATATATATATATATATATATATATATATATATATATATATATATATATATATATATATATATATATATATATATATATAGTATATATGTAAAGAATGGGGCTTTCACAATATAACAATTAAATCTATTCTAAATGGTCATTAGCGATAAAAAAGGATTTCTTTTGCGGTAATGAGCTATGCGATTTTAGTTTGTAATTAGCCTACTCTGCTTTTCGTGAAAGTCCATAACGCAGTGGTCTAGCCTACTGGTCTAGCCTACTCCTGCTGGTCGTATGAAACAATCCGTTACGATGCATTGCACTTAAAAGTCTATAAAGTAAATTAATTGACCAGACGCAAAATCATTATGATTTTATTGATTGGTTGATTTCACGGTTTATTGAGTATTTTGTTTTATTGATTGTTGTCTTGACTGACTATTTACTGAATATTTATTTATTGATTGGTTAATTAACTGGTTGATTGGCTTATCTATTTGTAACTACTTACATGCATTGCAAAAACTTTAACATCCCATTTGAGTATCTAAATCTGCTTCAAAAAATAAAAATTCTAATCTTACGTATTTAGCTACTCCGTGATAGCCTAATAGAAACAAAGATTCGTAAACACTGGTTAGTGCTTGTAGTCAACTTTGACGGATTGACGTTGATAGTCAGCAGAAAAGAATTTATATGGATGAGAAATATAAACAAAACAAATATCAAATTACTCCACTCCATCTTCCGAAGCGTAACATCAGCCCGGAGCCTAATGTAACGTCTCTAGGGGATTCACGAATGTTTTCAGATCTGACTGAATGGAGGCAGAGAACTTGAAAATATTATCTATCCAGTTGAGTATTTCGAATCTCAAGCAAATATGTATGAATTTTCTTCACTTTTTTCACCAAAGGCGTAGGTGGAGTACATGCCAAAGAATTTTCTTCGAACTTGTAGTTATAATTATTAGTCCAGAATTTAACAAACTAAATTAAATTGCGTATTTATATTAGAGTTACACACAACTCCTAAACTCGAAGAGTAAATTTTATTGTTACGCGGGATATAGACGAAGTTACGCTATTTTACTTCGTATGAGTCACAGGCGAAACTCAAGGGGCATATCAAACATGTCTACCAGCAATTTACATCTTTCATCGCCATCTGTTCGAGCGGACTATGGAGACATGATCAGCTATGTTTTAAATTTAAAACATAAATTGATATACCTAAATATCACAACAGGAATCTATATAATTTACAGCTCACAAGTATCCATTCCTGCTATCATGCCACAAGGAGAGGATAAAGTAGGCCTACATAATTTACTATTTATAAATATTCACACTGCAGAAGATCATAACAAACTAAATCTGTTATTTTCTCTCTCTCTCCCAAATACAATTTTTAGTGGAATGCAGATGTATTTTAAGTTAATGAAGCAATCAATGTTTCAGTTCGCAGTAATGCTGGATCATCAAAAGCATTCGATTTGCATTCTGTTATTCATTTCTTCTGTTATTCTCTTTTTCTTTTGCTACGGAAACTAATATGACTTGCTGACGTAAGTGTGCAATAATAAACTTCAACGTAGATTCTGATGGGTAAAGCAAGAGGTTTGAATAAGGATTACCTTAATGAATAGTGACGTGGGCGGTAATAGTTTCATCCGTACTGAACGGAGCGTGAAATAGCAGATTTATTGCATCATTAACTTCGGCCACTGTGTCTTCTGAAGACTCAGCCCATGTCATGAGCTAATAGAGTAGTAGGACGAATTAAAAATAAAAACTCTGTGATTCGTGTTTTATAATGTTAATAGGGATTCATGGTTGACTACTTTGATTCCAATGGGTAAATTTATAACCGACCTTCAACAACTTCTATGTTGCATGCCAATTGGTAAAAAGTAAAGTAAACACGCATTATAGTGAATAATCAACTATGTTGATATCTATCACTTTTAAAACAACATGTTTAATCCGTTAGGTAATTTAGACCATTTTCCGTATAACCAGTCCAGTGAGTGTCCGAGATTTTACTCTCAGATCAGCGCGGCCGGGATTCGAACCCACGAGGGCTCAATTCACCTCCGGATTTGTCATTTAAAACTTCATGACGTTACCCCTACGCTATTTAGACATTTGAATTTGGTAATTCAAATTAAATAAGAGCATAGTTAAAACTATAACATCAATTATTGTCTTTCTTAATATGCTATTTCACATTCCACTGTCATTTTTATTTTTTAGAATTTAGCTTAAGACGGTCTTTTATAAGTGTATTTACTGATTGATTGATTAATTAAATTGTAACTCAGAATGCGTTCATAGTATTTTCTAAAGATGTAGAAGTAAAACGATATATCAATATCAGATACTCACAAAGATAAATAAAGTAGCGATGAGCTGAACTCCAGGTGGCGCCATAGATCTGATGACTGGCCTTTCCATGATTATTAACAAATTACACACACAATCGTTTTCGCAGTCTATATAGTTGAATGTATTACAGTTTCTTAGTTACACGTTCTTGGTAAAATTTTCGCTCGTTACTAAAAGAAACAAATATACATTCACTTTAATAATGACAACAATGCTTTATCAAATATCCTAAACTAATATCCAATATATGTCCAATTAAGCTCAGTAATTTAAATGAAGCCTAATAATAACCACGCAAACCTCATATGTTTATCTTCTGTGTGGATTGCCAATGGGGACAACAACATGGCTATAATTAGGGCGCTAGCAACAACAGCAACAATAGCGATATAATTAGGGCGCTACCGTCGACCATGACGACATAGTGTAGGCATCGTTACCGATATGATTTAAAATCTGATTGGTTGAGAAAAGTCTATTAATAGCCTAATGTATCTCCAGCAAACTGAAAGTTAGTTCAACCATATAAAGAAGTAACTTTATGCTCTAAGGCCCAATGATATGTGCAGTTGGGCCATTCCATCAAGTAAAATGTGGTCTTAATATGTAGACCTAGGTCCTACTATAGAATCCATGGAGACTTCGTTTATATAATTCTCAAACAATCCGAGTATGAATTAAATTATACAATATCCATTTAGAAAAACATCGAATTCAATATAAATGTTGGAATTTTATCTCACTCATGGGCAGTATAAGTGAATTTTTCTATGTTATGAAAATATTGGCTGATGGAAGATAGTTTCACAATACTCACAATATTTTGAAAGCTCTAATACATGTATAATAACATGAATTATGAAGTTAATAAATACGATAAGAATTATACCTAATCCAAAGTTTATATATTTAACAAATATTATGTCATTTTATATCTGAACAATTAGTATACGCGTACATGTATTTAGTTTAATGTATCAGCAAGAACTGAGATCTAACTCGCAACATTTGTCTAAATCACATAAGTTTGCAACTTGTTAGCTCTCTGTAGACTTTAAAGTTCACTATATCGATGCAACTTGAACTTATTGGTACGACAGCTGGAGTGTCACGGCTGATACTAGCGCTGCTGCTGGAAGCTGTTTGTCCAGCTGCTTTGAGTACTAGCCTAGACCTGCATCACAATTTGTGTAAGACTGAGGTCATTTTGGTCAGGTAAATCCAATTCGAAAAGTTAGGCTCTACCCTTGGTAAGTAGGTAGGCCTAACTGAAGACTAATGCAATCACCACCAACTTACATTAACAGATGTTTTGTTACTTTAGTTGCTGTTTTTAATTTCCATTATTCTCTTCTTATTATTCCATTGTATGGCATTATTATTCACCCTAATTGCATAATTAGAGTGCACATTGCTGCAAGTGCGGATTTAAGAATATGGGCTTCAAACAAGACGGGGCTTTACCAATATTAGCTGATTTGATATTAGATGCTGGACCATACAATTTCGAAAGATAACATACAATTAGTGAGTCACCTTTGGCCATTTTTATTATTTATAAACATGTTTTTATAATTTTTAGATATACGGTACTTCAAAATTTCTCATTGTGAAGAACAATGAGAAATTTGGAGCCAGTAGCGTTAAATTAAGTAATTAATTGTATCTTACCGTGTCGGCAAGATATTCGACCGAGGATCAGTATGTGTGGGGTTTAAATTTTGGGCTCGCCCGTCACTGACATTGCTTTCGAGTGAGGAAACTGGCGTAAACCTTAGCTTTTTTACTTCAACGAAGTGCCTTGGTAACGTTAACAACTTTAATGACCGCTCCAAGCTGAAACATTTAATTCGTCGAATGGAGTCACTGGGAGCTGATCTGAGCGTAAAATCCTACATAAAAACTTATCTAATATCTTTGCTGGCCATTTAAATGACCTGTTAGTGGAAAATTAATCAAACATATATATGCAAAAATGAAAAGATATGATCATAATGATCATTTGAACTAAATAACAATATACTGATGAAGATAATAATGATGACGGCGATGATGTTTGATGATGAAGATGCTAACGCTAATGATGATGATGATGATATTTACTTGTAGGACTATACGTGCAGTTACTGCACTCAATAATTAACGTTGGTTTTTAGAAGAATGTCCAATGCATTGAATAACAAGACTTGCGCATTAGGTCGATTTGTAAGTTCCAGTGAAGTTTTTATTTGATGGTCAGTAGTACAATGGGCGCCAAGGCAACGTTTACGATTCATTATTAACAGTATTATAATTACCCTAGTACCGCATTCCTCGTAGACACACAATTAAGTTCCCTGTTACATTCTAGACTCCACAGTCTATTGACCATTTAAGATTTTGTTTATGAAAATAATACATAACTAGTCTATTAATTACTTTTATTGGCCATAAAATATAAATTTGAATTTCTCACGCGTATTATCTTAATCGCCAATATTAAACCTTAAACCTCACTATTATAGGATTGGACAACAGATGTAACCGGTGATTTTGAAAATTTGAAGACTTTTATCATATTTAAATGTTACACATTTAAACTTAACTGTACGCATTTCTAGAGAGGAATTTTGTCAAGCTTAATTTTGCTAATATTTTATTGTTTAATATTCATCACTATCATTTTCATCATCATCATCACCATCGCACATCATCATCAACATCATCGTCGTCGTCATCATCATCATCATCATAATCATCATCATCATCTTCTCTTGAATCCAAGTTTATGTAGGGTCGGGATACGGATAGACCTTTTTCCATTCGTTTTAGATATTGTGTAGCAATTTCTGTAGCATATGATTACAATATATTACAACCAATTATTATAATTATATCCTACTATTACTTGCCTATTACTTTATTATATATTTTTGTCGATTATTATTGAAATTTAATTCAACAGCCAATGTCAGCCAAGAGCAGAAAATATAAAATTTATTAAGATAAACAATTAAAAAAAGAGTTAATAATAACTCTGCATGACTACTCAAGTACAATCAGAAAATTACACAGCCTTTTAGTAAAGAGAACAAAATATACTTAAGCAGTCGGTGGTAGAATATCTGCTACAATAATGCAGTTGATATGTCAAAAATAGCACAACTAAATTCTATGCAGAAATCCAAACACTGCAGAAACAGTGAGGCAGGGAGAGTGATAATTATATACAAACCAATTTAAAACAAACTTCTTTCCAGTAGGGCTTATATTTCTATCTACAACTACATTTCTTGCTTTTTACCTTTTAATTAGTGGGCAGATAAATTAGTGGAAGTTAAATTAAAAATATTTAGTGTATGACAACTATACACTCTCGAACGCTATACACCTACGACGTCATAGCCAATTAATGCAGGTCAAACTGAGTGCAAAGTTTGTACTTAGCTCCTTAGTCTCAATATAGAGGCTTTGCGGAATGGCAGAGTTAAGCTTACCTCTTACTCATCTAATTGATAAATAACTTTCTGACTCACGCTGCGAGACAGCCTATGTTGCATCATGGTTGGTGAGCTAGGGACTTCAGCGGCAACATTAAACAATTATGACGGGCATGCCGTAAATTGTTTTCAATACAGCGTAAAATGTCTGGATTTAATTGGAATAATATACGGTAGAGCATTTATTATCCTTATTAGGTATGAGGTATGAGTTATGGAGAGAGAGAGAGAGAGAGAGAGAGAGAGATAATGTACAACAAGTTACATAAAGAGAGAAATTGAGATCATCTCGAAGGATGATGTCAAACGCTGGAATGCGATGGTCTGACAAATGATGATGCGTATAACACTGCAAAATATACAATAACCGGTGATTTAAATTGCTGTTTGGAATTACGATTATCTATACTCATCCGTGCATATAAAAGTCATCAATAAACTTGATGCTCGGCTGCAGATGATTTCACCTAAATATATCGCTTCATATGACTGCATCTAAATAAATCGCTTTATATGGCTGCATCTAAATAAATCGCTTCATATGACTTGTTCAAAATATATCGCTTCATATGATGTCCTCTAATTAATCGCTTCGTAAGATTCAATTATTATATTATTTATATTAATCATATATTATATTTATAATATATGATTCAATTATAAAATTCAATTCGATTTATTCAATTAAATAAATCCGGCGATCGAAAAATAATGAGTTCATAGCGTGTGCTCTGCCATTCAAACATAAATCACAGACTGACTGCTTTAGTTAGAATTGAAGCTGTAACTTCAGCTTTTAGCACATAATCACGCAACCTACTGCACAAATGCATCAAGAAAAACTTAAACAATTTGATTGGTATTATGTTTAATATCGACACCTTATGAGGGTGGTCTGCAGGGAGATAGAGGCAGAAAGATGATAATGATTTATCAGTCTAAATAACAAGGGCTCGTAATTCTCGCAGTGATCTGTGCAGCACATGTTTTCAAGTGGCAGACTTTACTAAACAATGATCTAATCAACGATTTTGATCATAATCATTCTTGAAATTACAATCTCTTAGAGCCTACAGATTTAATAGCACAAAAAGTTCAGTAAATTTAAATCAATAATTAATAATTGTTAAATTTTTATCTAAAATTCAATTAACACGCAGGATTACACTAACACTCACAAGATGATACACTAATTCAGAACACTTAATTAAACTTATAGGTAAGCTTATAGAAATTTAAATTAGCTAGTCAACGTAGATATATCTATATTTTGGAGCAACTTCAATTTAGAAGCTAAGGTTGAAATTAGTTATCCAATATTAAAGCAACTAGAATCTATTGCAGAAATTTTATCACCAAAATAACAAAGAATAAATATTAGAATCATCTTCCGGCGACACACTGAAATCATTGAAATGAGAATAAATGTTTCAAAAATGAAAATCTGACAACGTTCTGTCTCACTTAATTTCTAATTTATTAGTTAGTAAACAGCCATGAGTTCAAACCACTCCTAAAATCGGTTATAAACAAAAAGAGGATCTTTTCACTGACGCTTTCGGGGTAACGTTTAATTTGTCTTATAAACTCTGATTACATTCAATAACATTCTTGATAAAAACCTGAAGTATTAAAACGTTAATTGATTTCATTAGAACAGAAGTAGAATATTGCATGAAATCAATGTTGTTTAATTGTTAATTCATAAATTTAAGTAAAATAAAATTATCATAAAAGCCACAAATCATATTCAAGACCGCATTGTGAGTAGTCCAAGTTCATCATTCATCAGTTTTTCAATCCGTTCTCTCTGAAACAACAGACATTACAGCACATTAAAATATAATTGCTGTACTCTACAATAGAATAATAGAAATGCAAAATAATATAAGCCTAAAATGAGCAAACTTTTATGCATGTGTAGTGGTGCTTAATTTGTAAATTATATTATGATAATCAGCTTAATGCTTATGTTTCTACGCAAAATTAAACACTTATGGCGAAACTACAAATCTCAAATAGATACAGATGAAGAAAGCAGTTTGTGGAATACAATGAAGAGATTTTATGTAATTTTAAGATATCAATGATAGTTATAAGATAATCGTTTAAAAGATAACTTGAAATCACCATTCCAAATTTCCATGGATTGAAAATGTACATACATAAAAATTGTAAACTTAAACTTCCTTCAAAAAAAGGATGTCCATAGTATACATGTCATCAGTTTTTAACACATACTGTTATTTTATCGATTCTTTCTTCCTCTGGCTCAATTGCACTTTTGATGCTATACTGTCTTCTTGCAGCAGAATGAGTCGTGGGCGTGGCCTTTAATTGTCCATCAAAACTTTTATTGGCAGCTGGAGTGACGAGCAAGGCCTCAAGTCTAACAGCTGAAGCAGCTGTGGGCTGACACTGCATCATTTGATCCAAATCATCTATCTGATCACAGTGCAAATTGAAGATTCATTCAGTCTAACCATTAATTATATAATCGATAAGTCAATCAATCAACCACTCCAGAACTTTCCCAATTAATTACTCAATCAAATGATTAAAACAATCACTCAATTATTCAATCTTTCAGAAATTAATTAATCAATATTTTAATCATTCAAAAAATATTTCATATAGACTAACTAAGCTTATCAACCTCTACTGAGCTAACACTCATTACCTGGCTCATTTTATAATAGTTCGATGACTTTATAAATTGTCATCATATACAATTTTAATTTTTAATATCTTGCAGTGATATTTAAAATTTGGTAATTTTATCAGACTTTAGGTTTAAATTATTGCTTCATGATAAGAGGTGACATTAGAAGCAAGCAGAAAACTAATTAGCTTATTAAAAGTAAGCTGAAATCTATGATAAAAGCAAACCTGAAAATTTAAAGTTAAAGCACCATATTTAGATTTCTATCAAAGGTTTAAATTATATGAATAAGATAATTAGCAAAGTAAATAAAACAACTGTTCAACACAGTACAATTCATCTACGATCAACTTCTGTCTTATGCATTTGTATGACTTGACCCCAGTAACATCTACCTTACACTTAGCATAATAGAAAACAACACCAAACAGTAGACTGGTAGGAATGAATAACGTGACAAGACCGGCCAATATACAGTACATTGAGAAATACGTTGAGAACGAGAAGCTAGTATCTAATATAGTGACGAATATTATTGAAAGCACATTACAAAAAAAGTAAGACTACATGATACAATACAATACAATACTATGACGATTTATATTCTGATTCCGCAATCAAAGGTGATATCAAAGACAAGCCAAAAGTGGTGTGACGTATAGATATATATTATAAAATAGCATGTCTACAGCATGTATACTAAATAAACATTCGACATTAGATATTCGACCGTGGATCAGTATGTGTGGGGTTCAAAGCCTGGGCTAGCCCATCACTGACATCGCTTTTGAATGAGGAAATTGACGTCAACATTAGCTCTCTCTCTCTTAGCACTGCCTACTGGCAGGTCCATGGTATATAACGCCTCCACTTTTCTCTGTCTTCCGCCTTCCTCTTCATTTCCACATCTGAGTGGGTCTTTAAATCATCTAACATACCTAATCTCAGCCTGCCCCTGCCTCTTTTTCCTTCCATTCTACCTTCTATGACCTCTTTTAATACACCTACTAAAATTAGCTATACCAGCTATATATAAACTACTTCACAAACCTTATGAGAATGACCCCTCATGCGAGATAGTCTAATTCTGTTACGAGCCTCAGCTGCTCTGTCAGAAAGTCAACACAAAGACATTAATGACAATGTAAATTATAGTCATAGATTTCATCCTCCTAATAGCAGATCAAGTGCTGATAAAAATATGTTAATCACAGAATTTTAGTAGGCCTATTACCAAACATTTAAAATTTATTTACTACTTGCCGGTAAACCAAGTCATTGAGATGATTAATCTCTATTTAAGTACTGCAATTTCATTTGTGGTCCTCAAATTAGCTTTTATAGACAAGATAAAGAAAGATAGGAGATGGAGAGAGGGTAAAAAGAAATAAATATAATGAGTGAAGTATATTGGCTAAAGTCTTTAGAGGAGGAAAGGTCTAATCTGTCAAATCTAATTGGACAATCATCAATCAAATGCATTGGTAGCACGTTCAATAAACTAAAGCTCGCATTCACAAAACTTTTAAACCAGAGAGTAATTCTCGATTTAGCTACGCTTCTGTTGCAGAGAATGAATGCCTCTGTTACAGATTTCATATGCTTACAATGTAATTGATATTTATTATAAAATGTAGTGTTTTATTTACTTCAAACTCAACTGTCAAAATTTTATCGCTCAATCAAAATTACAGGGCTGTCCTTCAGGCTGATCGGCTAATCACTTTACTAAACTTAACTAGCATTTTACTGCAGTGGGGAATCCGAGAGTACACCCCTCGAGATTGTGAAGGTTACTCGCTAAATCTCGAATCATCGTAGTAAATATGTGCATTCAATTTTTGTTAATTTAACTGTAGTTTAAACAAATATTAAGGTATAACAAGGTATAAAACTCAAAATTATCTGTCTAGTAAATACAGCCATTAGTCAAGAAAACACAAACAAGTATAACTTTAAAACAGGAATTGAGAGAAAGTTGGGCTGTAAGACAGACAAAGAGACAGATTAAGAGAGAGAGAGAGAGAGAGAGAGAGAGAGAGAGAGAGAGAGAGAGAGAGAGAGAGAGAGACAAAAAGACAGATTGAGAGAGAGAGAAAGAGAGAGAGAGAAAGAGAGAGATAGAGAGAGATACTTGGCAGTAGCAACTTACTTAAGCTGACCGATCAACTGCTCATGCTGCTGACGTTCTGCCAATTCTTCTGCTGAAATCTTATCTTTATTACTGCAAATATTCCATGCATTTAATCCAAATAATAGCAATGCCAAGTAGCAATAACAAAAACAATTTAATGACATCTGAAATATGGATTGAATTAATATTTAATTAAATTCATTTACCTGCTGAAGCTGAAATAGTGCTGTTAATTTTTTGTTTGTTTACATAAAGTATGGACTATGTCAGCATAAATGAATAAATAAAATATAAAATTAATTGCTTTGGATTAATTACTTAGAATTATGTGTAATTAATTAATTACTTATAATAACTTATAATTACTTAATTGCCAGAGAAACCAGTTTTAGATAACTTACTTTTCGGCGAGTTCCTTCTTTCTTCTCTCCCTAACTCTATGTAAAGCAGCCTTCTGTTTAGATGCAATATCTTTTGGAAGTTCATCTTCCTCCATATTCTTATGCAGCATCTGCAATAATTATTGTATTTAATGGAACAGAGTAATGCATACTAATACTCATTAATTACTCATGAACAGGGGCGGATCCAGGAATTTTTTAAGGGGGGGACCCAAATTTTTTTTTTGGAGAGTATACACATTTTTGATTACACACCGCCTTCTTCGGGACATGTGATGTATCCCAAAAAAATGCTGTATGAGGGGGGAGCACAAAATGTTTCAGCATACTGCGCTCGGCTCATAGAGTGAGTGTATCCCCTTATCTTACCCCCCCCTCCACTCACACCTGTACTAAAGTGAGAGGACAACCTAAAATCCTACATTTGTATAGGAAAAAAGTAGGTTAATTTTTTCACCTCTGAAGAAACTCAGCAGATCTGGACCAATTGCAAAAGTGACCTTAATTTGGCGAAAGGTGGGGGGTTAAGCCTCTCGATCACAGCCAAGGCTGTTTGCACCACTGATCCAGGACAGTGTTCACATTTTTTACTTACACCCTTTTTTTCTCTTATACAGTGGTTAAAGTGAAAATTGAGAGCTAGCGAAACGATCAACATTTTTCGGGCCCCCTTCCATTATATGAAAAAATTTCAGGTAGTCGGACTGTTCGGGTTCCCTCTCGTACCCTCCCTTAATCCCCTAACGCCCTTAAAACATATTTACACCAAGAAATTGTCATAGAAACAATGATAATATAGTTTAAAATTTTATCATAGGGCCTAAGGGGTGCCCGGGCCCCACCCTGGATCTGCCATTGCTAATGAATAGGACTTTAACCACCCATCTATAGATGTCTTCATGTACAATCCTAAGAATTAACACGACGTCATCCAGTCAGTAATCTGACAGGGAGGTCTTCAGCTTTATTTTAAACGATACCTTTTGGAACATATATAATAAACCGGAAAACACTTTATCAATAATTTATAGGAGTAATCTCTTGTGTACTAATTGATACTTAATAAATTTGTAAATTTAAAAACTAACGACATTATTTCATTTATATTGAAGTAGAGTTACCAGACTGCTCGAAATATCACCGTAGACTGAAATATCACCGTAGACTATAGTTTGTCCAAGAAAGCGATCCTAAAATAAATCTTAACTTTTATGGTAATCGTGTATCTATATGGTAAAGCCCATGCTAAATGGAAAAACTTAGATTACTACTACTAAGACTGTGCTACGTCCTATTTGGACCCTGCAGTAGGCTTCGAGGTTAATTGACTCCACTTCACTCTATCCTCAGCCAGATCACAGATGCTCTCATCTAATATGTTCAAATTCTGATTTATATCTTTGAGATCTTTATTTACTAATTTGATCCATGTTTGTTTATTTTGACAACCTCTTTGTTTTGTCTGAGATTTTTTATTCTCATTTAAAGCAAGTTTTACAGGTGCATTGTTCGGTAACCTAAGTAAGTGACCTATCCATTTTAGTCTTCGTGTTTTAATTGCAAGACTCCATTTTTTCATTTGTTCTGATGTATAAGTTATCGTTGCTTATAATGTGAGGTTAATATATTTTAAGTATTTTTCTTAATAGACTTCAATGAAATATGTCAATTTCGTGTTCCTGTTTTGAAGTTAATGTCCATAGCTCACTATTATATAAGTAAACTGGCGTAATATAAGCATTGAATATATTTATTCTTGTTTTCATTGTTATTTTGCTATTTGTTAGTTTCATCTTGTATTTATTAAAAATAGCCATACACAATTGCTTTCTATGGATCATGTCTCTTTTAGTATCCAAGTAAGAACCTAAATATTTGCATTTCTTCCATTCCTGATCATTTTTGTTTCCAATGGTATATTTTTCTGTTTTATCTGTGTTTAGTTTTAAATCTCTCTTATTCAGTTTATCATTGACTTCCTTTTGAATTTTGTCTGTTATATTTTTGCATGTGCTTACATATGCAATATCATCTGCAAACTGCTGATCAATATTTATACCCATTTCTCGTTTTATGCTATAGTTATGTTCTATAATATGATTAGGAATTAATTCTTCATATGGTATATTTTCTTTGGAGTATGAGTGCTCTTCAATTTGGTTTGCTATTTGAATTTGGTTCTCATGTTTGTTTAAGCTATTTGCAAGGTAAAATGTGAAAAGTACCGGGCTTAAGCAATCTCCTTGTGGTATTCCAATATTAGTTTCAAACTCATTTCCAGTTACATCTCCATTTTTAACTCTTAAAATTACATCATCAATGATAAGTTTTATTATATGCAGTTCGTCCTGATCAATTATTTTACTTAAATCCTCTAATAATTTATTTCTATTGACAGTATCAAACGCTAAAAAAGTATCTAAGTTTAAAAAACTTAGATTAGACTTACCCTAAATATTATTATTATTATTTATAATTTTTAGACTGCATAAGTAGTTACCATGGCAACAAAAATGGCCTCATGCGTGAGGCTAATTTTTATTTTGCAGTTTAGTTTTAATCAATCAATGTAGGGATTAAATCATTATATATAGGTTAAATAATCACATACTATATCTCTATAGATTAGTTTTTTGAGAATTCTTAATTCAGTTTCTAATATCAGATCATTTTTTATGTAAGATAAGCAGTAAAATGACAGACATTCGAGTATGACTTGAAAGAAGCAACATTTTTGCACACTATGGTAACTTGTACTTTATTTGTAAACAGTGTATATCTTTTAAATGCAATATTATATTTTTGCCTTATTATAATATTTTAGTTAAGCATAATCCAAGGTTATCTGTATATTAACTCCTCATGTTATATGTATAGGATGCCTTTATTAATCGTAGCTCTCTTTTGTTTGTTATTGATGCCTTAAACGCAATTAATATAACCAACAACTTTATTTTGAAGTCTGATTTGCTTTGACTCAACGCGCATAATTTTTATTTAGACTATGATAGCTCTAATTATTATTCTGTAGACTATCATTTGGCGTAACTGGTAATGGAAAACATTTTTTCTTTGAATTTAAACCTAGAACTTTTCAGATATACTTTACACCTATTTGATATATCAGCCTGATTCGCAATTTATGAACTGTTTAATTATATGATTATATCTAAACTTTTGGCTTAAAATTACGTCATTGTAATAGACTTCGATTTTATATGCGCCAGAGTAGCACCGGTTTCATGGAGTTCTATGTTCTCATGTACTTTCTTAAAATCATCAATTGCTTTTGATTACAATCACTTAGTTTCATCAGTATATCACTTTACTTTATATCATTCTCATTTTCATATGCTGGAAATATTAAAATAATATGCAACAGTGATCTAACATTATGTGTTATTTCACAGATAATAGATAACTTGTGGGAGTTTTCTACATTTCTTCAATTCATTTGATGCATTTCAAGCAACAGGGTAATGACGGGATTAGACGAAGGACTTGGTGCGGGACACTACACTATGTCACACGCTGGTAGAATGCAGAGGAAGATTGTTGCCTCATACGTGGGATACCCACCTGAGAAACCCTTCATAAACAGTGACTACCAAAACAGTAGTGTATCGTCTGTCAAAGCATTTCCTGAAAGCAATAGAGAAGGTTCTTTGATTTTAAATTTAGCTACTATTTAGTTATATTACTAATTAATTGAGGCGATTGTCTTGATGTATTTATGTACAATTGTTATTGTATATAAAGGGTCCTTTCTTATGGTTACTATATATTTATTTATTTTTAAATTATTTTTCTTGAGGTTGTTTTAGTGATGATTTGAGATGAGAATAATTCAGAAAGTTGTTCTTTAATCGTAAAATTTCAATTGAAACCTCAAATTGCCCAATGCCCTTATACAAATTTAAATTTACAACTCTTGAGTTGATGTAAGCATCTTCAGTTTTTTGATTACCAGCCAGAATTTATTTATGTATTATTTTAATTTTGTGACATATTTGCTACAATGATATTCATTAATTTAGCCTATATAGAATAGGTACAGTATATATATATATATATATATATATATATATATATATATATATATATATATATATATACATATATATACAGACTGCGTCAAAAGAACTTGACCCCCTACAGAAAATTGTATATAACTTTGTATCTGATGTCTCTTTATCGTGCAAATTTTAGCGATAATACATGATCCAATTCTACACATATGCTGAACATTTCATGGAAATATATGTACCACAATTTGAGTTACAAATCTTTTTGCGCCTTGCCCGTACCTCTTATTGGTTCTCCAAGCAGTTTGTCACCGAATACTCCTGATTAGAGCCCTTCATTGATTATTTGTTTTGGTTGTAGCAATCATATGAATTGATGCGGCAGAAGCCCCTAGTTCTTGAGATATCTGACATATATTGCGACTTGTTCCAGGCTCTCCATTTTGAGAACCATTAATTCCTCAAAATATTAGCAGGAATTCTGGAACTTTTGGGCTAGCCACTGCCCACCTTCTATCAGTTGCTCTCTCTCTCTCCACAATCTTCCGACAAGTACTCTTAATAGTTGACAAGGACCATCCTTTCAGCGGATAGGCTTGCTTTATTCTTTTCTTCCCGTAACCTTGCTCATGGAGTATTTGTATCCGCAACATATAGTCATTTATAATGGTAAACTGCTTAGAGAATCTATACGAGATAGGGGCATGGCACAGAAAGATCTGTAACTCGAAATGTGGTGCGTATATTTCCATCATTTTTTCAGCATATGTGTACAATTGGACCATGAATAAATGCTTAAATTTACATGATGAAGAGACATCAGATAAAAAAGTTATATAAAATTTTCTGTAGGGGGTCAGTTTTTTTTGCAAAGTCTGTAATATATATACATGCATATATATATATATGTATATATATATATATATATGTGTATGTATATATATATATATACATGCATATATATATATATATATATATATATATATATATATATATATATATATATATATATATATATATATATACAATGTTATACATATATAATATATATGTGTATAATATATATAAATATACATTTAGAAATTATATATCTATATAGATATATAGATATATATATATATATATATATATATATATAAATTATAATCTAATAAATATATATATATATATATATATTTGATATTTTTGTATTTTGAAAATTACATGTATAAAAATGAAAGCATAAGGTAAAGGTCATTGTACACTTATATATCATCGGCTTACTGTTTGGCAGTAGACAAAAATATTGAGAGAGAAAGAAGGATATAATTGTATTGTGTAAATATTGTGTAAGTATGCATTTTAGACAAGAATTCACTCATTCATATTGTTATTATATGTTGTCAGCCATCATGTCTGCTCTTAGAAATCTTCAAAAGAAAATCCATCGCCTGGAACTCGGAATAGGCACAGACGAGTTGAACCATATTGATGGAAGTAATTCCCATCGACATGATAAATCCAGCAGTTCTTCACTAGAACATAATGGAATATTGATGAGGCATTTGAAAGGCTCCACCGTGTATGAACATGACAATGTGACATCCAACAAGACAGCTGATGTTAAGAAATATGAAATTATTGTTAGACCAGAATGCCTGAATGACGGAAGACAGGATATTGGTAAGTATCATGAATTTGTCTACAAACTTCTACAAAATTGGGATAATTGAATTAAAGTATAATAATTTCTGAGAAAAATTTTTCAAGTGCATTTTTGGTTCTATTTGTATTTATGATGCTTATTATATTTATTTGATATCATCCATTTAGTTGTACTCTGACAGATGAAATTTGTTGAAAGAATAATGGAGTAATTCTGCTCTTAGTGACTGCATGCATAGCGATGAGAGATGGTTGAAAAACTAATCAATGTGATTAACTATACTCTCCTACAGGTAGTAGCTGAGTGTGGTAGTTAAAATTACGTCAAATTTGTTGCTATTTATAGTAGCATATTTGAATAGTACATACATATAAAATGATAACTGCTCAAATAAGCTCAATTATAACTAGCTGCTGCCAATTAACACTCTACCTTGGCAGCCTGAATATCAGTATAAATCGTGCAATCACAGACAGCACGATAATCTGATTTCTTTGACTGGTTGCAGATGATTTTCAAGCTGTGTAGCAATAATAAAAGTTATCCAATTCTTCATTTGAGTGTGATGTCAGAATATGTCTCCATGTCATATATCATTCAAACCTATTTGTGAAAATGATTTATGAAAGCATATATGAATGTATGCATGCTATACTAGGCACAGCGTTTTATTAGGAAGTCTGGATTATAATCGTTAAAAGTGTATAAAAGCATGGCTCATGTACTAAATGAAATATCAAACAACTAATAACTGACACTTTAGATGGCATTTGCTTTGATTTCCATTTTATAGATGGTAGCATTGATCCTATTTATTAATTATTGGAGGACTCTGATTGTAGCAATCATTTTATTGATTTAGTGGAGGACACTGATTGTAGCATTCATTGTATTGATTGATTAGTGGGGGACACTGACACTGTAAACCACAGATTATCAGATGCTCAAAGAAGATGCCGGGATCTGGAATACAAGTTGGATCACATGCGTGCACTAGTGATAGAAGCTCAGCCAGAGATCTGTGACGCTCAAATACAAGATGGCCCCCACACTGATGGAGGACAGCGCAATAAAGATTTTAAAGACTTGGAACGTGAGCAGCTGAAACTGTTTACCGATCAAGCATTAGCAGAGGTAGGCCTTCTTATTTACACTGAATAATTGGTGTCTATGAAATTGTACTATTTCACTTTCATAATTCTATACTTAATTTAAATAAATTATATTTGTAACTATTTTAATTAATGTCTTTATTGTTTAAACTGTATTTAACTATATGTTTAAGCTTTGTGTAACTATACCTGTATTTAATATGTACATTGCATAGAAAAAAAATTTTTAAATTGAAAATCTGTATGCAATCATATGAATTATAAGCTTAATTCATATCAACGTAAACTTCATAATTCTGGGTATTTTTATTTTTTGTCTTGTAAGCAGAATAAAGTTCGAGAGCTGGAGAGCAGATTACATGAAGAGATGAGCTCAAGTAAGGAGAATATTTCAGTCGACTCATCTGCTTATGCAGCTGACAAACTGGTAAATTAATTATTTTAATTTAGAATTTAATGAATTATTTAATAAAACATCTTGTAGTATTTGGTTGTCTGTTATAACTGTGATTTTATTGTTTCATTTGCTGTATCGATATAAAATGTGATAACCATCATTATTGTCTGGTTGGATGGTCGAGTGCATTGCTTACTTGTGTGATAAGCTGGAGACTACCGGTTCAAATCATCACACCGTCTTTGAAAGTATCCCTTGAGGTTCATTAAACTTCTAGCTCCTAAAGGCTTCTAGTCCACGGCTTCTGGCTGGTGGCATCTATTGTTATCCCGAACCTAGTTAAACTGAAATTCTAGGGAAGATGATGATGTTGATAAACTCTTAATACATGTACATAGCTAATATTTTGTGTCGAATACCTAAGTCAATTTCTAGGACTTCACTTCAAACTGCATGATCATAGTTATCTGTATTAACATTTTAGCATCATGCACTTATAATCATGTCACTTCTTGTTGTTTCTAGCAGACCCACGACGATGTAAATCCTTGCAGATCAATCAAACAGACCTCTGCACATGTATCATGGGATGAGACACCTGTCACAGTACATAGCAACACCTCAGCGGCAAGACACGGGCGTTTCAATGAAAGTAGAGCTACCAGAGGTCAGAGACTTGACAGAACAGTTGGCAGGAAGAGGTCATTAGCTGACAGTGTGAGTTTTAAGTCTTCATCTGGACGAGGTGGAAGATCCTTGACCTCACAGGCTGCTGGAGATAGGGGCAGAAGCCTCCTCAGAGCAGATTCTAAGTCCAATCCTGCCACACAAAAGAATTTTAACGGAACTGATGATTCGAACGGGTCGACAGACTCGACTAAAAAGATTAAATCTGGAAAAAATACTGCAGATAAAGCTGATGCTCTGAAGAAACCTGTTGAACATTATAAGATTTCATTAGCGGAGCTTCCCTTCATTGCTGGAAAGGTAATCATTGCTCGTTTAATGTTATCTTTTCGATTTTCAATATTTTCTTATGTTGAATTATACACGGAATCAGAGGTATGACATTTTGTTCATGATTGGTTATAAGTCACATTATGCTCTCTCTTTCTCTCTCTCTCTCTCTTAGTGTACTGCCTACTGGCAGGTCCATGGTATATAACGACTCCACTATTCTCTATTTTTCGTTGTGCTCTTCACGGCCACATAGTAGTGGCTCTTTAAATTTTCTATAACTTTCCTTTTGATATACCATTATTCTTGGGGGATTTTGCTTATGATAAAGTGGACCCCCTATGCTTTCCTCAGCTTCGACCAACATTTACTGGGTAGGGGCGTCATTCCCTGAGAAAACAATCCTGTTTACCCAAACAAGATTGTTTTACAAACTGTTTACCCATTTTACTCTGTGAAATTGTTACTTGTATGCTTTGTACTGGCTATGGAGCATGATACTCCTTTTTGACCTCTCGGACTGAGGGAGGGATATATTTACAAAAAAGAACATCTAATAAGAACATAGTTGTTGTTAACTTTATAATGTTTGTCGGATCAAAGTCCATATTTGGTGTACTTTATGTGCATGTAATAGCACAGAATGCTTACCTCTAATACTCTTGGATAGTGCATTCGATCAATTAAGCATTGCCTAATAATTTGCAGCATTTATTGCCAATGTCATGGTATCCTCAAATCACAGCAAGGTGTTTAGTTTTTTCTCTCCTTCTCTATCAGTTCAAGGCAATGAATTTTAGTGAAACTGCTGTATATACATATATAGTTTGTGCTTATAAATAGTACTAGGCAAATATAAGTATATGGTAGTGTGCATTGTACATATGTCGGTATTTGTGTTTACAGTCTGTAGGTCCTAGTCATTCAGTTAATGCTAACCTACAGCAGGTCATAGCTCTTCTTAAACTAGGTCACAGTCCGCTGATCTGTAGGCCTCACCTCAACCAATCACAAAATTTTACTGTGACCTCTGCCACCCAATCAAATACGTCGAGGCGATGCTGCTGTTGTTCTGCTGCTGCAGCTGCCGATAATGAGTTAATGAAGGGAAGAAAGGAGATACATGGTGTGGGGAAACAGAAGAAAGTTTGTTGGGGAGAAACCGATGTGATGTTGGGAGATAATTCGTCAGTGGAAGATTATACAGAGATGAAAAGAGATCTTGATAATCTACTACATAAGCTTATGGATGACTATGCTGCTATTAGCTGGTTAGTTTATCATTTGTTTTATTTAATTTATTTTATTACATTGGCTTAGTTTCACACATTGCATTTGTAGTACCCTTAAATACCAATGGGTTATTTTATTCCTCTATCCCTAACTTCATTATGCAATTTAATATTTTTTTTTTTTCATTTTAAGCCAGCACATTGCGCAATGATATTTCGGCTTAACCTTTTTATTAACTTACGAGGCTCAGTCTTGGTTTAAATTATTAACATAATTAACTAACGCTGAGCTTATTTACTGGATAGTGCAGACTTTTATATTAGAATTGTAGAATTGTATCAGGTTGATCTGCGTAACATTGTTATGATTCATGCTCAGAATCGTAACGATGCAATTATAATGACCACGCTATTTTATTGATCGTGCTATTAGCCAGACTAAGTTTTAGAATTTATGCATTATGCATCACTGCAGTAAATTTTAAACTCAAGGAAGCTTAATATTTATAACGGCTGAAAGTTGCCCAAACCCTCAATGATCCGTTTTCACTGTGCCTTAAACTCGAATGGTGCTGTGTTAACAACACTTTTGTCATTTTCACCGTATCGTGAAACATGTAAATTCAAGGTAGGTGTATACTTTACTTATGGCATTAATGAAAATCTTTAATTGTTAGAATGGTTACGCAGGTTGTCCTCTACAGAATGTATAAGAGAGTGAGTGAACTATGTTTATTTCAAAGACACTAAAATATGCAATAACACACATTAGGCCGTCAAAGAGGTTATAAAAGACGAGATAAAGAGGTTATGATTTATGCTGATTTGAGTTCACGCTCACTGTGATCTTTCTTTATTTTCTTTTATTTCTTTTTTATTACGGTGATATATTTATCTCTGATATCATATACCATATACCATCAACATATTAGATAATAGATCATACGTTAAACTCTCTGTGACTACTGATATCGTTATTTGTGATTACAGTGAGATAGATGAACTCAAGAAGAGATCTAAAGCTGATTATAGGATGTCAGCAGACATGACGGATTGCGCAGATACAGGAAGAGATTTAGAAGAGAGTTTGTCTAAAGTCACGCAGAAGTTGGACGTCAAAGCTGAAGAAATATCGATTGTTCAACGCATTAAACGTGCTGTGGTAATGTTCCTCATTATTTTGCTGTTTAAAGTGGAGATAAAATTTGTGTGTTTCTGTCTATTTCGTTCCTTAAAGAGATGTTCTGGATGGACGAGCAAAGAACTGAAAACCTTTTTATTAGCAATCAAACACCCTAACGGTTATGCTACCTATTTAGTCGGTGATACAAAGTAGCTGTGAGCTGATCATTTTGTAGACAACTCTCGATTGGGGAACTCTTTTGTAATGACGTTCTATTTAAAAATATTGTTTGCTAAGTAAATTGTAATTTTTGTGTTCCGATGGGAAATTATAAGTTTTTCTTGGCTGTGGATATTCGAAGAACTGATGTCTATTTATGTCACTATTCGATTCAATATTTAACTCCTTTTTTTTTAAATTCCAGTGATACTTCTGTAAATTCTATTTATCTAAAAATTATTACAAGGAAAGTAAAACAAGAAAATTATGAAAATTGTTGTGAGCTATTTAAAGAAACGTAAATAAGAAAATAATTAAAATGTAATTTTTTACATAAGAAAACCATTGGAATGTATCATGACTGCGACCACTTTTATTTTGTTATCAGATATTAAATACACCTAATAGAGGCAGAAAATCTTCCGTCATGTCTGCTCGTACTACTGGTTCGAGCGTCCATGACAACAGAAAGTCATCCAAACGAATCAGTGAAACAAGACATCGACAGGAGTCTGATACTAACATTCTATCAGAGCGTAGAGCTGACAACAGAAGCGTTGAAGGAGCTAGCGGTGATGGCGACAGGATCTTAGGATCGAGTAGAGTGCAGAGTAGGTTGGAGCTGTATAGGGAGCTGCGCAGGATACAAGCTGCTTTAAAGAATGAGAATACCTGGTTAGACTGTTAGAAGAAACTTATTAGCTTCTGGTGTGAAGAAAATTATGGTTTTCAGCGATTTTTACCTTTCATTTTACCATTCAAATCGAGATATGAAGTTGAAATATTTCTACGTAGATGGCATTAAAATTCTTTGAAGTGTTACATTTTTCTCGGCACCTGCTACTCTATAAAAAAAATCCTGAGAGATGAGATATTTTCAGATACCTGAGTGTGATGAACCCTCCACGCTGTCATTGATTAAGTAGAGAGTGGTATCAATAGTTCAAGCATTTGAGCGAGAAACAACAACAGCACTCAACCTATTCACTAAATATACAGTGCTGTACAGAGCTGCTCTATCGGTTCTTAAGCTGTGATGGAAGCAATCAATCTGCCGCTTTCGTTGATACTGTGCTTTCTTGAATTTTGTTACTTGACCTGTATTAATCAATTATCAGAGAGTTTTTATTTGAGATTGAAAAACGGTAACCTAATATCTGCTATTTACTACAAGAAACTCAATGATTTTGTCAATGTTTGACTAGGTTTCTAATTAGATATTTAAATTAGTTGTCTGTGTGTAGCTTTCTATAGAGATGCATCTCCATAAATTGCCAGCTGTAATAGATTTATTTTTGCATTGATAAAAGTCTTTATTGTTTCACTCCACTGACTTAACAAGTTGTCCTGTTATATTAGTGCTGATTCTAGTTATATCTAGTGATATCTAGTTATATCTAGTTATATCTAGTGATATCTAGTGATATCTAGTGATCTCAAGAAGTTTTAAATTTGGCTTGATTTCAGATTACATTGATCGTGAATGACATTAATTTCTGATGACATTTATCTATTATAACATAAATCTCTGATGACATTAATCTCATGTTGACATTTATCTCTGATAGTGTCTTTCGTAACCTTTAACTCCTAATATAAAGGATTGTATTATTGGAGACAGTAGATGTATGAACGTAGTCGCGGTTTGCCAAAGCTTTTACTTGATCTTTTTGCTATTCGTTTTAAGATTTGTTTCATTTTCTGCTGTTTTTACATTCCTTGGCTTAATTATCAATTTATCATGTCTGAATATTGACTACTAGGGCTTATACTCAAGACTTTTACTAAAGACTTATACTCAATACTTATACTCAATACTTATTCTCATCTATTATACTCAACACTTATACCTCAACACTTATAGTAAATACTTATACTCAGTACTTATTCTCAGCAGTGACCTAGCCTGGAAATGACATTTGTAGAGAACTTGTTATGAGGAGGAGACATTTTGTCAAATGTATTTTACTTTATTCCGAAAGCTTAGTGAATAAAATCCAAAATAATATGTAATGTTGGTTTCCTCTGCATACGCCCCTGAAGCCATGTACTATGTCTACTTATGAGTTAGTACGCTGTAAAGCTAAGCGACTTCGAGTGATTTTATTTCCTTTGTCCTAGTGAATATAGATCTGTGTTAATATTAAAGTGAAATAATATTATATATTATATTATAATATTAATATTATATTGTCAGTGACGTATTAAGTGCTGTATGCCGTGATTATCAAGCTCTCTCTATGAATTGTACTAATTACCTGATGTAGCTGTAATAGTAAGTACTCTCTGTGATGTGTATTAATTTACCTGATGTAATAAAGTCTTAGTGTGTAACATTCTACTCGGTTCTTTCTGAAGTTTGTTTGCTTTGAACAGCTATTTATTCACTTTTCCAATTTCTGCTAATGGCAAATATTTGAGCCTTTGACCTTGTGCCAATGCAAGAAATTAAGTTTCACAAATATTTATCCTGATGAAGGTAGATTTATGATTTTTACAGTCTGATAGTTTTAATATATTTTTTGTACCATTCTGTTATTAATTCTGCTAGTCAAGGTTTTTTAAATTTAATGTCTTTCACAAACAGGATCAGTTGACTTAAATTTCAACCCAATAATATTGTATTTTCCCGTGTAGAGTCCGGGACATTGAAATAAACCAGTCGTTAACTGCATGAGTTGTAAGTGGCAACTAATTAAAAATTGAGGAAGACAACTTAAAACCACCACAAAGCCTTATTTTTCCCAAGCATTGAGGTGAGGATAAATCTTATACTATGCAAATGGATTAACTTTTTGATCTATGAAGTGCACTTTTGAAGAGTATGTTAAAGCAGACTCTTAGTATGAATATGTACCTTGGATCTGCCACTTGCAGAATATTAGAGAGAGAAAATAGTATATGTATCACATTGCAATCATTTTTTCTAAAATATTTTATAATGTAGAAGCGGAATCACAAGAAACAATGGTACGACTCTATAGTATACACCATAGGCCTAAGTCTAAAGGTCATGCTGTCCGTTTAGATTTAACGCTGACTGTTACCACATTAAAATAGATGTAGAAGCATTTGGAACCAAGAAGGCTTTAACACCAGACTAGTCGTTATTTCGTACCTTTCATGAAAAATTTTGTAAATGAAAATATACAATCCAAACCAGAGATGGGAATTTTATGAATTTCCAGAGTTGGGTTCGGTTCGTTGAATATGAAAGTTCGGTTCGGGTTCGGTTCTAACAAGGGTTCGGGTTCGGCTTGCTTTCCAACTCGCAAGAGTTCGATTCGAGTTCGAAATGGTTTGGTTTGGATAATGTTGCAATTGTTTAACTTTACTTAGAATAGTTATGATTTTGACAAACATATTTAAAATGGTTTATGGTAAATATGCTTAAAAATTAATTAAGCCATAATAGCTGACACCCTTTTTCACCTGGGTAAAAATATGACAATGAAAAAAGGAGAGATGTGGTATTTATTCCTGTATATTTCTTATAATATTGTTAGTTGACCAACAAATGTTCATAATATAGATAATTAGCTTTATTATTGTATCTGAATATTTTCCTTGAATATAACGAGCAAATAGAATACTTCGTAAATTTTTAAATTGTTATTGTCACTATAGGCCTATATATTAGGTACGTTTATAATTCAGTGGAAATGTCTTGGCTAACATTTGATCCGATATTTCAGAGACAAAGTGCAATTTAGTAACATAAAAATGTCAAATAAAGTCGATTTAGTAAACACGTGTACTTCCATAGAAAAATGATCATAATATACACCGTTTGCTATCAACTGACCAGTAATAAGCTTCATAATTTATCTTAGGGTTTCAAATTTGAAACTCTCAGATCAATTATGAAGTTACGAAAATAGTTATGAAATTATTGCATTGCTATGGTGCAAAATTATTTCCTGCAGATAGCCTTAACACATAGATTTTCAGATATTTGTGGAATACTCTCATCACTTTTGTCGTTTTGATGTTAATCTTCATTCCATATTTCAATGCCGTATCATTCAGACTATCCATTATCTTCTGTAGGCCCTTCTCGCTTCCCGCTACCATTCCTTTGTACCGCTATCATTTTAAAATTTGTGTCGGAAATAGCCTTAACTGAATTTATGTTGTTAGATACTGTAAGACATATAAATGCAAAAACTAATATATATTTGTATTGTTCTTACTATCTTTATTTAATGTCAGGCTGGTGAAGAAGAGAGGAACTCCAAGACTTTGGTTCAGTTCGGTTTGGACGAAGTCTGGGTTCGGTTCGGGTTCGGCCAGAGTCTGGGTTCGGGTTCGGTTTGGTTCAGCCGGAGTCTGGGTTCGTGTTCGGTTCGGGTTCGGTCAGAGTCTGGGTTCGAGTTCGGTTCGGTTCGGTCAAAATTCTAGATTTTAGGGTTCGGTTCGGGTTGGGTTCGATTCCCATTTGTACTATTAATGGTTCGCAGAATTTATCCAACTCCTTATTGAATTGCTGCTCATCTATCGCTATAGGTCACGTGCTTTAAGCGACATTTGCAGTAAAATATTGCTCAGGTTATTGGATTATGAATTTGGTGTCTCTAGGAAATATTTCGTTTTCCTGGGTTCGATTTGGTTCGGTTCGGTCAAAATTCTAGATTTTAGGGTTCGGTTGGATTCCCATCTCTAATCCAAACCTTGACAAGCCGAACTACCTAAACTAACCATGCTTACCAATGGACATACTACACATCCACACACATTGAAATATCACACATACACATATGCACATATATAGGCCTATCAATATGCAATTACATCTACATGCACTCACCTGCCTGCATATACAGAGTTTTAGTACAAAACATGCTCGCATACATATCATATCATATGCTCTCATTGTTTTTAGAGATTTACCCCCAAGTATTTGTGTGATGTGTTGATGTTTTTTTATTGTTATGATCTTTTTTGGATAGTGGATAGACTAATCGAGGTTTGTATTTTTCCTTTATAGTTTTTTACGTTGAGGTATGAATTTACGACAAGATTGGCGTTAAAATTCATCACGACTTCCTAAACTAGCGTAATTAAATTTAGTTCAGAGAACTGCGTTTCCCTAGACCTAGATATGGATCTCTCCACCACAAGATCTTCGATCTGATAGTAATTGTATTCGTACTTTCTTAGGCAATCTAAAAACTCATCCTTTTCGTCACCGATCTAAATTTTGACCAGCTTGCCTTGGATTTTGAACTTCCACTGTTTTGATCTCACTTTATCTTGTGGTCTCTGTGTACTCAGTCGTCATCGGGTGGTGCTTTTGGAGCCTGCTTGTTCAGAGTCTGCAAGGAACATCCCTGACATTGCCTTATGGCGAGAAACCGGACGATAATTCTTATTGATTGATTGATTGAGCTGCGTTCCCCTGCAGGGAGTCTATATGAGATACGAGAAGGCCTGTGAATACATTACAATTGGGCTGAAGAAAACCATTTCCCTAGCTCTCAATTTCCAATTTCACCACTGGGGTAGACTTTTAAATTTCTGTAACAGAAATAATATTTAAGTCTGTATAAAGTAGTCCAATAATTCTACTGGTTCATTCTCTTGTGGTAAAGTTTTATCTATGTTGTTGACACTGATCAGCTGACACCTAATTGTCACAAATGTCCATTTATCCTTAAAGTGTCATTTATTCATTGTGACAGAACTCCTAACATACTACACACCTAATACGTCTCGTGGCTATAATTTCACAGTTGAATTTTGCTAAGTATTACTGAAGAGTTGCGCTCATTTAATTAATCAAGATGGCTCTCAGCGACGCAGATGTTCAGAAACAGGTTAGGATCAAATTAATTAGTAATTTGCATGATTAAATTAACAAGGGTGGCTAAATGTTATTTGATAGAAATGACATTTTAGTCTAATTGTATATCCTCTTTATTAATCTTGTCGTAATTTTTGTTAAAGTTACGAATGATCAAATAACTCATGTAGTGAAGAAATTATGTTAAGTAAATTTTTGATTAACGCCCCTGTTGAGATACACAATTTACTGAAACTATATGGTCTTCTGGAGATGCGATTTAAGTGTTTGGATGTACCTTGAGGTTAGTCTTCACCTAACCCCATGCATTTATCCTAATCTTAAATCATCTTTGTGAAATATTAGATGTTTAAAAAGAATTACTATGGCTTTGAAGAGGCAATGGACCCAACATTACTTTAGATATAACTCGGCCAAAATTATGGACAATTAAAAATATTGCTTGGTTTAAACTTGTACATGAATCAAAGAGCAATAATCAAAATTCATTGAGAATACTCAGAAGAAGGTGAAATAGGAAGCGGAGTAAGACAAGGTTGTAGCATTTCGCCGCTGATCTTTATCATTTATGCTGAGGCAATGCAGGAAGATAGAGGAAGACATGGAGGAAGTAATAAAAGTAGAAGGAATATTGTAACAAGATGTAAGATTTGCAGATGACCAAGGAATGGTAGCGGGCATTGAGACTGGACTGCAAAAGATAATGGATAGATAGTCTGAATGATACGGCATTGAAATATGTACTGAAGATAACATTAAAAAGAAAAAAGTGTTGAGAGTGTCCTATAATAACAGTGAAGTTAATATGTTACAATGTTAAGGAAGTTTTATTGGCACTGCTATTCAGAGTATATTAATTATTTAAGTCATTGGTTGTTAATAAAGTTCCTCATCAACTTTTAACTTAACCTGACTAAACATTAACTTCTAGCAATAAACTATAATGCCCTTTACATTTTTACTATACAATGCAATACAGTATTTGGTATTTTAGTTATACTGTATTTAATTGTTGTAAGGTATAGAGATGCCCTTGCATTATATACTCAATTAATTATTAATTATATAACATGAAGATACAACTTCACGAGAGAGATGTCAGTCTTCTCTATAGAGTAGAACATATAACTGTGAGCAGTTCTACAATACCAGAACTCTCTACTAAATACACAGACCAAAGAGAATGCCAAATGACTAACAATTTGTATTACTTTTTGACAGTACTAATGGATGTTTGTTATTTAATTGCTTCAAATCATTTTTTCAAAGTTATGCTTCAAGAACAGATTGCAATGCGCAATGTAGCACTGAGCATTTTTACATCATCGTTATTTTCTCTGTTCTAATCGCTAGTTGTGTTACTGTGAGTCAAAAGTTGTGTTAGTTTAACAATCCTGAGACAATGATAAACTGACAAGTGAATGTCAAAATTTCTCTATAGCGAAGTGATTAGGGATGTCAGGTAACATCATGCAGTTTTAAATGACTGATACTGGGGTGAATTGAGCGCTTGTGGGTTTGATTCTCGGCCGTGCTGATCTGAGAGTAAAATCTTGGACATTCACAGGACTGGTTGCATGGAAAATGGACTAGATTGCCTAACGGTTTAAAGGGATAAAAAGTGAGAGATATCAACATAGTTAATCATTTCTCTATAATTCTTGATAATATTATTAATGTCTGGCATTGTCTGCTCTATTTAACATGTATATTATTATTGAATCAATTAGTATAACTGCATCTAATTTCCTATGTGTGTTTCATTAGGCTTTTTTTGTTTTGACTGAGTCTGGAGCATTATTGGTAAGGTTTTAGTCTGCAGATCAGTAAGTATGGAGTTCAAATAATAGTCGTTGATATCATTTTGAGAGGTGAACGGCAAACACGGTATTAACACCAGGTTCAAATTTAACCTTTTTAATTTCTTATACGAATGTACCTCTTAACTAAATCAAACATTTTGAAAGCATAAATTATTGAAATTTTTTGCCTGCCTCTAGATCAATCACATGATGGCCTTCATAGCCCAGGAGGCTAATGAGAAAGCTGAGGAAATCGATACCAAGGTTTGCTGCTACAAATGCTATATTATAAATATGCTATATTACAACTTAATATAAATATTATATATATGCTACAAATGCTATATTTTAACTGGTAGGGCTGTTGTGCTAGTTGTATACTTAATCACAGAAGTAATTATTAAAATATTAATTAAAATTAATAAATAAGGGAGTTGAGCTAATCATAAAGTATACAAAATGTTTGTCATCGCAATGGAAAATTATGAATTTAATCAAGATATTGCAGAAAATTATTCAATCCATGCTTTTGATTTGAAAATTAGTCACTAACGAAACTGAATTTATTGCTAACTCATAGTCATAAAGGTAAAAATAATGACATGATAATTTTGCCAATAAATTGTTATATTCTTTTACTATTTATTATTTTTAAACTTATAAATATGGCTGTTTGTTACTGTTTGTAGGCAGAAGAAGAATTTAATATTGAGAAAGGTCGTCTAGTGCAACAGCAAAGAGTCAAGGTCATGGAGTATTATGAACGAAAGCAAAAACAAATTGACCTGCAGAAGAAGATGTAAGAAATTTGAATAAGCTATTAATATATATATTTAATAGTAATTACGCTATATAATTAAATAAACATAGTTTGTCATTGTAATGTTGTCAGTTGTTTCTATCAAATTTTGTAATAATTTTGATAAAATGTAATTAGACATAGTTAGCGCATGCTTAGTCGACAGTAAAGTTTCTTTAAAATAAATATAAAAGTTCAAGCTACTTTTGTTGCTGATGTGACTCTATATGAAACAATTTGAGAGTATGCAAGTTTAGCACTACAATTATTCATTGTGAATGTCTTTTGAAACTTAGCAGTTGTGATGGCTCGAGATAGAATTTTTTTAATTCAATCAATTGTAAATGAAACAAATGAAAAGTATGCTAAATAAGTTGTAAATGCTTTGATCTTTGGTTTTATTGACTCTACTTAATTGTAGTATTAATTTATGACTATCGCAAAGTACTGTATTTAATAAAGTATGTACTTATTTTATTTCTACAGTCAGACCTCAAATCTACAGAACTCTGGAAGGTTGCGTGTACTCAAGTGTCGAGAGGACCATATCAAGGTCTGATTGGAACTCTTATTCTTTATTGTTGTCCTCTTTAATTGATCTAAGGTCAGAGGTTAATCATATGGTATCAGTTCTGAGCTTGAACTTGCAACAGAATCAATTTTAAGAATCCAGTGAGCTGAATTCATTGGCGAGTCAGTAGAATAGATACCTTGAGGGCCCCAGGAAGGTTAATAGTGTATTGAAACTATTTGTCAATTTGTCCAAAATATAATTATATTTTTTCCAATATGACAAATTATGTCATATTAAGTCATAGACAAGACAAAAAGATCTTCTTAGAAGGCAGTCTCATAGATTGATTCTGGGCCTTGCATGACTCAATTTCTATTAAAAGCAGTCTCATAGATTCGTTACGAGCCATGCATGACTTTGCCATTTAAAGAGAAAAAATAAAAATTTTGTCTTGCACAGTAATACTTGTTGTTTAGCATTTGACAAGAGCCATCTGGATCTTTAATTATTTGCTAGTTTATTTCTTTCTTTTAATACTCAGTTTTTCGATTGTGTAAATCTCTCTCTTAGTGCACTGCCTGTTGGCAGATCCATGGTATATAACGCCTCCACTCTTCTCGGTCTTCCGCTTTCCTCTTCATTTCCACATATGAGTAGATCTTAAATCATCTAACATTCCTAATCTCGGCCTGCCTCTGCCTCTTTTTCCTTCTGCTTCTTTTTCCTCTGCATTTTTTGTGTAAATCATCTGCACGATTTTATATTGTTCAAATCTGTGTTGTAGGAGTTGAGAGAAGACACTCGCAAGAAGCTGGTGACCGTCTCTCAGGACACTGCCAACTACAAGACTCTCCTGGAGGCTCTCATTGCTCAGGTACACGCAGCTCAGTTAAAGGGCTCTGAAGCCAAGTTTAGCGTCAGTTTCCCGCTCCCTAGCATGTCAGCGACGGGAAGAGCACTAGATTTGAACACTACGCGTAACTGACCTGCTGTCAAGCAACTTGCCAACAAGCCACTTGCTCAGCCCAGTTGCTCCTGCTTTTTTATTTTATGTAATTTTTTCATATATGTGTGGTATGATGCTAATTAAAGAAGCAATGAAGACTTTCATGTTTATAAAAGGAGATATTTCTGTTCTCTTTAATCCTTAATTGATTAAACCTTTGATTAGAAAATGAGCACTAAAATCCTTATTTCTATTGAAATTATGTGTTTTTGTCTTAGGGATTATACCAGCTACTGGAGGAGAATGTAACAATTCGCTGTCGTCAGAAGGACGTGCCGTTAGTTGAGGACGTCCTGGACAAATCCATTGCCAGCTACAAGGAGGTTTCCGGCAAAGATGTCAAAGTGACTGTGGACAACATTAACTTCCTCACTCCAGAAATGTTCGTCTTTTATTTAATTTTATTATTGAATAATCATCATCATCATCAGTTCCTTGAGTTCTGTACAGAACATAGGGCGGCAACATTCCTCCATTCGTTTCTATCATCAGCAATCTTCACAGCGTCTTTCCATGTAATCTCAAATCCTTGTTGATCGTATTTAGCCAAGTACATCTAGGTCTTCCTTGTTTCCTTTTTCCTTGAGTTGGCTTCTAGTTAACTGCAGTCTTTGCGTATCTATCCTCAGACATTCTCAGTAAATGACCTAAAAACCTCAACCTTCTCTCAGAAACTATTTCATCTAATTTTCTTTGTTCACTTCTTTCTAGTACTGTTTCATTTTTGACGTGTCCCAATAGTGGATATTTAAAATTATTCTGAGGCATCTTTGTTGAAAACAGTTTAATTTATGCTATATTTTATTAGTACTTTCCCAGGTTTCACATGCATACATTACAACTGGTTGGATAATTGTTGAATAAATTTTTATCTTTAATTGCTCCTCAATTTTATTTATCAATGCTCCGGGTAATTGCTCTCTATACTCTCAAACAATCCACTTGCTTCTACAGGACACTCTCATTAATCTTGGTGATCTTCTTAAATTAGATTTAAAGAGGCATTTTCTTTCTTTCTTATTCACTACTGTTACAAAATCCATCTACTTGTATCTTAGATCTTTGCTATTCTTCATCTGTTCTTATGGCATTTCAGTAGCTGCAATCTCTATGAGCTATTGTAGCAAAATTCTGTCTAGGCTTTGTTGGATAAAAATTTGCGTAATAAATTTGTTACTTAAATTTAAACATCAATAAATATCCTCTCTTCTTCAGTGCACTGCCAAGTGGCAGGTTCAAGGTACATATTCATACTCAATGTCTGCTTTCTCGCTCCATAAGAGCACTCCTTAGCTCAACAAATTAATCCCTTCACAAAGCGTATGCTTTATGCATACCTTATGTAGCCTATAGCTTGGAAAAAGTATGACTTCTGAGGTGGTTTCCCGTTGCCTTCCTCAGTTAGATGGATTAATTACCATTTAAACCTGGATGAAAATATTTCATGGTGAGATGGTCCCCTCTTGCCATCCTCAGATCCTGCCTATCTTTCTAAATATCCTATAGAATGATATGTTCATGCTTACAGAGCTGGAGGGGTTGAGCTGAGCACTCCTAACGGAAAGATTAAAGTTGAGAACACACTGGAAAGTCGTCTAGAGCTTCTCTGTCAGCAGGTTTGTATAATGAATATTTCCTTAGCTCTTCTGTTGATTAAACAACATTAAGACAAGCTAGCTGAAAAGTACATTTCTATTGTAATGACAATTGAAGTTTCTGTTCATAATATTTGGTTACATTAGATTATGGCTAGATTTGTTATAATGTTTAAAATTATAGTAGTGTTGTATACGCTAATATTTTAGTATTTTTTGACACTTAGTATGGCGTGACACAAAAAGATACTGATTTACTTCATTTGAATCTTTATTTCAAAATAGAGGACTTACATTCCATTTTATGCTTACTCATCAACATCTTCCCTTGAATCCGGGTTTAGCTAAGGTCGGGACTAATCTCTTTCTTTCCTTTTGGAAAATTTTGTAGCTAATTTTGGAGCGCAGATGCTCACCAACCGAATGCCCTTTCCGACGTTCGTTTTGATCTTAGTGCCTTGTCGTCTTTATGACACGTACAGTCTACGGTTGGTCTATTCTTCAGCAACCCCGGACACAATACGGGTAATTTGTATTTGCCATTGTATTTTGTTGCAGATGCTGCCTGAATTGAAGGAGATGTTATTTGGAGTGAATCCTAACAGAAAGTTCCGTGATTAAATCATAATTCTACTACTGACGAAAGACTATGATCGGACGTAGCAATAATTAGCCTAATATTCCTGCCTTAGTAGCGTCTTGTCTTCAAACAAGTCTTTCTTATTTAATTGTAAGCTGATGTGTCAGTAAGAAGGGACTCGAGTAGCGTAATGTGCAGTCGTATATTCGTGACTACTTGATATTTTTTCTGTTTCAGTCTCTTTTCATGGTTCTAATATTTAGCAATGTTTCATATTCTATTGGCATAAATTGATATATCATGTTGTAATCATTTAATGTTTATTTTTCTATGCTGCATTTATGGTTTACACATTTTTCTATACCGTGCAGAACTAAACAATTGTGCCTTATTGCCTTGCACTATTCTGTGGCTATTGGTGATAGATGATAGACATACTGTTGTAATTGCGTAAGTTAAATTGTTCAACGCTAATAACTTCTCATTGAGAAAACTTCTGATCGCATCAGTATATTTGCTGCTTATTAAGCTAATTTTGGGTTTTGTGATGTATGTTGCCTTAGGCTTTAAATTAACTTTGGTCTGCCGTCAAGCTGTTAGGCTATATGTACTTTATTAGAAATTTGAAGGCAATTATATATTTGTCTCATCTAGCATTGTTTCGTTCAGTTAATGATTAAACCATATGTATGACCTAATATTCTCGAGAAAGGGCTACAGTAGGCATTTTATAGTTTGGGTTAGAGTGGATACCGTAGATTTGGACGGATCCCTTGTGGCAATTATGAAGGTATGAATTTATTTGACAGTTGTTTCTTGCTAGCGTCCCCCTACATTTAATTTAAATATTGTAGATTTTCCTGAAATTTTTTTATATCCATTTTTATCTCTAACTTAAATTACATGACCGAAGTGCTGTAATGAGGATATAGAAGTTAGCAACTACCAAATACTATTATACAGAATTTTACCTAGAATAATTACAGTTGACGTACATTACAGTTATTTTTTACTTTTTTAAAAGCTCTACTCCAATCATCCGTAAGAGTGGTCGGTTACTCCTGTAAATTGTAGACATAGCAGATCCGTGAGCCGGGTCTCTAAATCAGGATCACTTCTGACAGGGCCATTTCATCTATGGGTTTATCAATAAATCAATAAGAATGTATCGTCCCGGTTCCTCGCCTTAAGGCAGTGTCAGGAACATCAGTCAATGTCAGGGACGTCAGGCAATGTCAGAGACGTTTATAGGTCTAATGGACCCGATACAGATCATGCGAAATATTGCAGCGTCCTGAAGAGTTTTCTATCGCTGTCACTGTCAAGTTAGGCCTGTATGGAGATGAGCAGTTGTTTCGATATTACGTTACGTTGCGCATGGAGGTCATTGAGTCTAGTGAGGTAAATAGTATAACTAACGCTGTAGTAGATAGTTTGTGTATCTTATTGTTATCGCTCTATCAGTTGCTCAGTTTGCGACAAACCCTGGATATCATTTAGCGTCCGTATCAGAATCGTAGAAAGAAAACTGTACGACGAGACTAACAAGGCGGGTGATGAGGGCTATATTGTGGATATATTTGAGACTGTGGCTTATATTATAAATTTGCGTTGGTTTAATGACCAAGATTAACGTCAGTTTTCTGTTCGGTAACATGTCAGTGACGGGGAGAGATTTGAACTTGAACCCCCACATCTACTGATCCGCTGTCGGATAACTTGTCAAGGAGCCACCAGCTCAGCCCATGAATTTATTAGTGAATTTATTTATTTCGATCTGCGTTTGAACAATAATTGCATGGGTCTACAATTGAGCAGATGGAATCGTTCAACTCAATTCTAGGGTTCAACTCTTTAGACTACATCGTAGCGCGGTTAATCCGGTTAATCGCTTTAACACTAAAGATTTCAGTGTATACGGAAAACAAGAATATTGGCCTGGTATTGTCCTATCGTAATATAGTCCTCTTTCAATGTAGACAGTGTAGTGGCTAGCTTTAGTATATGTTTTAGGAGACGGTAGGGAGCTTTTACTGTCTGTAACGCAGCGTTTTTCTTGAATCTGTTAAATGATTCCATCATTGCCTACCTTAATTAAAAGAGGATATTGCTTAAATCGACTCTGACAAGTCTAGTGGCAAGATTGGTAAGAAATGCGACTGCGTGTCTATAGTTGCGGGGTTCAAATTCTGGGTTCGCTTCTCTCGAATATACTTTCGATGCTCGAAGCTTAGGCCTATGTTGAACCCATTATAACTTATGGGTTCAGCCTTTAGCCTTCTAAAACCAAGTGCAGTTTTAGATTTGGTTCATTGTCAGAATACTGTGGTTTTTTTCAATCGTTAACCCCTAGCTAAATTAGGTCGGTGTAAAAATGCAGCATTTAGTGCAGCTGCTGTAGACAATCTTAATAGAATGTCTAGTAAAAAATAACTAAAGCAAAAACTAATTTCTTTTTAAGACCATGATATAACATAGTAACTTTCTGGGACGATCATAGACGCATATTCATCACAAAATAAATTTAGCCAGCACATTTATTTGGAAGGGAGAAATATGAAAATAATAAAAAATATATGTCAATGGTGGAAAATTGCAATTCCTATTATAAGCATTTACGAGACAAGTGCTCCATGTATTGTACCGTTTTACATTCTGGATTGTATTTCTCGCCCTTGACATAAAATTATCTGTGTAACGAAATGGACGTTAAATCTCTTGTGTATCCTGTCCAATTCGCTAGGCGATACTGTGTCTGAAGTAACTGCCAGCCTAATGATTGTTTGTAAAAACTAGAGTAACTTGCGCACAGTTGTTGGAAATGAGGCGAATCAAGTAAAAGCTATCGCTATATCGTCTCGACATTCCGCCCATCATTCGTTCACTCAATTACCTCGAGGTCAGTCGACTTTTTCCTCGCCCATGCCTTAGTAATTAAGCAGTGGCCTATATAGTATTTTAAATAAGATTATAACTGTTAGTTGTTAATTTTATTGTTTTAAATGTAATTGTTTTTACGGTGAATAAAAATTAGTTCTATTAAAAATTTTCTTAACGATATATGCCACAGGAAGATTGGCATGGCGGAGACTGTGATTCTATTTTAACATGTGTTACGTTGGTACACTTTAATGTTTTACACTTATATTGGTCAAACGATTCATCTTTGAATAAGACTTCAAATATAAGAGCAAGGTTTAAACCTCATCAAGGGTTTAAACCTCTCGGATTAGATAATTTAAATAAAAAAGTTGCGAGACTGATAAAATATTGCAGAACTTCTTCGATCAACAGTTTTTAATGTAGGCACCCTCAAGAGTGAAGGATCTTACTGAGAGGCAACTCGATTCCTCTGGACCAGGCTCCTCGCAGGAATAACCCAGACCGGGAAAAAATAATTTCGCCTCCCGGAGAAAGTTTACTGAAAATACACTACTTCAGGGCACTAATTGCTTTGAAGTAGCATCAGTTTGTTTCCGTCCATTGACAGGTTAGAACATTAGGCCTATTTTAGAACGATTTAAGGGCTTAAATGATAAAATATTTAAATAATTATTATGACTAATTATTTGGAAATTAGTTTGATAATGGCTAAATTAGAAAACTTATAAATGATTTTAAATTCTCATCACGTGAGCAACTAAGCCAGAGTATGTTTTAATTCTAAACGAAAAAGTGTAAGCAGCTTGCTGAAGGCTGCAGCAGATTATTAAGCTCATAATTTGAATTTGTTTTGTGTACTCTCTTTTTAGGCAGCTTCTCGCCATTAAACAAGCGATTCCATGGTGCTAAGAGATCTTAGTATGCCATTGCATGTACGAAAATAAAATTTAAAGAACAGTAAAATAAGACTTTTCTAAACGAATCATGTGTTGTTACTATCTGATACATTTGGTACAGCAACAACTTAAACCAGTAAAGTCACTGCACTTATGAGTTACAGCTTAAGCTATAACAAAATAGAATACTTTTAATGTTGAACATTCTCTGCCATTTGTTCGTAGGATAATCATAAAATTCTGTCAAAATTATTTGTAGAACTGCGAAAATGTGCATTTCTCTTCGGTTTTTAAGTTTTGACTTTGCGCGATTAATGAACAACATTCTATTTGTATATCTCTATATACATGTATGCATATATTATTGAAAGGATATTGGCTTGGTATTGTTCGATGTTGTCATGGATTATTCTTGAAATATTTTAATTATATTTAACTATTATAAGCCAGTCATAGTAACAACGCCGTCATTTGCGAAACTTTACATCCGATGAAGTTTACGGATAACGGTGTTCCTGCAGAGCTTAGCGAGAACAGCTTGTCAGTGGAGAAACTCTGTAAAACAGTTAAATGCATTACACAGTTGTTGTGGTTGTTTGGAAGCGACTGAACGTTTAAATTAACTTGAGTAAAACATGCAGGTCAGACAGTGCCTTAAGACTAAAGTAGCCTACGTTTAGCTATGAAATGAATTCTATTATTAGTGAATATATATTTAGGTCTGTTATCTCAAAAAAGTTTTAGACCTAGCCTCTAGTAAAGGTATAATTTAATAATTTTATTTAATATCTAATCATTGCTAAATTTAAGGTAATATCAAGGTCTGTGATTAGGAATAATTTATCATATAAACGTAGTTGTTGCCAATTCAGTGCAACTTTACAATGTGCAGGCTATCAATGTTGTTTATTACTAGTACTCTCACTATGTTGCCTATTGGCAGGCTCGTGTCGTGTAATTCTTCCGCATAATTCAAACGTCTGCTTCTCTCAAATATCAAATATCTCTTGGATCATATCAAAGTACGAATAGATTATGATATGGTAGTCGAGAATCGCGATCCCTGCAGATGATAAAAAACGAAAATTGCCGGAGGTTCTAATTTTAACCTCTTTTCGCAGCATACATCGTTCACTATCGTACAAGAACATGGTCGACAATTAATTTGTACAATCTTCGTGGATTTCTTTAAAATCTTTTGTTAGTGGTTCTTTTTCTTGGCTGGAGCCAGTGGCGATGTCGGTTAGATATTATACAGCGGATTTGTATATGCGGGTTCAAATCCTTGGCTCTCCCGTCACTGACATCGCTTTCGAGTGAGGAAACTGACGTTAACATTAGCTTTACCAGCTTTGCTCTTACCGAGGGCCTCTTTTGGTTGTGCAATTCTACACTTTATTTCTATTTCACATCTTCTGTAGCTAACAGAAGCGTGCTAGCGTGTGCATCTGTTACCATGTGCATCAATTGATAGATCTGTATGATTGTGTGAAATTTTACATGCAGGTGGTGATCAGAAATGAAACTCTGATAGGATTATAAGCTGTAGCTACCACTGAACTCCTCTGAGGATGACTTCTTTACTAGTTGTCTGCATCAGCTTAACTTCATTGGTTGTGCCAGTGAATGGATGGCTGCAACTGCCTCCAGGTTAGTTGATTCCATGAGAAAATGATTGTGTATTAGTGTACCCTTCTATTCAGAAAATACTGAATAGAGGATGCAACTGTGAAAAATTCAGAGGTGTACAATTTTGGATACATTTGCATGACAATTCATTTACTTCAATTTATTTATTTATTTTTGGTCGCATTGTTATGCACATGAAAACCTTGAGTTTTCACAAAATTTCCTATTATTTGCGTTTTCTGATGTTTTTCATTATTTTATCCTTTCCTTTCGTGGTTATTAGTAATTGGTGCCTTTGATAGCGCACTGATGGCACCCGGCGTGGATTTAAGAATAACCTTTCAACATCCTCGTGATTTTTTCATTCAAAGCTGTCAATATTCGGTCTTTTACGGTTACACACCCTGAAACTAACTGGCCCCGACGTATTTAACTTTAAGCGCCGCATAACCCACCGCGTCAAACCTCGCTCCTGGGTTCTATGAAATAGTGCATTCACGTCATTGTTCTCTTCTGTGCCCGCCGGTACTTGTGATCTACTTATGTCCTCATGCAATCCATACCATACTGTAAGTTTACTCTCTCTCTCTCTCTCTCTTTCTCGCTTTCAGTTATGATCTACCCAATTGCAGGTCTTAAGTGTTTGAACTCAAGGCCGGCAATAGAAAGAGTTGGATAGGCACATTCTAAGGGCGGAAAGTCAATTAAAAGAGGGCATAGAAAGTAGAATGGAAGGAAACAGAAGCGGAGGCAGGCCGAGATTGGGAATTATAGATGATTTAATGATACACTTCAATGTGGAAATGAAGAGGAATGCGGATGACAGTGGAGAAGTGTGGAGGCGTTATATGCCGTGGACCTTCCAGTAGCAGTGCACTAAGATATGTATATATAATTATATATATATATATATATATATATATATATATATATATATATATATATATATATATATATATGTATATTTGTATCAGTTATATATATAATATATATATATACAACACACACACACACACACACACAAACACAAACACATAATATATATATATATATAAATATTATATATATATATATATATATATATATATATATATGCTATATATGGATAGACAGATAGATAGACATTTAATTTAAAAATATAGGGCTTCTGAGGTGCGTCCCTAAGATTTTTGCGTAGTCGCCTCTTACGGCACGCGCGATATACGGTTAGTTTATGATGACTCTACACAGACAGTATATTGTCTTATGCAGGCTCAGTGGACCTGTTGAGAGCCGTCAACATCAGCACTGAGGGGCAGCCGGGTGTGATCGTCACTGATGGTGTCTGCTCCTCGTCCTGGGATCCTGAGAAACTTAGCGTCGCCTCAAACATCTCATTCCACGTGGATGAAGAGGCTTCACTCAAGATTCCTACTGAATACCTGTTCCCAGGTGAGCTTAAGTAACCAGGTAAACAGGCTAAGCTGTAACTGTAGTACAACTATTTCGTTTCTTGGTTTAATTTCATATAGTAAGTTCAGTTTTAATATTACTACTCACATTTTGCTGTAACGTTCAATAAGAAACACTTCCTATAGAAGTGTTCGAAGAAGAAAAGGTCTTTGAAGAAATGCCTTTGAAGCATGAAGACTTCAAAGAAGTTGACCACTGGTTCTCGTAGAGCATTTCTTTTCCAAACATTTATTATGCTCTACCTTATAAAATGTCTTCTGAGGTGGTTTCCCATGGCTCTAGTCTGTAGTCTGCTGCTGTTTAATGATCACTTACGATATGTGCAGTTTAAGTTTAGTATATTCTACAATCTACAGTGACTTCGTTGCATCAATAAATTTATCCCCTGAACTACTCACATTTATTTTTTGTCAAGTGTAGAAAAGAAATTACTATGCAATTTCAAATATAAATTGCTCTATTCTGTGATGATATTAAATGCTAGCTCTCGGATGTTGTCTTATTTAATAAAATAGCCTGTAAATAGCTTAATTGACTGATTTATTGATTGATAAATAAATAAATCGAATAATTAATTCACTATTTCTACAGACGGATTCCCAGAAGATTTTACTATACTGACAACATTCAACACAACGAATGGAAGCCCACCACGCTTCCTATTCGCTCTCTATGACGGCGTCTCGGCTCGCGAGGTTTTTGGTTTGGCAGTTGGTAACGGTTCGCTGCTGCTGTATGAGGATCAGTTCCGTAGACCTGGCTACGCTGACTCACCCATCTTCCCTGTCGATTTGTCTGATGGACAGTCTGTATTAGTTGCTACTTTTATGGTTTCCCCTGCCTCTCTCTCTTTCTCTCTCTCTTTCTTTCTTTCTTTCTCTCCCTCTCTCGCTCTTTTTCTACCTCTCTGTCTCTCTCTTTCTTTCTCTCTCTCTTTCTTTCTTTCTCTCTCTCTTTCTTTCTTTCTTTCTCTCTCTCTCTTTCCTTTTCTTTCTTTCTCTCTCTCTCGAGTTCTAGAGTTAACCTTCTTTCTGCTCACCAGCTTGGATTTGTCTCGATAGTGTTCGATGCTGTCATGGGCGATGGTAGCACTCTAATCGTTGTTATTGTTATTGTTCTGCCTATTGGCAGGTCCAAGGAATATTTTCCTATTCACATTCTGCTTTCAAGCTTCATAAAGAGCACTTCAACGTTTAGGAGTTAGTAGATTCACAAAAGGCTACTGTATGTTTACCCACACCTTAATGTAGCCTGTAGCTTGGAGAAGGGGAATATGGCTTCTGGAGTGACTTGCCATTGCCTTTTCTGGTTCTGTCTATATTAATAAAACAAATCATAAAAAGTAACTGGTATTCATAGCGTAAAGTTATCTAATATTAATTGAGCAATTAATTGATATTACTTGTATATACTAAAAGAAAATAGGTTGCTAAAGTCACTCAGCTTCCTGCAACTGGAATGATAAAAGTTATGCACAAACTATTTATAATACTTTAAAAGTTATTTTTGAAAGTTTATTTTAACAATTTAACAGTTGTATTAACCGAGCGATGTATGTTTAGTCTTAGACAATTGTCAGAGAAGAAAATTTGTGTTGATCAACAGAGTATAATTAGACATTATGCCTTTTTGTATGTCAATAAATGATAATTGGTATTAATTTAGCTGATAGGGTATAAGTAATAACTGATTGATAATTTTTGTAGATATCATCGCGTGGCTATCAGTGTGCGAGGCAATAGGGTCACACTCCTCTACGACTGCAAGTATCGAATGGAATTAAATCTGAATAGAACTTATCCTGGAGCTGAAATAAACCATCATGGAATCATCTTCTTGGTTAATCATCCCGCGGCCAAGCGCGGCGAGAGGTTTCAGGTGCATGGAAGTCTCGTAATATCAAATCATCATCATCTTCTTCTTCTTCGCTTGAATCCTCAGCCAATCTCCTATAATTCATAATACCAAATAATTGACAATTTTAATTCTAAATTGTATCTCAAATTATTTCTTCAAGGAATGTGCATACTAAAATATACAGAAACTGTATCAAATAATCTTCATTAATGATCTAATTTAAAATTATTGATAGCAGCTCAGATTCCGGTCATCATTGCTCTAATGTCTCCTACTTTTTGTGCCGGTAGTTAATGATCGAAGTTATTCTTAGCTTGAAAATTATCCGGTCTTATTTAAAAACCCAATCTTATTTTATTGATTTTTATGGAAAATAGATATCTAACTGTAACCTCTACGATAAAAATGTTGTAGAATTAATCTAATAAGATTATTAATCATTAATAAAAGCAGCGATGATAACAAGTTGTAGGTTGCTTGAGTAGAATGTGATGTAATATGCAATCGTTTTCATTCACCTAGCTTGCTAGCTTACCTAATTTTAAGATTTACATGTATTAGCATTTCTGATGATAAAAAGTAGTGGATAAAGTTCCATCAACTAATTTTATACTGTAGTGTTATAATTCGTAATTATTGCAATTATTTTATAACTGTAGGTATTAATTATTTTTTGTATATAAACGAAACTAAATATGTAATTTTCAGCAGCTAGTTTTATAGTGTTTTATAGTATTACAAGTATAAGTATTATACTTGTAATACTTATCACTTACTTAGAAGGATGACATAATCAGAAGTTTGTTGCAATACTATACTGCCATGTTGTTATTTTTGTTATACAGGGGGACGTACAGCAGCTTGTTATTGTTCCAGACTACAGCGCAGCCTATGATCACTGTCTCTATACGCCTACCTGCTCGCATGCCTATCTACCGGTTTGTATAACAGTCTTTTTTTGTAGTTTACTATTTTTTATTCGTCCGATTATGCATATGACATAACGCACGTGTTACAGAACTTTCTTGTACTTAGCTGGTGTGTCGGTTTTGTGACACTTTTTGTTTCTCTTCATGGGCATTAGTAATGTTTGACTTTAATTTGCAAGCTGAGGTGAGCATTGAATCCAGAACTTACTATTCTAAGGCGCACACAATATACAAATAATATTAATATAATAATGATAATGATAGTGACAATGACAATGATAATGATAAGGATAATGATAAAAATGCAAAATGTTAAACGTGTTAAAATCAGTAGAGCAGAAAATCTCAGATTGTTTGTTTAATACTGAGACATCGTAGTCTTCATTGCAAATCAGTCTTTTCTGGATTTTAAGATATACGCTGTTAAATGAACTCATTTGCTTCGTTCACTGATTAAGCTTCGTCATTTGATATTATTATGGACGACAATAGCAATTTCATTATATTGTACTACATTATACATACATGTATGTAGGGGTATAAAGGCAGTTGAATTTATTGGTGAATTTATTTATAACATTTATTGTTGAAAATGTATCAGTGACGGATAAAACAAGGTTTTGCATGGTCAGTTACTGGTCTGCAGTACGCTTAATGTGCAACTGATTCTATCATATTAAGACATCGTTTAGATTGTGTTGTTGGTGTGTTTAGGCTATTCGTGGTTGTTCTATTGGTGTGTTTAGGCTATTCGTGGGTTGTGTTGTTGGTATATTAAGGCTATTCGTGGTTGTGCTATTGGTGTGTTTAGGCTATTCGTGGTTGTGCTATTGGTGTGTTTAGGCTATTCGCGGGTTGTGCTGTTGGTATATTTAGGCTATTCGTGGTTGTGCTATTGGTGTGTTTAGGCTATTCGTGGGTTGTGTTGTTGGTATATTTAGGCTATTCGTAGCGGCACTACGAGCGCACAGCACATCGGTGCTCCTGGCAGACGAGGAGCACCAGGAGCTCCAGGGCCTAAAGGAGAACCGGTATGAATTATCCAAATCCTCATGTCAGCATAATGTCTAAAAATTTAGTTTATTGGAATGTATCGTACGTTTGTGATACCTTCAAATAGTAATACTACTACTGTCAAAAAGAGATAATTATATATCGTAGCATAGATGTTATTTAATTTCAGTATAAGCAGAAATTTAGATACATTTCTGAGTTATTCAGTGCTACTTATTTCTAAATTATTTTGGCCTCTGGTGCTTTAACCTATATATATATATTTTTTTTAAATTTATTTATTTTTTTATTTATTATTATTTAAATTATATATATATATATTATATATACATAGTCAAAGATAAATTTTACCTTGTCACTTCTGTAAATTAGAAGTTGGATAGTAAAACAAATTTAGAACAATTATCTATTAAATATACTACTGCTATGCATACTGACAGTTAATTATGATACAAATATGACTTTGTTTGTCAGGGTCAATCAGGAAGGAGCGCCGACGATGGACTACAGGGTCCTCCAGGCCAACCTGGAAACGTTTTTGTTATACCGGTAAACATTTTCATTATGTTTTGAACTAGCCTAATATAATTATTTGATCATTTCATTAATAATTAGTCTAAATTATTATAAATAGATTAAATTATTGTAAGACGTCTATTGCATCCTAGAAACATATCCACCCTTGAGCTTTGAAGGGAATTAGAAAAGAGTATTTCTATAATATTGTATTATATTACATTCCATTACTGTATGATCTATTACATTATATTATTTCCATTATATGAAGTTCGAACAGTATTTACTGCTACTAGGCTTGTTTACATGCATTACAAGGAATCCGTATATTAATAAGCAAATATTTTGGCCAACGGGCAGAATACAAAACTAGACTTTCAGAAAGACAGTCGAATACAATTTTTGCAAAATACAAAATGTATTTGATACTGATTAATTATTTATACTTCTGGCGACAGTTAAACATGGCAATGGGCGGCGAAGGAAGTAAAGCAGGAGGCAATGGACATTCTGAGGCTTTGAGGATTATGGTCAGTCAGCACTTGGTATGTGTGAAGACATTATTCGCAGAAATTTGCTAGACTAAATATGCAAATTAAATTTAAAAAATAAATGTTAAATTAAATAATATATTAAATATTGTCGGCTCTTGGGCTCTATTAGACTGTTAGGCCTACTTATTAACTTTCTCAATTTAATTTTTAAAAGTTACTAATTTATTAAAGAATTAATTGAACGAATTTCTCACATTAATCTAGAATTATTAGTCTACTCGGTAATTATTATCCAGTAGGGAATAAAATATTCTATATAATATTTGCGCCTTGCCGCTCTTTAAGAGAAATGTAGAAACAGATTTGGCAGTATTGTGAAAACCTGGCTTTCCAATATCATCTTTTATGCTCCTTTATATTTGTAAAATATTCTAAAAAACATAAAAGAAAATTGACGTTGTATTTATTTTTGTGGTTCCTCTTTTATTTTGAGAACAGCAGGCAATGCGAGGGGCTCCTGGGCCCCAGGGGTTTACTGGTGAGCCTGGAACGCAGGGCTGGCCTGGAGCTGAAGGGCCCAAAGGCGAACCCGGCGAACCTGGACTTAGTGTATGTATAGAACTTTTATATTAATCAACAATAATGGGTTCAATAAATTCATTATCATCATCTTCCCTTGAATCCCAGTTCAACCAGGTTCGGGATACGAATAGACTGTCTCAAATCCTCTATGTCCCACGTCATCAGTCAATCCCATATTTAAGACTTTTCTATTCGTTTAAATGTATTCAATAAATTAAATGTACTAATTTACCTCAACATATTTCAGTAATTTAGTTGTAGGTATTTCTAAAACGTTTTATAAGTAATTAATAATTCCATGTTTCAATTCCAGTTAGTTATTTAGCAAAGTCTCCTTTATATGTGATTTGTGTGATCTTTATTCACTTGCTGGTTTTTCGCGTGTTAGCATCTGGTATGTCGAAGTTGGCTACTGCTGGTGAAGATTACTATGTAGAACTCGGATTTGACACTGGATTCTTGAGATCCTTGCAGATTGGAGATATCGTCATCAAAATATTGTTTACAAAAACAACAACAATTATTGTCTGCATACTGAATCGCTTTATTGAATACCATCAGATATGTCAGTGGGTGTACTCGAAGCTTCCTTAATTTTTATGTCATTTTCTGTTTTAAGAAAACTCTTAGTATGATCCATATCACGCATTACGAGACCCTTTTTGTCTAAGAACAATTAGATATTACCTAAAGTATCATATATATCAATATATATATATATATATATATATATATATATATATATATATATATATATATATATCAATAACCTTATCATGTCGTACCATTTATTTACTCTAGGGTCAAATGGGACCACGTGGACTTCCGGGACCGGAAGGAAATCCTGGACGACGGGTAAGCGTTGATCATATGAAGACCAGGTTGTGCAAACATACCGGATATGCTGAATTATATTATTAGTATTTCTGTAGGACATGCATGGCAAACCATTAAAATTCACCAGTGAAGGAGTGTCTCTGCTAAACGCATACCAATATAGGCCTACGTGTACAATGTACATGTATATATCAGGACAACCACAACTAAAAACGAATGACGGAATAATATAAAAATGTTCATATTTAGTGGGATTATCTGTTGTACTTAGACCTTTTACTTCCTCTTCTTCCCATAAATCCCAGTTTAACTAGGGTTGGATGGTTAGATATTTTAAGTCTAGTATCTAAATTAACGACTCTAATTTTATTAATAGTATCATCTCACTGAAAACATACACTATTCATGTGGATTATGAATCAATTGAGTAGAAATCCCATTCAATCCATCAATTGGACTTTTATGTTACTATATTTTCGCAGGGTAGGGCAGGACACCCGGGAGAAAGAGGTCTTCCAGGTGCTCCAGGCTTGAAGGTTCAAATTTAAAAAATTTAATGCGTATTAAATTATTTAATTTTTATCTTTCATTGTTTAGCCATATAATATATAGACCTTTCTATGAACTCGCTAATAATAAAGTTGCCATACCTCATAATATATTTCTGCCAGAAGCTTAACTATTCCAAAGTGTTCTTATTTTCTTCAGTTTTGCTTATTATTTTTATGGCATGTTTTGCAGATGACTCTACTGGCTTTATAGCGAATAGTTTTTGACACCTGAATGTGAGACATGCAATGTTATTGACATTAAAAATAAGACCCTAAATTAAACTTGGAGAAGTCAGTGTAAATTAGCGTTCGGTGTTTTAATTTTCCTGTTTGTGGAAAGAAATAGTTACTTACTTGCTTGAAGCTATTTTTCGAGCAATACAACTTTAACGTAAAAACATAAGATGACGAAGTACGAAAAATTTGTCTTTAAATATTTCTTGAATAGACGAATCCAAAGATAATTGTTTTTTTTCAGGAGTTATGAGAAAGCAGCTTTAAACAAAAATTATCTTTTACTGATATCGCATAACTGATATCAATATGATCAGCGGACTATGTCGGTTAGACTATTTCATGCTGGGGATTCACCCATAGCGGATATCCTTCGGAGAGCTGTAATTGACGCTAAACTGGAATAAACTGGAATAAACTGGAATAAATACATGTGTGTAAGAATTTTTGTGAAAAATAAAAAATATATACAAAGAGTAATTTTATCGTGATATTCATTAATCGGTGTAAGTATTGACGTCCCATGTACATTGCCTTTTGGCCAGGAACCGGACGTTAAATTCCTATTGATTGATTGAGTTTGCAGGGTAACACTGGTCTACCAGGACTACAAGGTTTACCGGGGGAGAAAGGCGATCAAGTTCGTAATATTGCACTAATTAATTTGCTAATTAATTGATTCATTGACGAAAATACTAACGAATCGTCGCTGCAAACTTTTACTAGTGTAATAGTGTTATCATCCAATGCAGTACGACTTAATTTAACCTAGATTCTATTACACTTAAATATTCCAATTGCTCTGCCTAAAATAGTGGATTCCTGTTCGTTCCTTTGAATAGGCAAGTTTCAGATAATTTATATTGTGTTTTGTTTATTAATCTCCCTCTCTCTCAGTACACTGCCTACTGGCAGGTTCGTGGTATATAACGCCTCCACTCGTCTCTATCTTCTGTTTTCCTCTTCATGTCCACATATAGTGAATCTTTAAATCGTCTAATATTCCTTTTGATATTCCATTATTCTTGGGGGATTCTGCTTATGATGAGGTGGGCCCCTACGTCTTGCTATTGTTTATTAATATTTTCCATTAAATAAATAGTTTTACTCTATGACGTTCCCAAACTGTGCAAGAGCGTTGCACTTGCAATTTTTCAGGGCACTTAAACGAAGAAGATAACAGTCTATTCTCCTCTTTTGGCCTCTTATATTGCTCTTAATACTTATTTTGGCCCTGTTCGTAGGACGTTTTCTAATCATACAGGACTCTAATCATATACATGTACTGTGAGCATAGTAATTGATGTGATTAAAATAATTATCTAATTTGTTCAGGGTGAACCAGGAGAACCGGGACCTCAGGGATTCCCTGGACCAGATGGTGAACAGGTTCATTACAGTAGTTTATGTAACTTGGCTCTATTATTAATCGATGAATAATAATATTGATTTAGCACTATTATATAATTACATAAATCTGAATTTGGATGAATTCATTGACTACTCTTAAATCATGCCATTTTTCATACTAGGGATCTGTGAGTCCTTCGAGTTTTGATTGCTTTTTAACAAATACCTGCATAGTTTGATTTAATGTCTCAAATCTATATGATAGATCTTCAAGGTTTCTCTTACATGGCATTATAAAATAGGCAAGTATAAATTATGTAATTGCGTGTTACACTTTATGATCCCGGTGTGTGTCCGTGTTCCCCTTGCTGTGTCCGGGTTGATGGAAGAATTGACCAACCGGTGACTGCACGTGTTGTAGAAGGCGACTAAAGCACTAAGATCCATAGCAACGTCAGCAACGGCATTCGGTTGGTGAGCGCCTAGGCTCCAGAAATTGATTCAAAAATTTAAACGAATGGAAAAGTCTCAAATTGACAATGACATGATGTAGGACAGAGAGGATTTGAGACAATTTATTCGTATCTCGACCCTAGTTAAACTGGGATTCCAGGGAAGATGATGATGGTGTTATACTTTGTGATAAATTATATTTTTTGTTTTAATTATTTAGGGTGATGAAGGACCTACTGGACCGCCAGGGCCCTCTGGAGAACCGGTTTGTTACAGCTGTAAAAGTTTTAGTGTAAATGTTTATCATATATTGTCATTCTTAGTTCTTTATGCAAATGTGCCACTACGGAATAGACTAACTAATCGTGCTCTTGATGCTCGAGTCGACCTAGCTAACGGGTGGATAACAGAGGAAAAATAGAAACCATCAGAAGTCATTTTATCTTAAGCTTAGTTTAATTTATCTTAGATTTTACTAGCTTTATTATTCCTTGATAAACGCAGAACAAATCAATTATAAGGTTGGATTAATTGCCGCTCGATATTTTGCGCTCCACTTTAGCAGTGTTCTGCTATTTAACAGAACACTGGAAAAAGAGAGAATTTTGCTTGTCGAAATTATAAATTCTAAACATTAACATATTTAGGCCTAATATTTATAATATTACTTATAAAATATTTATTATTACAGAATTTTTCCAAAATTGTGGCTTATTTCACTAATCCACTGGCTGACATCACTGTCTGGAGCTAGTGGCCACATGTACGTCTGTAAAGATATTCGACCGCGGATCAGTATGTGCGGGTTCTAATTCTGGACTCGCCCCTCACTGATATCGCTTTTGAGTGAGGAAACTGACGTTAACATTAACTTTTATCTGTAATGTCATAAATATCACTATGAAGTAGTAATACATTTTTTGTAACGAAGAAAGATCAGTTACTAACACAATATATCATGATTGAAAATAAAAATCTGCAGTTAACGTCGGTTTTGCCTCCGAAATGAGTAACGGCAAACTATGAATTTTAGTCATCCACAAACATAAGCGTTAAGTTTCTAATCTAACACCAGATGACATTGAATAGTGATTTTTAAATTATTTCTAAAATAATTTAAAAATGAAATCCAACTTCAGAAAGGGCATCCGGTTGGTGAGCGCCTAGGCTCCAGAAATTTCTCCACAAACTTAAACGAATGGATAGAAAGTCTATTATTGAAAGTCTATTCGTATCCCGACCCTGGTTAAACTGGGATTTAGTATTTTAATATGATGATGATGAAATTTTTATTAAATAACTTGCTGATGAAGAATAGTTTGTTCTATATGATGATTACTCTCAGGGTCCGCGGGGATTCAATGGTCCACGAGGAGCCCCTGGGCCTGTCGGACCCCCGGTATAAACTTTAAATTAATCTTCTTATTTCTTATCATTTGGCTGTATCGAGTGTGTACAGTAAAATTGAGGGTTTATATAATTTGTAATCTTGAAAGTTAAAATAAGATAAGTTTGTAAAATCGGGCAATGTAAAATTCCTTTCACGCTTTTGAAGTCTTCGTTTGATTATCATCGGCCTTTGCTTTCCATGAGCAGTTCAATAGGCAGTTGAAAACGTACCTTTTCAATTTCTTTTCCATCCAGTATCCATGAGTTACGACAAGCACGTAAACCTTCTTTTCTTAAATCTCTTTATATTTTAATTTGTTTCTCGATTGTGAAACCTGCTTTACTAACAGGCTTGGATTTGATTCAACAGAGTTCGATATTGCTATGGATGACACTATCACTCTAAGTGTTATTATTGTGTGTAGAAATTTCATTTCTAAAATTTTTACTCACGATAAATCTAATAATTTTTCTTAATTCAACTTCACCACTGCAGGTTGCCTTCTTAATACTTCTTAAAGCTCCATTGCTTCATGTATTCTAACGCTTCAATTAAGATGATGCGTTGTTATAGTTAAAACGTGGGTGCATAAAGTACAAACAATGATGTCAGAGAATAAGAAATATTGCATGAATTGTGTTAAGATTTATTATCCTAGGTTTTAATTTAGATATGTGTTATGGTAACAAGGATCAATGCAATATGCGCAGGGTATCGATGGAGTGGTGGGCGCACCAGGACCGAAGGGAATGGAGGTAGGTCAACTCTCTGGCTTGATGTATTAAATGTCGTTGCGTTGGATTACAACCATTAAAGTACTCTTGCTTTCGATCACTTGACCCAATAGCTACTAATTGTATTCTATGAAATAGAAACTAAAAAACTATCACGTTTGAGAGAATCAGATAGGCAGCCCTCAATTTCTGTCAGCCACCATTAAGGGCGCAATTTGTTATTTCAGAAGTAAAGATTTTGCAACAAAAATATCAGAATATGTAGTATTGGTCTAAAAACTAATATAACGCCGATAGTGAAGTTTTTGAAAGAGTCGCTAGAGATACACAGTTAATAAATGTGATGAGAAATAAAATGAAAAGCTTGATATGTATGTATTAATGTCAGAGAATAAAGCAGTCATTAAATACCCCAAAATATCAACCCAGCTGAACAAAATAGGAAGAATTAAGATCGTATATGAAAATCTTTCAGAGTAGAAAATTCATAATTAGAATTTAGTGCCTATTCTCTCTCCCGAATGCAATTATTTATCCATCAGTTCGGTTTCGGCTAAAGGAAAACTAAAAAACGAAAACGGATAAAGGAAAACTAAAGCTCTCAATTTTTCCCTTGCTACAAGTAGATGAAAGATATTGCTATTTGCTCTAATATTTTATTGCAATGTAATGTTATTTTAATTGCTAAGTTTAGCGTATATTTCTTGAAAATAAGTGATAGAGGTCTCAGCGAGACCTTCTCATAGAAGGTCTCGCTGAGATTCCAACACATGGATAACTTCATATCAAAAACAAGCATGCTCTCCACTCGGTCATCTTATCTGTACGATATGTTATATAGTAGTAACTACTGTCTGCTATAGGGTCCAATGGGTGAAATGGGCAAGGCTGGGTTACATGGAATACCTGGACCACCGGTGAGTTGTTATTACTGCATATAGCATTATGTACAAATAATTGAAAATAAGACTGTATGTATATATCTATAATAATATTTCTATCTTTATTCTGATCCATATTTCCATCTCTGAAGGACTCTTGATATATCGGATTGCGACTTAGATGAGGCACTGGTCTTCAGAAAGGACATGTAAAGGACTATCAAGTATGCAACTGATGCCACATCGAATTTAATAAAGCAATATAAGCCTATCGTTTATTTATATATACAATAGGCTTATATTTTAGGCCCGGACTCACCACTAGATACAGCAATTAATTATAAAAATTAAAGTTCAGTTTAACGTCAGTTTCGTTTCTCGAAGGCATGCCTATTATGAGATGAGAGCTGGATTATAATTCTGCACTTGCTGATCCGCTGTGGGCATCTTACTGATATGATGGAACTTGGTAGTCTATCATAAATGATACAAAATTGACAATATCATAGTGTGTTAGAACTGTGTAATTATCACAATGTAATAATGTGCTCTATGCTATGCAATAAAAAATTTAATGTGTTGTAAGCTATGCAATAATAAAAATATAATAATATATTTAAAGCTATGCAATAATAATAATACAATAATGTGCTAATATATATGCAATAATAACAGCCCAATAGCGTGCTATAAACTATGCAGTAATAACAATATTCCAGTGTTATGAACTTAGGGCCCTCCAGGAGAGGCTGGTATTGTTGGTCCTCCAGGTCTACCAGGAACCACTGGAAAAACTGGATTACCCGGACTGCCGGGTTTAGAAGGACCTCCGGTATGACGATTGATGCATTTTGCTTACCTTATTGCAACATAGTTATGTTGTTATATTACAACGTAGTTATGTTGTTATGTTACAACATAGTTATGTTGTTATATTACAACTTAGTTATGTTTTTATATTACAAAATAGTTATGTTGTTATGTTAAAACATAGTTATGTTGTTATATTACAACATAGTTATGTTGTTATATTACAACATAGTTATGCTATTATATTACAGCATAGTTATGTTGTTATATTGCAACATAGCTCTGTACTCCAGGAGTCTTTCTTCATTTAACTTCATATTGAGTGGTCTTTAAAAGTTTATGTCGATGATATCATATGGCATCATTATGTAGATAGGTTAATTGCTAAATCCCGTTGTAATTAGGTGTTCCACGTTTTAATTAGTTACTATCAATGTAATTTAACGACACTTGTAAAATATTTCAATTCCTTCCTGTGAGTGGTTTCCTATTTATCCTCTAGATAAACCAGGCTGTGATATTCAGATCTTCCTGTGAATGGTTTGGTTTTGCATGATCTGGCTTGAATTGATTCCCTGAACATCCTATTTTTGTGCATTCTGGTGTGGCACTAAGAAAAATGTTTATTTTTGGATGACTGTATTTGTATATTCTCTGTGATTAAAAAGTTAATTTATGTCATGTTTTAGGGTCCCGTTGGAGAACCAGGTTTTCAAGGAGATAAAGGAGATATGGTAGGTCTACACTGTGCAAAACATTTGTAAATATTTTTATTAATGACGGCTTGCTTTGTAAATTATTTCTGTGCAATAATGCAACATTGTTGCGGTTGCGCAAGATATATTTTTATTTGAGGTTAATTATATCATTATTGCAACTGGTTGGCCTACTGCAAGTGTTTTTTACCTTTATTACATAAATTACCTTTATTATATCCTTTATTATTACATTTTCATATTACAGGGTCCAGTGGGTCCAAGTGGTGATGTGGGTAGACCTGGTCCACCCGGTCTAAAGGTTTAGCTTTTTAATTTGTCTAAATAGTCTATTAGCTTTAAGGGCAATTTATGTAAAAACAATCTTAATGAAAATTAATGGTATCTACATATTGATACTTCAACTACATGTAATTTTGTTTAAATAATATTTTTGTAATAATAATATATTTTGTTTAAAGCTAATCGGATTTCTCTTAGTATCAGCAAAAGTAATTTTATGCCGTTTAGCTACAAAAAAGCCCAAAATAATACTCCCAAACAATAAATCCAAATAATCATCTTTTGTTTAAGTAGACTATATTTTGCTTTAAATTTGTATAACTATGTTTCCGATAGCCTATGTACCTTCTTTTATAGACAGTTATTAACGTTTATGGTTGCCATACGTTCTACAGTATTCTATAGCATAGAAGACAATTAGTAAACGTATTTGTTATTCACAGTAATTGCTGCTTACTGTATTACCTCACAGAGCTTAGGCTCTTTTGTGGTAACCCTCTTCCTGATTATATGTTTAGTTTCTAGTTAAGTAAGCTGTATTTGTTGCTTGTTACGCCATGAAACAAAAAGGTTGCATAAAAGAAAACAGATCTCATTCTATCATGATAGGATGATAGAATGACATCATGATACCATGCGTAGTTAGGTATCCATCTGCTGATAAGCATATACAGCGCTCAAATCAATGCTCGCTCCTCACTTGTACGCTTTCTAGTTAGAAACTGACGTAAACATTTTCTTTGAATCTTTGACTTTATCCTTAGACTGGTCTTTTATCAGTGATATTTCAAAGTTATAGATAATTTCTGTCATGATTTTAAATCACTTTGTTTGCTACAGGGTGAAACAGGACCCAGAGGACTTCTAGGAATGCAGGGAGACAGGGTGCGTACTGTATGATGATAGATTTCATCATATATTCTGTTTCATCTCTATCTTTCTCTTAGTGCACTGCCTACTGGCAGGTCCATGCTATTTAGGGCCTCCACTCATCTGTATCTTTTATTTTCCTCTGCAGATCCATAAACGAGTGGATCTTTAAGACATCTATAGCATTCCTTTGCATATGCTATTATTCTTGGGGAATTCTGCTTGTGACGAAGTGGGCCCCTATGCCTTTCTCAGCTGCTGCTTTCGTTTTATAAATATTTAAATACTTAAATAAATATTTCTCAGTAAATTATTTCTATTTCAGAAAATCCTTGAGAAACACTTTTTGTGATTTATTTTTAAATGCAACTCGAATTATATTTTGGCTTAAGTATCATCATCATCATCATCATCATCATCTTCCCTTAAATCCGAGTTTAACCAAGGTCGGGATACGCATAGACTTTTATCTATTCGTTTTATTTTGGCTTTAAGTATAATTTTCACTAATTATTACTTAATAATAGTTACACTTAATATTGCCAAGCATTGAACCGACACTGTTTTCATTACATTTCTTTTGTATGAACTCTTCTCTGAATGTGTATTTTTGTTTAAAATTTTATATTATAATGTGAATCGTGTAGATATTCCTGATCTTCTATAGAAGAAGCTGGAGAAGGGCAAATTATTAAATGTGACAGAAAATTTATATATTTCGTATTAATCGATTACATAGTTTTTTTCTAAAGAAGTTAAACCTGCATTGTATGATTTAATATACGTTTTATCATGCTACATTTGCAGTGTATAAAGTTGTAGTTTTGAATTTGCGGCGCTTATAGGGGCCGACAGGTATGGACGGAATTAAGGGAGATCAAGGGGAACAAGGAAATAAAGGGTTGAAGGGTGAAAGAGGGGCGAGAGGTGCTGAGGGGTCAATTGGATCAAAGGTTTGTAATGGTACTGTTCTATGCTGTGTAACTATACACATAATTTGTGGTATTTTTGCATTTTGATAAACACTTATGGTTGTAATTTATGGTTAATAATTGACTTCCTAACTTCAACATAACAAAAATAAAATAAATTAAAAGTTCTAATATTTTACGCCATGTACATTAATACTAATTTATTGCTAATCATTAATTTTGAAGTTTATTACATATCATATGATATAACTGGTTGCTGAAAGATGTAATAGAAGAAGGATAAAAGGGAAAAGATAAATAGCAGACAGATACAAAGGAGATTAGATGCTTAAAGCGAATTCCTATATACATGTAGTATACATGTAGAGTATACAGACTAAAAGGAAAGTTGACGATAGAATTGGATGAAAGAATTGTATGCCATGCTGTTAGCCTGAGGAAGAGAGATACCGATCTTTATTAATAAAATAGAACATCATATTTTTCGTTAACGCTGTTTTGTTCCCTGACGAAATTAGAAATTCTGGCGGATTAGGCGCCTATTGTTTAAAATGAACGCTAATGCTGATGATAAGAAACATATAGCAAATCACCTAAGAATCTTTTCAATCTGTTATAAATTAGATCCGTGGATAATTTTGACCGTGAAAATGACGCAAATCATAATCCTATGTAACATATTCAAACTAAACGAGAACTGGTTAGTTAATTTACTTTATTTTAGTTCGATAGCTACAGTTCAGTAGAATTTGCTTTATTTCTTATAACTCAACGTTTTAGATTATCTGCAGCAACTGCTTAGTTTGATAATGACAATTTTTCGACCAAAGATCAGCTATGTGTTTAAGAATTTTTTTATGAATTTAGTTTGTTATAGATTGTAGTAGTTGAACTTTGTTGCTTGATATTTTGGCTAGGGTGATATGGGACCACGAGGAGAACCTGGACCTTCTGGACCTACGGGAGAGAAGGTAAATAAATATGCTATACTGTTTTTTATATTAGAAAGTACGAACGGATCTATTAATAGAATTATTCGCATTTTAGTCAAATGTGTGCAAAGCGACTGAACTGATTTCATATAAACAATTTTGTCAGTTGATATGGATTCCCCTGTGCAGAGGTTTCGTCCGTGTCACCTACGAAATGTGATAGAAAGCAACTTTGGTTACATGGTGTGTTTAGGCTTTTTCTGTTACATTGCAGCATTGTACAATGCAGTGCAATCCAGATTTAGCGTCAGGTTCATCACCCGCATGCGATGGCAGAAACGTCTCGAATATTATATGCTACAGCAGGTAGATGTAATTATGCCAAGTGGCAGATCTCGGATATATATTCCTGCCCACTGCCTTCTTTCGCGTTCCACAGAAGTGTACTCGATCCATCAGCAAGTTACTCCCTTCGCAAAAAGGTTATGAATTATCCACTCTTTAACGTAGCATAGTGATTAAGAAATTATGGATTCAGAAGTGGTTTAACTTTGCATTCCTATGTTATTCCTTAGTCACTTCTAGCGAATCTGGCAGTTTACGGCTGGTTTATTCTTCGATGGCTCGGACCCAACATTAGAATCAAGCTGATCTATTCCACTAAAATGTACATAACATAACAGAACAATTAGAGTGCTATAGTCATCAATGACAACATCGAGCACTACTGAGAAAATCAAGCCGGCAAGCAAAAGGAAGGTCCAAAACGTTGCAAATTTAAAAAATCCAGAAAATAAGTCCAAAGTACATGTAAATACTCAACGTATGACGCAAACCAGTTACTTTCAATAACTCTCACCTTTATTTTAATATTATCAATTCTAAGTTGATGGGTATATATGTCAGGATTTTCGTATACGTGTTCTCGTAAATACGAAGAGAAAATACTAATTTGCTTCAAAATAGTTTTTAAAGAAAGTTTTATTACTTTTCTGTATATTTGTATTGATTTAGGGAAGCATTGGAATTCCAGGTTTTCCAGGATTTCCAGGACCGCCGGGAATAAAGGTATGATTAAACAATTTTTGTATAGACTACTAAATGTCAGGAAATGTATAATTTGCACTGTTGCACAAAGCATTTTCGTAAATTGAGTACAAATGGGATGTTTCATTTGAGAAACTGAATTTCCATTTAGTCTAACTTTTAGCTTGATATTTGTAAATTAATAACCAGTCCTTCAAATATTCTGAGTTTTAATTATTTATTCATTTAAGTCTGTGATGTTGGTTTAGGGAAAGCGTGGGCATGCTGGAAGACCTGGCAGGAATGGTGCTAAAGGAAATATGGTAAGCCTTTAGGTGCACATACACCAAACTTACATGTAATGATTGATAACCAAATAGTTTGGCTACATTATTCAACTTCAGTTTCCTCTTATTTGTTTTATAATTTAAGTTTATGTATATTTGAAAAATTAGAACTTGCTCTAAGGCGATGATTCTGCTGATAGTACGTATAGCACCATGCAACAGGAAGAGTAAAATCTTGATTGCCTAATAACCTATTGTATATTTTATATATAAGTGTATATTTATAACTTTAGCATACTTATCGTTCAATAATGGTCAGTAACTACCTTAAACCATATAATTCAAAATCTGTATCTACAGTAGCTTATTGTAATTATCTTTCGCTGCGGAAGGAGCGAAAAGAAAGTGTTGACTAAAGCACGCTGATATTTTAAGAAATACGCAGTAGGCTCAAGTGCAATTTTAGCTGTCTGTGATACTACTGAACTATGCACTGAAATATGTATTTGAACCCATTTTTAAAAATAATAAGATTTAACAAAACAGTAATTTTTCTATAATCCTGAGCTACTCTCATATATCAGTGTGAACACTCAGATATACCTATGTCATATGTTACAGGGGTTTCAAGGCCCGTTTGGAGAGAGAGGAGAACCTGGACCTCAGGTGAACCAATTATGACTTTTTTCTTTTTTTTCTTTTCTTTTAATTTGCTATATCTACTCCTCTGTACTTATTAACAAAATGATGCCGGTGGAAGAGAAGCCACAAATAATAGTATGCGACTTTACCGGCCTAACTAATAAATATATATGCAATTTTAGCAGCGAGGCTGCCTGATCCAGTTTAAGCCCAATTAGATATAATCATCAATTTTAACATGAATTGATTCGATGTGGACATGAAGAGGAAAGCGAAAGACAGAGAAGAGTAGAGGCTTCATATACCATGGACCTGCCATTGGAAAGTGTACTAAGAGAAAGAGAGATTCGATGTCTTAATTTCAAATCTGTGGGTGATTGATAAGATGATTGATTTGCAGTGTGTGTTAAGTTAGGATCTTGTAATGTATGATGTAGGCATATATACACGGCGGTTAAATACGATAAGACAGCAGTAAGAACTGAAGAGCTCTTACTGCTGAATTACTGAACGAGGTAACAGATGGAAAAATAGAGCGGAAATTATGCTGCATTTGAGGGGATGGCCGAGAATTTCATGAGATTTTGAAAGCCTTTTCTACTGTAGAAAGAGAAAATGGAAGGTAACGATGCGTGAATGTGCCGTGAACCTGGCTTTAAGCAAAACACTGAGAGAGAGAGAGAGAAAGAGAGAGAGAGAGAGGGGGGAGAGAAAGAGAGGGAGAGAGAGGGAGAGAGAGAGAGATAGATAGGGAGAGAGGTAGAGATACGAACAATTGATAAACATGAGCATTGGTTAGTTAGCATGGGTTAAAGGGTTTATGATATATAGTTAAACGTCAAACTTGTAGCTATTTACAACATGCTGTATTAGGTGCCTCAGTCTGGAGGAGTGTGATTGCATTGTGGTATCTGGTACATTTACTTTGTTATCCTTTATCGGCTGCTCTCAAGTTCTAAATGAGAATGTTACCTTGCTGTAATTTAATTATCCATTAGTTTCTCCAATATAACGTAGTTTATATATCTTAATTGATTTGAATTTTTCGATGAAAATGGTCTATAACAGCTTTATATGCAAATAATGTCTGAATAGCGTAGTGGTTAATTAGAGGCGTAAAGTCATGGAACTTTACATGGCCAATCCCGAGATAAATTGAACTTTGCGGGTTCGATTCCCGGCCGAGCTGATCTGAGAGTAAAATCTGGGACATTTACAGAACTGGTTATATGGAAAATGAAATAAATTGCCCAACGAATTAATCACATGGTATTAAGAGCGATAGATGTCAACAGAGATGATCAATAATACTTGTTATTATTACTATATTAATTTAAGGGTTCTCAAGGGCCAATGGGGAAGCAAGGACCCGTAGGGCCTCCGGGTGCGAAGGGTGAGTTGGGACCCCCAGGTCCACAGGGACCCCGAGGTGATGCGGGGGCGCCAGGGGCTCCTGGACCCCCGGGATTTCTTGGGGCACAAGGACCTGCGGTATGACTTTATCAAGTTCCATATTACAATAAAAGTGTTTTGTTTAATGCTGCTGTTGTATATATTGTTGGTTTGTATCAGAAATAATCTAAATAATATCAAAGTAATAAATAATAATTCATTTTCATAGACATAAAAAAATTAAAATAAATAAATAAGAAATCTTCGCCGTATATGGCTTAAGTTATGTACATATAACTTGTGATTTAATTTCTATCATTACTTAACAAGCTCAACATCATTTAAAATTTTATGCAAGAAAGCTAGCGTTAACGTAAGTTTCCTCACTCGAAAGCGATGTCAGTGACGGGCTAGCCCATGATTTGAACCTTGCATATACTGATCCGCGATCGAATAATTTAGGTTATTAAGTATGTTTTTAAGTTGTATTTATGTGTATACAAATAACATAAATAGTTAAAATTACTTATTCGTGAAGCGGTCAGCCTTTTTAGGTTTCATCTGAAGATAAACGTCATATGACGATATATATATCCCTTCATATTTTTGTACCTCGTATTGCCGTACATGGACATATATATATTTAGAAATAAAAAAACGGCAAAATAATATTTTGATATTTATCGTAGGGCAATCCTGGAAAGGACGGAATGCCGGGACCACCTGGGGAAAGAGGAGAACTGGTGCAGTACAGTAAAATATTCATCTTAATTTAATTTATAATGTACAATTAAGTTTAATTTCATTCGCAAACGTTTAAGAATTGTCACACGTTTTGTAAACGATCGAAGTAAACCTTATTGTATTATTTGCAGATAAAACTTTCAGCCGAACTTAGCATAGAACTGCAATGCTAGACAACTTCATTGATTGCCTATTGATTGAGTATTGGTTGCCTATTGATTACCTATTGATTTCTTATTGACTGCCTATAGATTGCCTATTGATTATCTACTGATTGTCTATCGATTGCATATTGATTACCTACTGATTGCCTATTGATTGTCTATTGATTGCCTATTGATTGCCTATTGATTACCTTCCAATTATTAATAACCTATAGATTGCCTATTGATTGTCTATTGATTGCCTGTTGATTGTCTATTGATTGCCTATTTATTACCTATTGATTACCTATTGAGTGCCTATTGATTGTTGATTGATATCCTATTGATTACCTATTGATTACCTTTTTGGTGCCTGTTAATGATTGTCAATTGATTGCCAAAGTTGCCGGTACGAGACTGCCTAATCTAGTACCGGCCGCTTATTAAGAGTCGTGGAAGAACTTGAAACAATATTTGTTACAAATCAAAATTTGCAATATACATTTATATCCCTTTCTTAATGAGATGAGCCGGACACGAAGGCAAGGTGTCCGAATGTGGATCAGTAGGTTCAGGTTCAAATCCATTGTAGGCCTCACCAATAACATGCTATTAATAATATATTATCAGTTACTATTCTACGTAGATAAGAAATTTTGTAGGAAAATCATTTCATTAAAACTGCTAAGTAAGTTCTCTAGCAAAGATTTTTTACGAATATGAAGAGTTTGTTATCTTTATAAATATTATCCACATCTATGTGACTAGGGCATGCCGGGATCTGCTGGTCAACCGGGATTCGTGGGACAGATTGGCAACCCTGTAAGTGATTTTAATCTATTATATTTCATTTTTGGCAAAATTATTGAATTTCTAGAAAAAACTAGGGTTAACATCAGTTTCCTCACTCGAAAGCGATGTCAGTGACGGGCGAGCCCTAGATTTGAACCCCGCACCTACTGATCCGCGGTCGAGTATCTTACCTACTTCGGACTGCAAGTCGTACACTTCAAGAAGTCGTACACAAGTCGGTAAGTCGTACACTTGAAAGTTGTACCCGTATCAAGTCTGTGAATGGATTTTGTGATTTTGTATTAATCGTTGATTTTGTATTGAACGTTTTCTTCCTGAGGAGATGTATTGTTTAAACAGAGATAAATACAAGGAGAAAGGGAGATTAAGATATATATATATATATATATATATATATATATATATATATATATATATATATATATATATATACATATATTATATATATTATATATATATATATGTATATCTATATATTATACTATCTCTCTCTATATATATATATATATATATATATATATCATATATATACATGTTACATATATATAGGATATATAAATATATATATATTATATAATATAATATATATGATTATATATATATATATATAATAATATATATAATAATATTAAATAGATATATATATAATTAATATATCTATATTATTATATATGCATATATATATATATATATATTATATTATCTAATATATATTATATATAATATATATATGTGCTTCTCTCGCTCTCTCTCTCTTCTCTCTCTCTCTCTCTCTCTCCTCTCTTCTCTCTATATTAATATATATATATTATATATGTATACATATATATAGCCATATATATATATACAGTTTATATATATATCAATCATCATCATCATTCCCTTGAATCCCAGTTTAACTAGGGTCGGGATACGAAAGACTGTCTCAAATCCTCTCAAATCTCATACTATATATATATATATATATATATATATATATATATATATATATATATATAGTATATATATATATATATAATGTATATATATATTCCCTTTATATATATATATATATATATCTATATATATATATATAATGTATATATATATTCCCTTTATATATATATATATATATATATATATATATATATATATATATATATATACATGTATATATATATATATAGGGAGTTTGAGTGAGAGAGGTAGAGGGAAAAAGAGAGACATTCTAAAAGGAGAGCTATTAAGAGAGAGCTATTACGGAGAGATATTAAGAGAGAGCTATTAAGAGAGAGAGCTATTAAGAGAGAGCTATTAAGGAGAGTTATTAAGAGAGAGCTATTACGAGAGAGCTATTAAAGAGAGCTATTAAGCTATTAACTATTAGGGGCAGCTATTTTTCAAATGTCAATCTTCTTTATATGTATTACATTTAACTAAAACTAATTGTTAAAATGCATATAGTTACTGCTTAGTATTTAGCAGGTTTATGCTTAAATATATATATTATTTTAAAAGGGGAGCCCTGGACCCCCAGGGCCTGTGGGTGAACGAGGTGCTCCTGGGTTAATGGTAAGTTATTAGGTATTACCTTTTTCAGTCTACTGTATTTAACTGTTATAGCATTGACTAATGATTATTAAATAATGATATTACCCCGTGTTGTGCTCGGGTGTGGTTGGACTACTGCATAATAGGGCAACCGCAAACAATCTGTCGCGTGTACGTAAGCGACGACTAAAGGCAGGAGCTGAGGATGGCAAGAGGGGACCCACCTCACCATGAAAATTTTTCCCCCAGGACTAAATGGTAATTAATCCACCTAACTGAGGAAGGCAACGGGAAACCACCTCAGAAGCCATATTTTTCCCAAGCTATAGACTATATATGGTATGGATAAGGCATAGACTTTGTGAAGGGATTAACTTGTTGATCTAAGGAGTGCTCTTATGGAGCGAGAAAGCAGACTTTGAGTATGAATATACACCTTGAACCTGCCACTTGGCAATGCACTGAAGAAGAAGAAGATATTCCTTCAATGACAGATCTTGTTGTTATTCATTCGCTGTGTCAAGAGTATCTTGATTTAATTAAAATATGTATTCAATAAGTTCAGTAACTTCAAATTATATTTCCTGATTTACTTTTACTTCTCTGTCACTTAGCAATTGCTGCTTTACTGAACAGTCTTGATCATTCAAGTATTAATTCTGTTAATTTCGATATTGATCCTGCCATTGAAAATAACGGTTTTTGAAAACTAATCCACGCAAATCTTTATTAAACGTATTATTAATAATGTGGTCTTACATATAGACCTTTGAGTTAACGTCTTCGTGTATATCGTAATGAGTCCTTTCCAATTTAAGTGGAAATGAATGTTTTCAACTCTCAGCTGTTATCTATGCTTCATAGGGACCTCCAGGACTGCGTGGATCGCCCGGGGAACCTGGAAAAGACGGAGTTCCAGTAAGCAATATTATCGATTTTTCATCACTAAAAATTGAGGATATGTTTAGTATAACTGAATCCAGAGTCAGATGACTCGTAACTATTTTAACTTTGTTACTATATGTAGTGCATCATACAATAGCATTACAGTGATACTCTATACATTACACGAATCCAATGAAACTCAAACAGATACTTCGAAATATTTAGCATATAGATACTTATTATATCTGCAATATTTTCTCCTTGAATTAGAGAGTTTAAACTATTTAAGCTTATGATTTTACTGAATTTATGTTCTATTCGATCTACCTGGAAGATGATGTAATACGGGACCTGAGAGAAGAGATATGGTGCTCGGTCAACTTCTGATGACCAGTGATAATAAATTGATAATCAAATCATTTAAATCAACTCTATAACAATTCAGTTCATTCATTCTGAATGAACTGAATGCACGGCTTATGTCTCTCTTAGATCAGCCTGACTTCATACGATGCTCATGTTGATCGAGGACCAGCCTGAATTATATAAGCTTATTTTGGTGCGCAATTATGTTCATAATACCGAGTGATGAAAGCAAATGTGGATGCATTTACTTTCTAAATTTAACACACTGTACATTATGTGATCCTAACCAGCCTCATCAGTTCTTTCATAAATCTTTGTCTTTAATTGATAGAGTTGCTCATATTTGATCTGTCCTAGGGATCTCCAGGAAGCCAAGGAGCCCCAGGATCAGTGGGACCTCCAGGTCCCCGAGGTTTCCCTGGAGAACGGGGACTTCCTGGACCTGCGGTTTGTTGTCTTTCATTCTGTTGTTTAGTTCTTTCACACATCATGTTGTACATCTAATCTAATATCATAGTATCTAATGAAAAGAGTTTTAAATATAAGTACATAATTTGCTTACAGAATGCAGCACAGTAGATGTACATGACTTGCAAACAGAATCCAGTACAGTATATGCTTGTTTCCTAATCCAATGCCCTAAGATCTAATAATAAGAGTTTTAAATATATATACATGAGTTGCTAACAGAATGCAGTACAGTGTATGCTTATTTGTACAAGATTTGTTAAGAAACTGCAGTATATGCCAGCATAACAAATAAATACTGTGCATGGTTTGTTAAGAGACTGCATCATATTCAATTGTAACAAATACCGTGCAAAACAATAATTTGTTAGAGTTTTCCTTTATAAATATTCTTTGATCTACATCAAATTTTCGTACACATTTATGTTAAGTTATTTTGTGTATTATGAGCAACAAATTGCGCAACTCTTATGTTTAGTCGACTACTGCCAGATTTACATGTAGACATAGAAAAGTAAGTTGAATCGACATTGTGTTGAATTGTTTAGGGTTCAGAAGGATCAAAAGGAGATGTTGGTCCCATGGGTTCTCATGGACATCCGGTAAAATATACCATTAATTATGCATAATAATAATAAAAACTCTTATACTTAGCACTTTTGGTATGCTACATTATTCTTTTTTTTTAAAATCTAACACGTAAATAAGAATTTTTAAGCTGTAATTAATAACACTCTATAATGTAATTTATAATACGGTTATAGCCTACGTGTAGTATGTCGGAAGCTGTGCGCTGTATTGTAGAATATTACTGTACTTAATCTTAACTCTGGATTTCAAAAAATAATTTTTATTTAAAAATTACGATGACTTTTACACTTTTTAATTAATACAATTTCAGATAAAGCTATGTATTTTTAATCAAGGCGCATATGATATTATCATACTGGAAGAAATACAGCAGGCAGTGGTTTCTATAAAATGCGAGATATGTGATATTTATATGCATACAGTGTACTAGTGATATTTATTGAAACATCTGTTTTTTCTATATTCCAGGGGGAGAAGGGTGGAACTGGAGTACCGGGAAGCATTGGAGCAGTGGGGCCACCGGTAGGGTTCAGTGCATATCATACATTAAGTGTCTCATTAAAATAAATTTCTATACATTTCAAACACAAAAAATGATACTATCACGTTAATTGTATTATCCTATAGTAAATCTAACACGCAAAGGGTTTGAAGGAGCAACTGCTAAACATCTATTATCGAAGACATTTTCGCATGAAGAAAAATCTTAAGCTTTTTTAACTTTTTTCGAAAAGGTTAAAAAATAATACGTTGGACGTAGTGACTGTTTCTTGCTATCAATAGCTTAGTAACAGATATGTGACATTCGAAATTTCATATAAATCTTTCGTCGGTTACTTGTTTTTTGGTACATTTAATTACACACTGTCATTCGTGATGCTACTAAACTTTATATTTGTGATAGTGATGTGTCTTATTGGATCTTAACCAAGCCTGTACAAGTAATGGATGCGCTTTCTGGCCAATACTGCTATATTATTAGTTTACACTGAAATAAGTAGGATAACTCTTAGGTCTTTTATCTCTTCCATAATCTCTCCTAATTCTAGAATCCACCTGTAGACAATGTTGTAACTGTTCCAGGGCAGGCCAGGTGCTCCGGGTTCCCCTGGACCGACGGGTGTCAAGGGAAGTGAGGTAATCGACATTTTGATCAGAATCATCGATTCTTTCTATTCTTTAATTGAGAACCAATTTTATTCCTTCAGTAGGTGACGTAACACAAATTTTATTAGCCTAGTGAATTTGTATCTGCTTATTAATGTAGGTTCCAGTAACAGTTAAAACAAAAATGTATCAGGCATCAAGAGGAACAATTAATTTAAAAATAATTTATATCTTCTGTGTGTAGACTTTGTATCAGTTTGCTGCATATAAACAATTTTTATTTCTTTATAATTATATTGATGCAACCATAATATGATCTATAGGTATAGATATAATTTATATGCTATAGTACTTTTAACACAGTAAAAAATACGATAAATTGGTCAAATTATGATACTATAGTAACTACTGAATAGATATAATAAATGAATATTCTCCTGGTCTAGTATTATTATACTAATGGTTATCTATAAATATAGTTTTTAATTATATAGCTTATGCATATTATATTAATGGCTGGAGCTAGTGGCGAAGTCGGTAAGATACTCCACCGCGGATCAGATGGTGCGGGGTTCAAATCCTGGGCTCACCCATCCCTGACATCGCTTTCAAGTGAGGAAACTGATGCTAACCTTAGCTTAATTTTTTCACTTTTTAGCTTTAATATCATTCGTAGAATACAAACTCATTAATTTTCGTTCTTTAACTAATCGAGTTACAAATAGATATTGCCGAAAATTCATGATTTTTTAGGGTGAACAGGGATTAAGGGGACAGGATGGACCCATAGGAGAACGTGGAAAAACGGTATGAAAATATATCAGTCATTTATAACACTTCTTTTAACGTGCCCTTATGTCTCATTTTAGGAGTGAGTACAAACGGTTGTGAGCTTTAATACATGTATGCAATCAAAATTTCAATGTTTTGTAACAGTGTTACTAATAGTAATGATGATGCTGATACCTTTAATTCTTCTTATTATATTTATGATTAAAATAATGATTATAATAGTAATATTGAAACTCTCTCTTCAGTGCACTGCCAAGTGGCAGGTTCAAGGTACATATTCATACTCAAAGTCTGCTTTCTCACTCCATAAGTGCACTCCTTAGATCAACAAGTTAATCCCTTCACAAAGTATATGCCTTGTCCATACCTTATGTACCCTATAGCTTGGGAAAATTATGACTTCTGAGGTTGATTCCCGTTGCCTTCCTTATTGAAACTAGCATTATACAAATCCTTCCTTATAGCATGACATTGCTGTTTTAGGGAGAAATTGGCTCCCAGGGGCCGGTGGGACCCCCCGGAGAAGATGGCCAAAAAGTAAGTTCGACTTATGTTAACTTATGTCTCCCATTCGTTTAAAAAACAAATGCACAAGATTTTAAAACGCATTAAGTAAGCTTAGTTTACTTTACTCAGTATTAATGGGATGATTATAGCGCCACTAATTACACTTTCCATTTAATCTTGCATTTTGTTAATAATACACTTTCTGTAAATTTTCTAGCTGAAAAGTAATTAGTCGTTTATTTCATGAATTAAGAAAGACTAACGGTAGCATTAATATTCAAGAAGGCTGGTAATTGTATATTTTGTCCACTTATTAACATTTTCAATTTTGCAGTAATAACGAATTAAATGCTCCGAATATGGAAATCAACAGATCGAAAAGGAAACTACATACTTTTTTATTAAATAATCTCTTTGATATATTCATCATCTTCCCTTGAATCCCAGTTTAACTAAGGTCGGAATACGAATAGACTGTCTCAAATCCTCTCTGTCCTATATCATGTCATCCGTTAATCCCCTATTTGAGACTTTTCCATTCGTTTAAATGTATTTGATATATTAAATACTTATAAACGTTGCTAATCCAATAATTAACACTGCATGTAGATCTGTCTAATATACTACAAATTTTGTTAAGGGAGAACCGGGATTTTTCGGCCTAAGAGGAACTAAAGGAGAGCCAGGGGAAATGGTTTGTATCAAGCGGCTTCTTAACAATGAACTACAACGCAACTAGGGTACCATCGTTATCCATAACATATTGAACGTAATGAAACCAATCTTACGAAACAATGAAACAATGTAGCTATAACTTAAACGATGAAAGATCAATTTATCGTGGTAATAGGGTATGGAGGAAGGAACTTCATACCCTATTAAAACTTCATAACGTTTCATAGATAAAAAACGTTCATTTTTAGCCTAATTGTAAATTTATTCTTAAATGAATATAAGCATTCATATAATCATTATAGTAAATAAACAAGGTTTATTTACTATAATACATTTGACAAATCTCGTTAAACTGCTCAGCAAAATCAAGTTAATATGGCGCCTCGTACTGAATGCACTTCGTTTTGCGAGGCTCGTTTTCACAAACGAGCAGTGTTGGCTTTTTAATAATAAAAAGGCTGCTAAGTTTCACTAAGGGCTGTTAATATCATGAAATTTACGGGCACAGTGCGTGCGTCTAAATGAAAATGTAAAACATACAGAAAGTACTTTATAAAATGGAAAGTCAAATACATTAAATTCTCTCATGGTTTATACAATGAGACACAAGGACGTAGTATGTATTTGGTTATACCCTCGCAAACTGTGTTTATCTAAAATACAAATTTAATAGAAACAACCAATTAAGAAAGTTTTGTAGAAAAACATTAAATATTAATTAATATATGCACTTCAGGTGTTAATAACTGATTATTTACATGATTCTACTCTTTTAGGGACCACTCGGACCGCCAGGATTGCCAGGGGCTCAGGGTCCCGCTGGAGCTTATGTAAGTTTTAGGCTTACTTTTATTCATCATTCTGATATAGTCATTCAATATGAGATATTATGCACGCATATATATATATATATATATATATATATATATATATATATATATATATATATATATATATATATATATATATATAGTTAAATATGCCGTAATTTTCACCTCGATGGAACTAAATTCGAAAAAATCTCATCGTTAATAATTTTGAGCCTATGCTAATTTAATTCTAAATAACTTATCACTTTGTTGTCTAGAGTTTTCTGATAAGTACAGTAGGCCTTTGTAAAATATTCTTATCATATTTTTTCTTTTCCTATTAATTTTTGCACAGGGTGTTCCGGGTGAACCAGGAGTCCAAGGAATACAGGGTGTACCAGGAGCTCCGGTAGAGTATCAGCCATTTATTCTATTAATATGTTCTCACTTTCAAAGTGCGTAATTAATTTAAGGTTATTCAGATGCCAGACTTGAAAGATCTGCCGCAATTCATCAGCAGTGTCATTTGGCCGGCTAGATCGTCTTAATGTATATAAAAGATAAGAGATAAGTTAAAGTTTGTGATTTTATTGATTTATTAATAAATCTATGTATAATATTGTTGTAGTGAAATGACAGCATTTAAGTGTAGTATTAGTATACGGTATTGCTACACTTGTCCATTATGTTTTCATCAATTTATCAATATATTAAGGGTTATTTAAAAGGCATGATAAGAACTATTACAACAGCATATCAATTGTCATCTGACCTTTGCTTTTGTTACAAATAAATCATATGCTATAAAGTTTTATAACGATATTGATAATACTGTCAAATACATCTAGTCCATAACTTCATACCACATTCGTAGATTGTAAATTGTAGGTAATCTTAGTTAAATGTTTTAGGGATTGGAAGGCCCGAGAGGTGCGCCAGGCCCTATAGGCATATCTGGCAAGCAAGGATTGCCTGGTCTACCAGGACCCAAGGGTGGCAAAGGTGATGTGGGACAGAAAGTTCGTATAGCCTTTCTCTTTGTTATTGATTTTGCATATATTTGTTTGCTCTATGATTAAGTGTTCTTCATCGAAGATAATTATAATGCTCTTATTGAATATGTAATTATATACAGTAAATGCTTTTTCATTTTACTGAGTCATTTATTTAAACGGTTGCTATTGTCTTTGTTTTTGATTAAGCCCATTTCTACTCGCTCCATAACAAATCATATTAACTTTATCATAGAGACTTAAATCTTTAGGGTTCTGATTTAGCTTAGTTGTAAACAATCAGCCAGAGAAATCTAGGATAATATTTCTCATACAGATTGCGTAGGTTTTCTAATAATTTCCCTGATATCAGTGGACTATTTTTATGGTCTTTATGACCTGTGATTTGAATCCGGACGTCCCAAATCAGTGGCGCACTGTTTCTCTACCAACTCTTCAGATCTGCCTGAATCTTGATGCCTGAATTATTATGCCTGTATCACGATGAATAAATCATAATGTCTGAATCATGATATCTGAATCAAGAGGCCTGAATCATGATGCCTGAATCATGATGCCTAAATAGCGATGCCTGAATCATGATGCCTGAATCATGATGCCTAAATAGTGATGCCTGAATCATGATGCCTGAATCATGATGCCTTAATCATGATGCCTAAATAATTATGCCTAAATAATTATGCCAGAATCATGCTTCCTTAATCATGATGCTTAATAATGATACCTGAATCATGATGCCTGAATCATGATGCTACTTTTCAATGATCTCAATCAGAAAGCTGGCTATGAGATCTAGATTGATCTTGATCTGACTATTAAATCATAGTTCTTAAAATTATAATAATATGTGATTAAGTTCTATCGTCGATGTGTATATATATGAAATTGTATGCATCGTATTACTTTGTGTAGGGTCCCCCTGGGCCCGCAGGACCTGCTGGGCCGGCTGGACCCCCTGGTATTGAAGTAAGTTCTAAATAAGTTATACCATAGTTTCAGTAATAAGTAATCATCATCATCATCATCATCATCATCTTCCCTTGACTCCCAGATACGAATTATTTTCCGTTCGGTTTATGAAATTTTGTAGCAATTTCTGAGCCTTCGCACTCACCGACCGAATGCCCTTTCTGACGTTGGTAATAAATTGTCACAATTCTTATCATTTTGAAACTCAAACATGGAATAATCGGTAGCATAGATATTGAATAATGAAATAAAATAAATAGATTGGTAGGCAAGACTATTTATTTGTAAGAAACGTATAGCTTTTTAGACCCCAGGAAGTCCCGAGGCATGTTAGAAGTAATCCTACACATATTGTCGTAATATACATGTATGTGTAGTAATTCTACACATATATTGTTCTAATATATCAAAGTGTATGCCGTGAGTGTACATGATCGTCTGTGGAAGTTGCGATGTTAATTTAACTTTAACATAAGATACTGCGCTTATAAGGTTACCATATTAATGTACTATTAATATATTAATATATTGTTACAATGTTTACTTAGGCTAATTCTATGTGCGTGCAGTTAAGCTATATTACTGATGTTAAGGCAATGTGCAGTTACTTGTAAGCTGTATTACTGATGTTAAGGCAATGTGCAGTTACTTGTAAGCTGTATTACTGATGTTAAGGTTATGGTAATATGAAACATGATTATTGTGAGAGGGAAATATTAATATTATTAATAATGTATTCGTAATATGTATATATATACCTATATATAATTATATATATATATATATATATATATATATATATATATATATATATATATAAGTATATATATATTCGTAATATCATTAATCATAGAGAGAATGAGAGAGAGTCACTGTAGAGTTTGCTGATGTGATTTTTATTTTAGGAGTAAACGATATTATAAGGATGATGGTAAAAGCTGGATGACGGAAGAAATGTTATGTTTTATGCTTCATCAGGGAAAGTTTCAATTATTTTAATCGTTTCACTTTCCCGAACGTCACGGTCGTTCTCTTACAATCCAAGTTCATTTCATACTCATTACTTGGTTTTTTCCTTGTTTACACAGTAATTTAAACAACTTGAAATGTATACATGTTTGCGTGAGACGTTCATGTGAATAAATTGACGCCTTAGTTTTGTCATGTATAAGAATGTTAGATAATTAGATTTGTCTTTATATAACTCGTAGAAGTTCTTGAAAGAAGCGGTACAGATAGACAGTTAATGAATATGACAAGAAATAGAAAGAAAAGCTGGATGGGACATATGATTAGGGATGGTTTGATAAAGGATGTAATAGAAGGAAAATTGCAAGGAAAAAGAGTTAGAGGAAGACCGAAACATGGGATGCTGGATGAATCTGATAACAAATTTGTCTATGGAGATGAAGAGGAAAGCTGAGGATAGAATTTGTTGAAAGAGTTTTATGCCATGAACCTGCCGTTAGGCAGTGCACTACAAGAAGAAAAAGATAACTCGTAGAAAAGCACTCTATCTCTATTTCTTTTGCTTTTTAATATTTCTAAATTATTTACTTGTAGTTGTGTATATGCATTCGTTGGTGATAGGGTTTAATGGGCTTACCCGGCCCTCTAGGTCCTGAGGGGCGTCAGGGAATAAAGGGTGATGCGGGAGTTGATGGTCCCCCTGGTCAGCAGGGTAAAAATGGAGCCCCGGTTAGTCTTATAATTCCTTATGTAATATATCTCGGAATTTAAAAATAAAATCTATGATATTACTTCAGACGATATCGGGTTCTTAAACGGTAGTGGTTTTTGTTGATTTAAACTTAATATACTTGTATTCGTACTTACACTATAAGTACCATCGCTATCATAGTCGTACCAAAAGTTAGCATATGGCATTCTTTAAATTTAAATAAGACAAGCATCTTCTCAGAAAAAATAGAATAAGTTATGTCATAGCTATTAGAAGAAAATTATTTCATTTAAAATAGAAACTGGCGATGACTATTTAATTAAATACATGTAATTAAGTCGTGTATGCTAGTGGAGCCTACAATTGGTAATCCACAAATTCTATTTCATGTACACAGGGTCCTCCAGGTCAAGTGGGTTCAAAGGGGGCACCAGGGAATCCAGGGCTCCCTGGATATCCCGGATCTGCTGGCAAGCCGGGATTGCCTGGACCTAAGGGACATCAGGGTGCTATCGGTATGACTGGAGTCAGTGGTCAGCCAGGAGTAGCTGGAATTAAGGTATAATTAAACTAATAGTAGTACATAGTACATATGTTTATTTAAAAGTCTTAAAATACCGACAAATAATTATATTATGAAAGCAGACAAATCAACAGTTCAAAGTGTCATCAACATATGAAGCATCAAGCAGGAAATAAAATTTGCTCACTACGGCCATCAGAGAGGGCACTTGAAGTAACCTATCGAGCTGACCACCGCAGTATTTGTAAACTAGTTTACAAAAAATATTAAGCGTTAATTACTGACCTCACGCTTAACACTCCGACGAGTAAGCAGAAAATATTTATTATTTAAAATCGCCTTCCGCAGCTGTCGAGAATTATTTGTTTGTTTTATTTATTAATTTAATTGAGGCAGAATAGTCCTTGCATTACACACAAACAATCAACGTAACCGAAAGAACTCCAACTAAAAATGGTGGAAGAAGAATTTTAAGATATTAAATCCAGATCTATATGCGCCTGCCTTTGATTTTATAGCAATGGAGAATAAAGAGGTTTATACAGGTCTGCGGAATGTTAGAACAAACAAAGACACTCGAGATTTCTTGCTTTAAAAGCCGAGGTGTTACCAATAAGCCACTTAGGCTCTACATAAATTTTGGACTAGAATAATAGCTCAAGTATTACAACAATGGAACTGACGCGTATTAGATCTCAAAATTAAAATAATAGAAATATGACAAAATTGTAAAATAAATCAAGAGAGGTACTTTAAAGTTTTATTTTATATATGGTATTGTAATTAATGGCTTTTTACATATTTTTAAGAAGTAAACTCTGCTATGATTACTACATTGAACAGGCTATGCTGCATTCTCATTGTTAGTATTTATTTGTGAGCTTTTAGTCTTTGGTGTTTGTAATTGTTTGCATTTTCTATTTTCTTTAGCTTATTTTACTTTTAAATAAAATAAAATAATGTAAGACTTCATGCGCTGAACCTAACAATAAAAGTTTAATTTATATTTTGGTCTTGACTAGTATGAAATTATAAACATCGCTCTCACTGTATATTGCGAATAGTGTCGGCAAAAGTATTGAGCACATTTTTATTTTTATATTTTATATTGTCATTATTATATTGTTATTTATATTGTCGACCAGGGTGAGCCAGGGAAGCGTGGAAGAGACGGAAAACAAGGAGAAATCGGTTTACCAGTAAGTTTATTATGTTTCACTTTTTAACGTGTTCATGTACAACTGTACTTGTACAAGTTTTTTTTCGTTTAATTCTGCTCTCGATAAATAAATATGTTAGTAAATCGCTACATGTAGGCCTACTTTATCTTTTAAGAACTTAAATGAAAGAGGCCTTTGCACTTAGCATCGAGCGCATTTACAAGATTAATCTTCTAGACTTCATAAAATTAGTATACTAACATAATAAGTAACGGAGCCGCTAGGTTGACTTAGACAGTTTTATAGGTAGGCTACACATTTAAGTAGGCCTACTTGACTTAAATGCTCAAATATTGGCCATTAGAACTGCCTTCAGGAAGGAGGAGTAAGAGTGGTAGGTACGGACACAGTATCCTCTATCTCTATTCCAGATGATTACACTGGAAAATGATTGCATGCTAGACTAGAGTTAGGTTATAGATGCAATTTGTCTTCCCAGCCGCAATTTAAAGTTTATTCTGTGCCAATATTAACGTGAAATAATAAGGTGATCAATTTAACTGTATTAAATTGTTTACATTTTATTTGCTTTATTTACATTTAATGTATGAGATTTGCGGCTCTTATACAGCACCTGAAATGAGATAATGTAACGAAAAGAAATGGGTATCTATACTACCTGAAATGAAAATTTATTAATATTTCAGGGACCGCCAGGACATATGGGAGAGCCTGGACCACCTGGCCCCCCTGGAAGAATTGTAAGTTATTCGTAATTGAGAAGTATCTTTTATCATTCTAGTTTCTGTGTTACTGTTTACTTAATGTTATAATTTGACTATCGCTTTTCTTTGCTAGCCAATAAGAAAACCGATGAAATATATAAATTTTTATCTCTGTTTTGATCTGTCTTTCTCTTTTGGTCTTTGTGTACTCAGTCGTCATTGTGTGGTGCTTTGGCGCCTGTTTGTGTAGAGTCTGCAAGAGACGTCTCTGACATTAGCTTATGACGAGGAACCGGACTTTAAATCCTTATTGATTGATTCTTGATTGATTGATTGATTGATTGATGTTCGTAATTGCGTTCATTACTTTTTGAGCCTGAACATTGTTTGATTTTAGATTTACAAACTAAGGCAATGAAGAATTTGGAGATTTAGTATAAGTGATATAGGTGTGCACGTTTTCCCGTGTTGCGTCCGGGCTGTTTGAAGAATTGACAAACCGGTGACTGCACGTGTCGTAGAAGGCGACTAAAGCACTAAAATCCAAACCAACGTCAGAAGGTTGGTGAGAACCTAGACTCCAGAATTGCTACAACATTTTATCAAACGAATAGTAGAGATTATGGTGGATTGACAGATGATATGGTATGCGATAGAGAGGAGTGGAGAAGGTCTATTCGTATGCCGACTCTAGTTAAACTGGGATTAAAGGGAAGATGATGATGATGATATAGGTGTGCACATTTTCATATACATTAGCATATGGAAGTATATATTGAAAATAATTTTATCAAATATTTTTTCTATGTAATTAAATTTAAAGAATTTAATGCTATTTTACTGTATTAAACTTTATTGAGTTGGAATGGAAGTTGTGCTAGTAGTCTGTCAAACATTCATTCACTCACTGATTTGAACCAAATACTCAATATAACATAAATAAATCTGGTAAATTTTATTAAAGCTACTCTATTCAAATTACCTTCTTATAAACTTTCAAGAAATACCTTTAATCTTTAGCATTTATTGTCGATAACCAGTTAGATTATACGTCCCTGACGTCGTCTACTGGCAAGGAACCAGACGTTAAACTCTTAATGACTGACTGATTGATTGATTGATTTTATGACTGATTAATTACTCGATTGCTTTGTATTTGATGGATTGATTGCCTGATTGGTTGATTGAGGTTTGTTATATCGTAGGGATCAGCGGGAGCTCGAGGTGCTCCTGGTGTATCAGGAGGTCCAGGACTTAAAGGTGATCGAGGAGAACCTGGATCAATTGGTGAGACCGGGCCAATGGGCCGACAGGTTAGATTTTATCGTAAATTTTGAGTAAATCGAAGCACAAATATATTACAATTGACCCTTAACCTTTTGATGTTGGCTAATTTATTATTTATTTATATTGCATAGTGATGGAGTACTGTTACACATACACAACCTGTGGGTCAATTTCAACATCATAATTCTTAAGAACAAAATTGGTTCCATTCAATCTTGCCATTTATTGCAATACTATTTGCATCTACATCCTGTAGCTCTATTTCTCTTGCTGTATGATATTTTACTTACTATTTACTACTTATCTTGTTCATTTTATTAGTTTTGAATTAAATTCTATGCTGAAGACATTTCTATTTCAGGGAGCTCCAGGAAGGGCGGGGCCTAGGGGTGGGCGGGGTCTACCTGGTCCAGCGGTATGTAGCGTTTAATTATTCTATGCACGATGATTACATGTGTTATTGTGCTAAATTTAGCTTTGCTTTAGTATCTGGGTGCTTTTGATAAACTCCATTCTGTATTATCGATGTTTATAAAGTAAATCTGGTAAAGCTAAGGTGAACGTTAGTTTCCTCATTCGAAAGCGATGTCAGTGGGCGATTTAGGTTGAACATTCGAAGGATTTATGTCTCAATGTGCTTTTAACAAAGCGTGAATTATGTTGAACCATATCTAGTACACAAGAAAATGTGAAGTGTATATTTGCTATATATACATGTAGTTTATCTCTAGAACTTGACGTCTCAACACTGTAGATCTTGGCGAGACTGCACTGGCATGTCACAGTCCTGATTGTGGTTTTATTTGACATAAGAATAGTAGGGGTTCGTTATACATGTAGTTATACAGTTCATTGTAACTTTAATGTGTTTTAGTATATGGAACTTGAGAAATAGTATGTACGGTATGCACATACTACATGAATTAGTATACATTGCATTGATTAGGACCACTGGATCCCAATTTGTGCAATTTAACCAATAACTGCATGAATATTAAATATAGTTGTTTATACTAATTATGTTATTATTATATAATTATTATAATAAATATATTTAACATATTTTGTATGTTTTTTCCGGGATGTTTGAAGAATAGACCACCCGGTGACTGCACGTGTCGTAGAAGGCGACTAAAGCACTAAAATCCAAACCAACGTCAGAAGGTTGGTGAGAACCTAGACTCCAGAATTGCTACAACCGGCGACTGCACATTTCGTAGAAGGCGACAAAAGTACTAAGATCCAAACCAGCATCAGAAAGGGCATTCGGTTGATGAGCGCCTAGACTCCAGAGATTGCTAGAAAATTTTATAAAGCCAATAGCAGAGATTATGGGGGATTGACAGATGATATGGTATGGGATAAAGAGGAGTGGAAAAGGTCTATTCGTATCCCGACCCTAGTTAAACTGGGATTAAAGGGAAGATGATGATGATGTTTGTACGATATCAGCTGTAGAACTACTTTCGCTTTGTAATACTTAATATCTTAAGAAATTTTAAATAGTTTACGCCTTATACATTAAAACTATACGTATAATATGCATCTTAATCTGGTTTTAATACAATTTCTGCTTGACTAAGGGATAAAAATGTTATGAGTACTAACCATCAGTAGTGTAACTTTGTACATGTAGCCTATTTGATATATTTAAAGTAAGAAATGTTTATTTGATATGATATTGGTGGTATTTTATGGAAATGTTGAGATCCATTAAATTGATTAATATCGTTTAGGGAGAAGTTGGCCACACTGGAGAGCCTGGGTTAGAGGGAAAGCAAGGACCCATTGTAAGCACGATAACTTGTGATATTATACCCCTCTTCTCACTGCTCTCTCTCTCTCTCTCTCTCTCTCTCTCTTTGTCTACCTCTCTCTCTCTCTTTCTCTCCTTTTCTTTTTAGTTTTTCTCTCTGTTCTCTGCTCTCTCTCTCTCTCTCTCTCCCTCTCTATTTCTCTCTCTCTATTTCTCTATTCTATCACTTCCTCTTTGAAGGAAAACGAAATATTTCCTAGAGACACCAAATTCATAATCCATTAACCTGAGCAATATTTTACTGCAAATGTCGCTTAAAGCATGTGACTTATAGCGATAGATGAGCAGCAATTCAATAAGGAGTTGGATAAATTCTGCGAATCATTAATAGTAAAGATGGGAATCGAACCGAACCCGAACTGAACCCTAAAATCTAGAATTTTGACCGAACCGAACTCGAACCCAGACTCTGACCGAACCCGAACCGAACCCGAACCCAGACTCCGGCCGAACCCGAACCCAGACTCTGGCCGAACCCGAACCCAACCCAGACTTCGTCCAAACCGAACTGAACCAAAGTCTTAGAGTTCCTTTCTTCTTCACCAGCCTGACATTAAATAAAGATAGTAAGAACAATACAAATATATATTAGTTTTTGCATTTACATATCTTACAGTATCTAACAACATATATTCAGGTAAGGCTGGTTCCGACACAAATTTTAAAATGATAGCGGTACCAAGGAATGGTATCGGGAAGCGAGAAGGGCCTACAGAAGATAATGGATAGTCTGAATGATACGGCATTGAAATATGGAATGAAGATTAACATCAAAGAGACAAAAGTGATGAGAGTATCCCATAAAAATCTGAAAATGCTTGACTCAATCTAGGTGGATTTGTTCTTGTTAAATTCAAATTATGAATTTTTTCTAATTTTAGTGTGCTACCTTAATATTTTTGCAGCCAGATGTATAAATAATTATATATGATATTCTCTGTGTTAAGGCTATCTGGAGTAAATAATTTTGCACCACAGCAATGCAATAATTTCATAATTATTTTCGTAACTTCATAATTGATCTGAGAGTTTAAAATGTGAAACCCTAAGGTAAATTATGAAGCTTATTACTGGTCAGTTGATAGCAAACGGTGTATATTATGATCATTTTTCTATGGAAGTACACGTGTTTACTAAATCAACTATATTTGACATTTTTATGTTAGTAAATTGCACTTTGTCTCTGAAATATTGGATCAAATTTTAGCCAAGACATTTCCACTTAATTATAAGCGTACGCCTATCTAATATATAGGCCTATAGTGACAATAAAAATTTAAAAATTTATGAAGCATTCTGTTTGCTCGTTATAATCAAGGAAAATATTTCCGATACAATAATAAAGCTAGTTATCTATATTATGAACATTTGTTGGTCAACTGACAATATTTTAAGAAATCCACAGACATAAATACCACTTCTCTCCTTTTTTCATTGTCATATTTTTACCCAGGTGAAAAAATATGTCAGCTATTATGGCTTAATTAATGTTTAAGCAAATTTACCATAAACCATTTTAAACATGTTTGTCATAATCATGATTATTATAATTAAAGTTAAACTGCACATTATCCAAACCAAACCATTTCGAATTCGAATCGAACTCTAGCGAGTTGGAAAGCAAGCCGAACCCGAACCGAACCCGAACCCTTGTTAGAACCGAACCCGAACCGAACTTTCATTTTCAACGAACCGAACCGAACCCGAACTCTGGAAATTCATAAAATTCCCATCTCTAATTAATAGGCTTCTTTGATATCTGCTTCTTTATAGCTGATGACGGTATGCTCACAACTAATGCGTGATTTGCTAGTAAAATGTATGATTTCTTGTGATTTAATCACTTTCGGTGCCAGATGATGCCACTTTTTCACTTAATTGTTATTAGTATTCGTTGCACTTTGATAGTTCAATTGCAGCTCTATGGTCTAGGATGACTACTTTTTCATTAATGACTTACGCTATACCTTTTTGACTACCTGACTTCAAAAATAGGTGTAATTACTCATCTGTCTATGTACATGTAAAATGTAACAGGCAAGCCTGCGAACATGTGATCGTTGTATGTGAACATGTTATCGTTGTATGTGAACTTGTGATCGCTGTATGTGAACATGTGATCGTTGTATATGAACACGTGATCGCTGTATGTGAACACGTGATCGTTGTATGTGAACATGTGATCGCTGTATGTGAACATGCGATCGCTGTATGCGAACATGTGATCGTTGTATGTGAACATGTGATCGTTGTATGTGAACATGTGATCGCTGTATGTGAACATGCGATCGTTGTTACGTGATCGCTGTCACGTGATCGTTGTCACGTGATCGTTTCAGGGTCACCCGGGTCCTCCAGGAGAGAAAGGTGAATCGGGTATGAAGGGCAACAAGGTACTTCTCATATGAAATTTGATTAATTAATTAATTAATTAACAGCTTCAATCAGTGCTGGCTTTAATAAAATGTGGATGACATGATTAAAGTATTGACCACTTGTTGGATAGATTTATTTCATTAGCAGTATCGTGTGCATATAGTTGCTCAGAGCTACGATTAGTAATTTGCATTGCATTTCGAATATATGATGGTCAGAGTAAAACGCTAATTAATATTTTAATTTCGAATACTAACGGAGAGATGTTCTTGTTCACTTAACTAATTAGAAAGTGAAAAGCTTATAATTATTATATCAACGGGACCAATTTCAATTAGAGATGAACTTCAATTAGCAATGGCTTTTAATATACGAGATAATATCGAAGCAGGTTAACTTCTAATATTTATTGAGTTAACAATTCTAAAGCTAAGGTTAACGTCAGTTTCCTCACTCGAAAGCGATGTCAGTGACGGGGAAGCCCAGGATTTGAACCCGCACAGACTGATCCGCGGTCGAGTATCTAACCGACTTCGCCACTGGTTTCACCCAGTGGCGAAATTTCTAGTGAACACATTTAATATATTCAGGGTCACAACGGAGAAAGCGGCATAATGGGTCTGAAGGGAGAAGAGGGTCCTAAGGGTGAGAGGGGTCCACCGGGACCTCAGGGTCCCCCCGGTGATCGTGGGCTGCAGGTAAGATTCTGCAATCTTTTACTATTTTCTACTGCATTATTTTAGTTCATGTTTTCATCGTTGCAAATATTTTTAAATTAAGCTATTCATTTTCAGATTAATCACTCTCATTAGAAGTTTTATTTAGTGCATTAAGCTGCGCTTAGAATACTTTCCATAGTCTTTAACCATTGGTATTCAATTTACTGTCCTCAATATCCTTCATCTTCTCATTATCGATAGTTTACTCATTGTGTCGAATGTTTTGAGTGAGCTCAATGAGAATAATATGAATAATATCTTAGGCCTATATGTACTTAGTGTGCTGAGTGTACTTTTTGTGTTTACTGCTTAGTGTGCTCTTGATGTATTTAGTGATCTAAATGTATTCAATTGGAATTGTTGATTTAAATAAGGTTTTAATTTTAAACCAATACAGTTTTATTAAAAATGTTTACTAATACTCAAATATTGCTCATAAATTACTCATAATTTAAGGTGTTTATAACTCAGTCTGTTGTATCAAGTCTATAAAATATTATATGAGCGTATACCTACAGTATACGCTCATATAATATTTTATAATGATGAGATTTTGTGTACACAGCGATAAACTTGATACTTTGCATTCGATTGATTCGTTTTTATACATGTATGTTGCCTAAATGTATTCTTTCGCTGTTCTTAAAAAGTCTGTTTGGCATACGTGTATTATATGTTGGAGCTTTCGAGCCTGTGTGACGGTTTTTGCGTTCAGTGCATTTTATGTAGGGATAGCTATAGCATGTGTGACTTTTTGAAATAACTATATTCATTGTATATCCATATGCAACTTACTTCCAAATCTACTAATTTCATATTTTTAATTATTTTAGAAATGAATAATTGCAATTTTGTACCGTAACTGGTTTTAATTTAATTGTAGCCTTTGTGGGCATGCGTCAGAGCCGTCGGGCCTGTATGTCCATTTTTCACGACGTTCTATGCAGTGTGTGAAGTGTCGTTGGGATTTTCGTTAAAATAAAATATCCATCTATCTATCTAATGTATTTACTGTATTCAGTGTGTTCACTGTATTAAGTGTATTCAATGTAATCACTGCTCGATCTGTTAAATATTCTCAATGTACACAATGTGCCTAATGTTCTCAATGCTACTATGTTACTACAGTACTACAATATCTCTTTATTTCCAGGGTCCCGATGGAGCGAGAGGGCACCAGGGTAATGATGGATCGGCAGGTGGAGCGGTCAGTTTAGCACAATAATTCCACAAATATTTATATACTAAAATATCTATACAAACTATTAGATTACAAAATAAATTAAACAATTGGCGTTTAGCGTTATTTTGATCGTAATACTAGTTAAATTTAAATTTTTCATTTGTGATTTTAGTTATCTCATATGAATGTTCGTAATGTTATAAGAAATAATTATTGTTCTATTCTTCGCGCACCTTTTACTATGATTCTGTGTTTAGTTCATAAAGAAAGGAGTATTTGTTATTATACATCAATTGTACGACTACGTAGTACGCACAGTTTTTGTGCAATTAAGTCCTAACGCTATTTTAGTAGATGATCTTGGAATGGTGCTGGACAGCAATCATTAATATAAGATGCGAATATTTTATGACAGAAAATGTTAAACAGGGATAGTTGTGGATGGAATATTTAGTCTAAGCGATCTAAAATTAGCCTACACGTTGTAATTGTTAATAATGACTGGTACTTCGAAGCCTAATATACTGCGTAAATTTATTATCGAGTATATTGGCAATCAACGGTACTCAAGTCAAAACATTAATCCACTTCCAATATTTGCACAGGGTGTCTCCGGGGCCCCAGGTTTGAAAGGCATAAAGGTATGTAATAATTTCCATTAAATATTAATTAGCGACAAAATTGACACTCTAATTGTCCGTTATTTTGAAACTATTATTTTAAAGATACTAAGAAAATTCACTCATCATCATCATATTCTTCTTCCCTTGAATCTCAGTCAAGCTAGGGGCGGAATTCTAAAATTTTTGTAACAATTTCTGGAGCCTAGGCCCTCACGAATCGAATGCCATTTGTTTTGGTGTGAATCATAGTGATTTAGTCGCCCTGTACGACACTTGCAGTCCAGCGTTTGTCTATTCTTCAGCGACCCAGATTCAACAGGTGTAATAAATTCATATATACATGTATATATATATATATATATATATATATATATATATATATATATATATATATATATATATATATACAGTATATATATATATATATACTGTATATATATATATATACAAAATTACATATATATACACGTATATATTCGTGTATATGTACATGTATACATTATATATGCAGTATACATGTATATATAAATTCATGCTATAGAAAAACATACGAAAATCTTAAGCCAGTTACAAACTGAGCATTGAAAGCGCATCACCTGATAGGAGGCGACAATGCATAAATGTATGAAAAATGTTACGTTTCGAGATATGTTTTGAGGCAAAGGTAAATATTGATTTTTATGTTACAAAACAAATAATTGCTAAACCTTCAAATACATGTATCTGTGATCTGAGATGAGAAGTCGTTTACATCTGGTGTTTTTTTCAGTTGAATTAATTAGCCAATAAATATTGGGCTACTTGCTCAGTTACATTTTATTGCTCATTACTATAATTTTCTCTTATAAAAGAGAAAATTGTGGCTTCTTGCAAAATATGTCTATCGATATACAGTTTTACTATAAAATGTTTATCAGCAACTCATCACTTGTATGTATTTGTTAAGGACTAATTTTCATCTATTTTAGGGACAGCCGGGATCCACAGGGCAGCCTGGACCTGCTGTAAGTTTTACATCAACAGTCATTTGTTTGGAATAAAAAATTCGTAAATACATGTAGATAACACTTTTTTACATTTGAAATTAACTGCCAAAGTATTCTTATATCATTGTCATTATTGTATGTTTCTCAAATTAATGTCAAATTTTGAGAAAGCACTAGTAACTCACATTATAAATAATATTTATTTCAATTACAACATGATTTAACTTAGACATTTTTATAAATTTGAGAATATATGAGCTATGACAGCGCGTATATGAGCGTTATAGAAATATATGAATAGGACTATGCGCCTGAGACCTGTCGCTTTTTATAAAATTGGAGAGGGATATAAATACTGGCAATGTTGTAGTTGTTGTTATTGTTTTCATAGGCCTAAAACCCTTGAAACTTTATTTAATAAACGCATCTAATTATTTAACTATCTAACATTAACTTCAAAGGTATTTAAATTACAAAATTCAAAAACTCCTACCGTTGCCTGAGTACAACTAAATCCATATTTTACGATAACCACAGCTGTGCGTGTTTTCAGGGCCCTCCCGGACCTCCTGGTATTGAACTTTCACCCCTAATGGCTGGACCGGAATCAGTTAAGGGTCTGGTCAGATTGCGCAGATCATTAAGAGAAAACGAAATCAGAGAAAAGTTATCAAAACTCTCCGAGAGCGCCCGCCAACCCGACGATGATAGTGACGAAGATGACGATGATGATGTCGATGAGTCTGAAATAGAAGATCTGATCAGGAAGATATTTGCTGAGCTAGATGACCTTGACCTAGAAATGAGTGACCTACTAGCACCTCAAGGTACTGAAAGGTCGCCTGGCAGAACTTGTCAAGACATTCACGCGGAGTATCCTCACCTACAGGACGGTATGTGGTTTGTGTTCTCTCATTACTGAAGTTATCAATGCCACTAATAAGCATCGTCATATTCCTTGAATTTCAGTTTAGGGTCGGGCTTAGAAAATGCCGCACGGCATTGTTTTCCAATAGCGAAACAATGAACAACTTTATAACGTTAATTTATTTTATATTGTAATATTCATTTCTTGATTGTTAATTACGCGATAAAACTCTATCTTCTGAGATATCCATGAAACGAGGAAGATACTATATCTTCCGAACAGGTTCAATGTAGTCCCGGATATGGAGCTGTAAAACCGGATGTGATAAAATGATCGACTCTTATGATGGTGAAATATAGATTCAATTCTTTAATATTGACATCGTTCTAGTCAGCTTCCAGTGGATTAAGTGTTCGTGAAGATGTTACGTAAAACTACATGAAAGAAAATTCTGTTAAGTATATTTAGATTAACTAATCCGAGTCAACATGTTTGCTATTTAAAAGCAATTACCTTTACTTTTCCCGTAGGTTGGTATTGGATTGATCCTAACCTGGGTTCGCCAGCTGATGCCATTCAAGTCTGGTGCAATATGTCTGTGGGTCTGGGTGAAACGTGCATTCACCCTCAGTCGAAAACATCAGCGGTATGATGATATGTATACTAATATCTAAGTGAAATCTACCTTATCGCTGCACGCTTCCAACTAAGGCATAATGATATTGGCCTACGTGTAAGTAAAAAATATTATAATAAGAATATAGTGTAATAAAATATAAAAAGGTGTTTAAGTATATTTTACACTTATATAATAAGCAGGAGCCTCGGATTCAAAGCTATGCTGAACCGACTTTTATTACTAGATTCATAAATCTTTTCTCTCTTAGTGCACTGCCTACTGGCCGGTCCATGGTATAAGACGCCTCCACTCTTCTCTGTCTTCCGCTTTCCTCTTCATTTCCACATATGATTGGGGCTTTAACTCATCTAACATACATAATCTCGGCCTGCCCCTGCCTCTTTTTGTTTCTATTCTACCTTTTATGACCTCTTTTAATAGACTTTCCACCTTTATAATGTGTCCTATCTAACCGCTCTTCCTATTTCTTAGTACATTTATCAACTGTTTATCTGTACTAACTATATCCTGAATTTCTTCATTTGTAAGCCTTTGAGTCCAGCTAGTTCTTTCCATTCTTCGCCATATCCAAATTTCCAATGCCTCTAGTTTCCTGAGGCATTAAAACATTTAAATATTTATATCTTTCACTAATACAGTTCACTGCGACGTATATTGTAGTGTTTTAGTGCCTGTATTATTTACTATATATTTTTAATAGACTACTCACTATTTGATCGTAATATCTAAATAGATCGCAGTGTCAACGGCGAATTTACTAGCTATTAGCACCACTACTAGCAATTAAATGCCATAGAATTAGTACTAATCATGTAAAAGCCTAGTTTAGTGGCAGCTTCCTCTCTCGAACTTATGTCAGTGGCTGGACGAGCTCTGGAATTAAGCTACGTACCAACTAATCCGCGATCGGGATATTAACCGCTATGCTAGGGCCTTTTCAATTCGTCAACTTAAAAATTAGTCATGTGCGAGAATTGTGAAATGGAAAGATCATAATGCTTTATTATTCAAATGTTAAATTTCGAAACTTTGGCAATAGACTCATTGAAATATAGAGTGTATCGTAGGAGCCAGTATTTCGAAGATCATCCGAAGGACATTTGAACACCCTCCCATTAACAATATAATATTTATATAATGACAAAAATAACTTTAAAGTTTGTTAAAATAAATTTTTGTACGAGTAGAAAGCAATTTATTTGTTTTGAATTAGATTTGTAAATATTTTATTCATCAACAGGTGCCTTTGAACTATTGGCCAAAATCATCCAATGATTCAGAACTAGACTGGTTCAGCAATATGAAAGGCGGGTTTAAGGTATTTCAATAGATAGTATTATGCCTATTTTGATCTAATTATATAGTCAGATATGATCGTTAAGTCATTCGTGAAACGATTGCATCTCATTCCGTTTCTTATTTTCTTACATAGCCATGACTAGGGTATTCCGAAAACATGTAACTAGACAATGATGATGAAAACAGTGTATCAATTTATTTCACTTTCACTATTTATCGCTTGATTAATGCCACAATATTGACAAACGCTTTTTGAGTACTGCACCAGTTACAGATCTTTTTGCGCCATGCCCCTACCTCTCATAGATTCTCTAAGCAGTTTGCCACTAGTTTGCCTCTATAAGTCACGATTATTTGCGGATACAAATACTCCATGAACAAGGATACAGGGCGAAAAGAATAAAGCAGCCTATCCGCTGAAAGGATGGTCCTTGTCAACTATTAAGAGTATTTGTCGGAAGACTGTGGAGAGAGAGAGAGAGCAACTGATAGAAAGGCGGGCAGTGGCTGGCCCAAAAGTGCCAGAATTCCAGCTAATATTGCTGCTGTTGAGGAACTAATTGGTTCTCAGGAAGGAGAGCCTTGAACAAGTCGTAATGCACGTCAGATATCTCAAGTACTAGGGGTTTCTGCTGCATCAGTTCGCATGATTGCTACTACCAAAACTAAGAATTAATAAAGGGCTCTAATCAGGAGTATTCGGTGACAAACTGCTTGGAGAACCTATAAGAGGTAGGGGCATGGCGCAAAACGATCTGTAACTCGAATTGTGGTACATATATTTCCATGAAATGTTCAGCATATGTGTAGAATTGGATCATGTACTATCGCTAAAATTTACATGATAAAGAGACATCAGATACCAAAGTTATAGAAAATTTTATGTTGGGGGTCAAGTTTTTTTGACGCAGTCTATATATATATATATATATATATATATATATATATATATATATATATATATATATATATATATATATATAATGTAAAGTATATATTTTATAAAGTATGTAATTCTAAACTATAGGCCTTATGCATGCTTAATTATTGCAACTGTGAAACATAGATAGACCTATGTATAATTCTATTGTAATTTAATTTAGAAATCTTTGAGATGATTAAGAGTAACATAGAGTTTATCATTAATTTGTTTTATGTAGCTGAGATATGCTGATGAGATAAATGATTAAATGATTAAGAGTAACATAGAGTTTATCATTAATTTGTTGTTACGTAGCTGAGATATGCTGATGAGATACAATTAGAGTTTCTGCGACTGCTCCACACCTCAGCGAGTCAGATGTTTACCTACCTGTGCCAGAACTCTGTAGCCTGGTATTCCTCAGGCTCTGGGCTGCGTGATCGAGCCTTAACATTTATGACATCCAACAGGGATGAACTACCGAGCACATTGTTTAGCGAGGATGAAGTGCTGCATGACAGCTGCAGCGTAAGTAAATGATCAGAAGTTATCAAACATTAAACAAGCGGTCACTAATCTCTCAAGATCCAGACTCCGTTATTACCGAAGCACAATAGAGTGAAATATGTTCGGTTGAAGACGCAGAATTCTGATTTCACAGGAAAACATCAACCGCATTGTCAGTGTCAACGTTGACTTCAGTTGTAAAATCATTAAAATGATTTATTTACGTGATTTAATTTTCTGATCTCATTTTAACTTGTTGCGTATAATTTAAAATGCAAGATTGAACGTTAAAATTTCTAGTCATACTAGAAGCTTTTTTGTTCTAGTCGCTTTTAGCTTTATAAATAGGACAGCCCTGTTGTTTAAATTCATATACTGTACATGTACATGACATGTAAAACTGTATATCGTGCACATGAAAATGAATAGATTTCAATTCATGTTAAGCCGAACATCGTTGTTCTAGTTCTTACAGACTGTTTGATACTCTGTGTTTCTGGTAATTTTTATTTTATTTCTTTTAAATGTTTATTTCTATTTGTTTATTTATATTTGTTATAAATTTGTTGGAAAAGTTATACCCAACCTGGCAATTTATTAATATATTTTCAGAATGGACGAGGAAGTGGGTTCACAAAGTTTAACATGCAGACGAAGAGATTGGAACGCTTGCCTCTGATCGATTTCAAACCACGTGACTACGGGTTAGAGAATCAAAAGTTCGGCTTTGAAGTTGGACCTGCATGTTTTCACACGCAGAAACTTGATATGACGTTTATGTTGTAAGCATTAGCTAGAAATATAGGCCTATTGAAAGATTAAGGTATACTACATTGTTGAACTTCACAGTAGTAATGAATTTTAATGAAAAATAACGAATAATAATAAAATGAACAATAATAATAATAATGAATAATATTGACATCATTAACTAGCTAGACTAAGTAATTACGGACGTGTAGGAGAAACATAAAACTTCTTGTTCTTCTTTAAGAATTCGACCAGCTTATTTAAATTTTGAATATTGGTACATTTAATATTTAAACTTGTATCCGATACTACCTCGCATTAGACTATGACAACCTTTACGTTTAGAGTAGATCACTTGCTAATTACTTTAGGATTTTGTTTCAACGTATTCCAGAATACCACTGCCAATTTTATTTTGTGAGAACTTACCATTTTTTATTATTTAATCATTATTCTGATGACTTATAATTATTGTGTAGCATTGTAATTTATATTGCGCAATAATCTGTGCTTGGTGTATCGCAGTAAATTAATTGACGGGAAACGAAAATTTATAAATAATTAAATTTAACTTTAGGATATATACATGTATTTATAGGACATTGTAAACCTCTGTACTTGACTCTGATCCAAGAATTAATTGACATTTGACGGTATAAACGTGTGCATTCTTCTTTATTTAGAACTGAATGTTACATTCAGTTCTGTAAAGAGCAATCCCAGGAAGAGCAATTGCGTCCTAAACTAAATCATGATTGACTTTCTGGCGTGACATATTCGTTAAATGACTTAGCTCTAATTGTCGTTAGTTGACAAGCTGCCCACAGGTTACTTGTGCATTTTGTTTAATTGCCATGATGCGCTGAGATGAAATGTCACGCATCAAGTCGTATTAAAGTTTAGTTATTGAGTTCTTTGTGATATAATAAACAAACTTAGTTAATTTCAAATAATTTATCTCTAACTCTCTCTCTCTCTCCCGCTCTCTCTCTGATATTTTGCAAGTCTGAAATCCAAGATACAGATTTTTACTAATCAACTTTATCTTTTAGAGAAATTCAATAAATCAGTCGCTTAGATTCAACCTAATAAATGCAAAGGAATTTACGTATCACTAAAAGTCTATCACTCACAAGACTCAATACAGACCGGCTGGTGTCCTGCCATCGAATTAACTGATAGTCGTCTGTAGTATCGCCTATTTCCGGATCATTTTCTTGTTGCTCTGTGTTGAGTGCGGTAAAAAGCCTTTAACATGAGCTTCACGCTCTGACGTCTCGATGCTCGTGTTCTATTTGTAACGCAAGAGGCCGGCTAGATCTGCTCGGCTGCTTTGTGTTTATAAATCAGTATCAACTAACTAAGCCAATCAACAGGGATTGGCTGAAGACTTTACCGGGCGGGCGCGCTCCTGCAAAATTTATTGTGACAAAGAGCAACGTAAAGTGTACGATAAAATACATGTATAGTCTACGTGCCGACTGTCGATCATGAAGCTATACGTCCAATATACGTTGTGTAGTATATGTGCATGGTCTAGTGTATGTGCATGATGTACTGTATGTGTATGATGCAGTATATGTGTAAGATGCAGTGTATGATGCAGTGTATCTGTATGATGTAGTGTATGTGTGTGATGCAGTGTATGTGTATGATGTAGTGTATGTGTATGATGCAGTGTATGTGTATGATGCAGTGTATGTGTATGATGTAGTGTATGCGTATGATGCAGTGTATGTGTATGATGCAGTGTATGTGTATGATGCAGTGTATGTGCATGATGCAGTGTATGTGCATGATGCAGTGTATGTGCATGATGTAGTGTATGTTTATGATGCAATGTGTGTATCATAGCATATCTTATATAAATAAGTATATATATATACTTGTATATATAAATAAATATATATATATATATATACATGTATATGCAGTACATACACTTATGTACATTGTATATATTATATAAAATTATGCACTGTATTTTGTGTATATACGAATATTCACTTATCCATTGCCTCGTGTACTCTGCGGTACACACGTACATTTATCCACGTAAAGCTTTGTAACAACATGCGGAAGTCTGAAGACGTGTCTCCGTGCTGTAATGCTTTGCGAAGCCTCTATAAAATAAAGCCCACTTGTGAAGTTAAGTCAACTCAGCAAGGCATGTACCTTCAACTGCTTCAGTCAGCAAGGCATGCACCTTCAACTGCTTCAGTCAGCAAGGCATGTACCTTCAGCTGCTTCAGTCAGCAAGGCATGTACCTTCAGTGGATCGACGAGGCCTTCTTAAGAGAAAAATGTGATTTGATAAAACGATTTCAAATTGCATCCTTGTAACATAATCAATAATGAAATGCATACTAAGTGAATGCCGATTAGATTCAAATACGATACTTTCTGATTTCTTAGATATTTGATTGTCTTATATTAAAAAATGTTTTATGTAACCATGATAATTGCTGATGTAATAGTCTTCCTGTAGGCTGCGGGCACTGTTTAAGCCTACGCATAGCCTATCTTTTTATGAATCTCGCAGCCTAAAATTCTTTAAGCAGTAATTAAATGATATGATTGAATTTAATAATTACTAATTCTATATTTCTTGTAATAATTATGACATGATATGACATAATTAATTAATTCGATAATTCTCTAAGTCAATAATTATAAGCGAATGACTTAACGATTGAATTTTAATGTTAAAAGCTATTCCACCTAAATTTAATTATAGTATGACTGTTCTACCAAAATTAACTGAAATAATTAGCCATAATTAGCGTCATAATTCCTTAGGCCCTATGTTACACTTTTCCCAAGATACATTGAAGAATAGACCAACAGTATAAAAAAGTTGTTGTAATAGTAGACAAAGCTAGATCTGAAAAAGGCTAAAAAAAACATCTAAAATGTCATATATTTTAAAAGCTTAGATTTAATTAAGGTGCTTGTCAGGCCTCTAATTTAAGGTTTAGGCCTACTTGTGTTGATCGATTGAGTGCTCCTTCTAGAACATGAAAACATATTAGAAATAGAACTCTTTACCTTGAACCTTCTTTTTAACAAACACTGGTGTGAGAGATACTGAACTTTGGTAAATATATACTTGAGCTCTGTAAAATATTAGTCTTAGTTTAAGTGCAGATTTACCGGGATTTCTGAAGAAGTTGATTGAAATACTTTCATCGAATCTCGTTTCACCTTAAAATGCAACAGTGAAGTGACGAATGAGTTTACGCTAGGAATACTTTGTTCAGGATGAATAAAGAACACTTTATTCAGGATGAATTCGGTGAATAAGTGAATAAGAGAGAGAATAAATTCATCGTAAAAATTGTTAAAATTGGAAAAATCATTTCAGGAAAGTGTTTTGTTTTGTAGCTCCTGTCGTAGCGTCTTACTCCTGTATCCGACAAGACATCTGTCCTAATTACCGCTTAATTACTCAAACCATCACTCGTTAGGTACGATAGCCAATTGAATTCAGCAAGTTGGTCGCTAAATTAATTGCATTTCTTCGTAGAAGGAAAAGCATTCTCTGTTTGCTTGTGCGGTCAAAACAGTGCAGCATAGTTGTGGTATTCTTAAGCAGAAATTACTTTTTGCAGAATGATAATAATGAAAAATACAACTTTGTAAACGAACATTTATCAGTAAGCCCATTGGCGTAACCACTGGGGGGGGGGACAGGGGGGACACGTTCCCCCAGAATTTAGAGGGGGACATGCATGCAAATGTCCCCCTCTGAATTTAGGCTCAAATATATATACTTTATATAAGAAATTTTGTGTGCTTTCAATGTCGCTCAATAACTGCATATATTACTAGCATTTATAGAGCCGTGCTGTAGATCGATTGGTAAACTGATACGCTTCCATGATATTGATTAATGACATAGCAGTAGTTATACTGTGTATGCACGGCCATAGACTCCTATATGCTGTCACATACTATATATAGGAGACTATAGGGCTGAGCGACCGAAGTTAAGTGAGTGTGACGAAACATGGAAGAGTGCCAACTTGCCGATCTAAGCGGGATGAAACTATCGAGGACTATCTAGAGTTTGCGGCTGCTTAGGCCTATTGTATCTTGAGAGGTCAACTTATCAACCATCGGTAGATGCTCTGAAAAATGTGCATAAAAGTTTAGCTTATGGAGTTTTTTCACTATAAATTCATAGATTGTAAACCAAGTTCTGCATAATTGCATCATGGATAAATTTCTGTTAAAGATCAAGAAACCACGTCTGGTAAGACTTGATGTATTACTAATTTTGATTGAAAGTTGTAAATTTATGCAATTTCATAGTATCATTCAGAGTTTTGTTAGAAAATCTCGAGCAATTTGCGCACGGCGCTGCGTCTACCGTGCAGAGCAAGGCGACTGCCAGTGGATCGATTTCTGAAAGGCAAAAGCTGGTAAAGCTAATGTTAACGTCAGTTTCCTCACTCAAAAGCGATGTCAGTGACGGGCTAGCCCAGGATTTGAACCCCTCATATACTGATCCGCGGTCTAGTATTTTATCGACATCGCCACTGGCTCCAGCCAGTAGTTGTACTGTGTATGCTAGTGTAGCTAAGTTCCCTGCCCCCCCCCCCTTAACCACTGCTCTTACATACATATTTACACATAGAAATTGCCATAAAAACAATGAAAATATAGTTTAAATTTTTTTATCGGCGGGCCTAAGGGGGGAGGCTCTCGCCACACCGTGGATACGCCAATGATTGTATCCCCCCCAGATTTTCGGTCGTGGTGCGCCTATGAGTAAGCCATTATTTTGGTTTATAGAAGTCATATGAATATACGTTGTATGAGTATCTTATAATATTGGCCTATACTGAATATTTCTATTCAGACATCATTGTATAATCAAGAGATGTCTCAAGTTAACAAATAACATTGATTGCCTCAATAATTAGACAATACTTACTTAAATATACTGCATATTGAAACAGACACAAAAATATCTCTTCTTTTGAAATCCTAAAGTAAATCGTTGTTTTAGCCTTTACAGTTAAAATAATGAAGAGTTTATAAAAGAAGAAAGTGTAAAATCATATGGACAGTTCGATTTCTTTGAGCTGCTGGTCGATGCATTGATTGAGACTGATGGGACTCAGGAGGATGGAGGGATTTCCTCGATCCTCAGGGGATGGGAATAGAGTCTACGACAGGTGATATTGATATGCACCGTGCATAGGGTAGCACAATGCAGTTGTCTCTTGTAATTGCATATTTGATAGAAATCGTTCCAAAAAACCGTGTCCTAACAACTTGAGATGGAGATTTAGCTTCTCATTGAGGATACAGTGGTTAATTGAATAATACATGCATAAATCAATCAATTATTATTTATTAATTATTAATATTTATATATCATCGATACAATTTTCTATTATGAAATTCAAATAGTGGATAATATTCATTCTATTATGAAATTCAAATAGCGGCATGATATTCCTGAAAGTGTAATGAGAATTGGATAGAAAATAATTGAAGATATATTGACAATTAATATATTATGAAATTTGGTAAGTCTTACGACGAAGTTGGTAAGATACAACTATTAATAATTTTTTATATACTCAGATCAACTCGTATGTGGACTTGAAGAGAAAAAGGAAGATAGAGAAAGCGGAGGCGTTATATACCATGACCCTGCCAGTGAGCAGTGAACTAAGAGAGAGAGAGAGAGAGAGAGAGAATACTCAGAATGATTTTCTACCAAATGTCTTATATTACTACATTTAAACTGAAACAACCAGTGTGACGAAGTCTTTATGTTTTGAAAAGGAAACTTGATAAAAATTTAGCGCAATCTCCGCTTAGCCTATTACTGAGCGCGGTAATGGACAGTTGGTAGAAGATAAACAGAACAATCCGTTTCATATATGATTTCTATTGAATACCTTCACAATTCCCTAATAACTAAAATTAGCTTATTGTATTTATAAATATGTTGTTCTAGCATAACTACACGATGTTTCTTAATAACTATGCCAAAAAGTGACTTCGTCATAATTTGAATTCAAATCAATCAATCAATTATAATGATATTATATCGAATAGCCAGAATGAATGAGAGCTAAAAATCAATTCCGTCTTCAACTGACAAGAAGTATTTTGACCCATTGATTGAATTTGAACAGATTTATTAAAGCAGTTCCCTGCAATAGAATATTGAAAATGTCAGAGAAAATACGACTGTCATATCGCAGTCATGATAAAAATATTTTTATAGTCAAAATCATACGATACGAATAAGCGATTGGCTGAGATGGGTTTATGACTGCTACGTCAGAGGCTGGAAGTTCCAATCCCACAGAATGACAGGGACCCTAGCTTATAGTAACCTTAACGTACTGAAATTTAGTTGGAGTTAGTACAATTACCGTCAGGCAATATTATAGAAATTATAAAATGCATTCTTACAATTATAGTCCGTGGCTATAGGACATAAGAGCGCTATGTTGTTGAAACCAAGAAGCAAGGAAAAGTGTTCAAAAGCACCGATTTCAGCATTACATGTAATACATTTTGACTTAGTATCTTAAGGTGAATGCAGATTTGACAGAGTTGCAGTGACAGATCACTAACTATTAAATGACAATGAAGAGTACTATAGAAACAGTCCTGAGAGTACTAAATAAGCAATAATGAGAGTACTATATAACAGTACTGATATCCCAATATAAATAGTACTGGGAGTTATATACAAACAGTACTGAGAGTACTATATAACAGTACTGGAAGTACTACATAAACAGTACTTAGAGCCCTATATAAACAGTACTGATAGACCAATATAAACAGTACTTAGAGCCTTATATAAACAGTTCTGAGAGTACTACATAAACAGTTCTGAGAGTACTACATAAACAGTTCTGAGAGTACTATATAAACAGTTCTAAGAGTACTATATAAACAGTACTGTGAGTACTATATAAACAGTTCTGAGAGTACTACATAAACAGTACTGAGAGTACTATATAACAGTACTGAGAGTACTATATAACAGTACTGACAGTACTATATAACAGTACTGTGAGTACTATATAACAGTTCTGAGAGTACTATATAACAGTACTGTGAGTATCATACAAACAGTACTGAGAGTACTATATAAATAGCAATGAGAGAGTTATCTTAGTAAAAATGAAGAGTTCTTTCACAGTAAGCTGCAGACTACTACAATAAAAGTGCTCTGAATTTTTTTGCTCCTTCAATCGATGATGATGATGATGATGATGATGCTTATGATGCTTTGATGTTGATGAGTAGTTAAAACGCATCACTTTTGAAAGTGTACATAGCGTGATTTAGAATCCAGTGTCTGTTTATTCATGTCACCAGCGCTTGTTTCCACAGCCATGGAGGTTAATCTAATATCTGTAATATGTCCTGGAACCTGGAACTGTAATTTAACATTCTTAAAACAGAGAATCTTGGTTACTTACTCCTTAATGCTTCAACTAATTTCCATGCCATTAACCCATACAGTTAACCGTCGAGTTTTTCGCAGCAATCATTGCAGCCTATGATGAATCCATCACGTTCCATTCACTAAGCGTCAATGTATTTCTGCTGCATTAGAAACGATGCCTCCTGATTATCTTCGACATCCGAATCAGGTGTCTCACCATTGCTCAGCAGCCTCTCTGATGCACTACCTCCATTCAACACGGTCTCGTTCATGCTGCCAGAGTGAACGTGATTCGAGTCGGTATCTAATATTGTACTCGCGTTTATCGAATTTCTATAATCGTCTGTTTGCTCGTTCTCTGCTATTAGCGGTTCTGCGGATCTTGCACAAGGCTGCGCAGGGGCGGGGGCTGACCGAGCGGTTTCATTGCAAGACATGGTTTCCATGGCAGCGCACGTGCCTGCGACCGGAATGTTGACGAACCCACCCGCACCTGCCTGACAGGTTATCAGCTGTATGAACACGCGTCGAAACCTCTTGTTGAACACGATGTAGATGACGAAGTTACCGGCAGAGTTGACCACCACCATCAGGTTACAGATACACCGGAAGTAGAATTGAAATCCTCCGCAGCAGCGAGACTGTGCATTAAGGACATTCCAGAAGATCTGATTGAGGAAGGGTGGAGTCTGGCAGCAGAGGAACACGATAATGATGACGACGAGGACGAGGGTGACCCCGCTGTCCTGCTGCTGTTGGTGTCGAGAGCTCTGCATGAGAGCGCGCTTAGCCCTCAGGGCAGAGAGGGCGCGGATTAGTCGAAAGTTTAGCCAACTCAGAGCCACGAAGGGCAACAACAGCAGAAAGATTGTGTAGCAGACATTCTGATATAAGATCAAATAAATTTTGTGATTTTTATATATCTCATCAATCACGTATCTCTCCTCGAATTTTACTATCACCGGCCCGTCGTCGGATTGCTCTCGAATGATTTCCAGTCGACCTTCGATGAAACGAGGTAGATTATAGATTAGACACAGTACCAAAACTATACCGAGCTGCCATCTAGCCTGACCCACCGTGCAAAGCCTAGCTGCCTGATAGGGCCTACACACGGCTATGTACCTATTTACCGCCACTAGTATGGTAACCCACACGGTGGCTGTCTGAGTTGTGAATGCAACGGGTAGTACGTAAACCAAAACCAAGGGGTAGCCAAAGTCGGTGTACCATCGAGCCGGCCAGCCGGTGTAGTCGATTAGTTTGGGGAGGGTATAGATGAAGAAAGCCGTTATCAGCAGAAGAATGTCTATCACCGTCAGACTCTGAAGAAGAAATGAAGTCGACGTTTTCATGGCATCACGCCAGAAGACGAGGAAGGCGACGAGATTTGCCGCAATACCAGCAAGAGCGATTGGTCCCAGGAGAACCGTGTAGACTATGAAGAGATAGAGGGAACATGAAGAAGAGGAAATTGGGCAAAAGTCATCGTCGCTTGAACTGCTGTTGCAGAATCCAACACTGCAGTTTGACGAATTAGAGACGTTAATTAGATGATGAGACGCAATATCGCTGTTAGAAATAGGACTAAACTTCTCGTGGACTTCTGGATCGTTCATTGTTTTATTTAGTCAGTCGACTATGCGTGAGTATTATAATAGTTAGTCGTCTCTTTCGCTGACTAGATCATACATTGAGACCTCTCATAACACATGAATCTGAAAGATTAAGAAAATGAACAGTTATAATACGATAAAATACAAAACAGGTGATAAATGAAAACCCTTTAACCTAGGTTACAAACTTATTAGTTATATTCTTCTTTGCATATTTAGTAAATAATAATAGTGTATTTCGTAAGATGTTGGAAAAACTGTTGAAAATTAAATATAACATCTTTATTATTATTATTATTTATTTATCATAAGCATGTCACAAACATACATGTAGACTTTACAATTATACACAAAGAGCATCAGCGCATGAACGGAGATAAAGGCCACAAATGGCACTTACATATTCCGAATTTAAAAGCAGAGGGAAGTATTCATATTAAATATACACAAAGGTACATTTAGCAAGTTCAAATATTAAAATGATTAGGATATGGCACAATTGAACATCATAAATCTTCTACAGGTACATGTATGATATTCATCTTCTGGCAAACCGTTAATTATTCAATGAAATCTTTTCAGTTAATATAATTCAAATATTTCTTTCCGGTTAGTAACATAGCAACAAGTGTGAGCAACATTAGCTCACTTTTATTAATTTGGAATTAGGCTAAATGTAATAGGGGTATATGCTACACATAAAATAGATCAACTCAATAAATTGTGATAATAGCATTTTGGAAGTAAATTTGATCAGTCACATTTGCAGATTAGCATTCTGCAAAGTTAGTCTTCAATTTTGTCTCGAAATTAAAGATTAATGTGAAGATATGGTATGGCTTTTAGGTAGACGTATTGAAACATTTAGCCTAGAGATTGTTCTTTAAACATCAATAACTAAATTTAGCTCCAGATGGGGTTTTCAGAAATCGTGGAATTAGAATAAAATTGAGCCTCTAAGTGTAATACATATAGGTATGTGCCTACATGGAAGGTTAGAAAGACTTACTTCATATCTAAAAATTCAGAATTTGATTTCATATTTCTTCTTAAATGCCTATTTCAAGGACTGATGATGAACTCTTGCGCCAATTAAAAATATTTCAAGGAAAGCTAATCTACATGTAATTCGAGGCAATAAATTTAGTCTTCACGGTTTTATTCAAAAGTGTTCCGGGATCTGTGAGAATTAACCTACTAAATCTCAACGTTAGAGAGGTTAAGCCAAGCTCTTAATCGTTCAGTGATAATGTAGATGTTAATTACTTTTGCTGAGGTATTCAACATGATGTAGCAAGCCCAAGACAACTCACACAGGCTCTCTCAGCAGATAAAATGGGTGGAAATAAAGAAACAGACCCAAAAATTATGATTTGTAGTAGAAATCTTATTTTTCAATTTTTGATAGACTGTACTGACCAATACTTTAATAGAGCACGAATCTCTTCTTCAATCCAATCATTTCCTATAAATAAAAATAAACCGGATTTATAGACAACGGATGGTCGGATAGTTGGAATCGATAGAGGGAATTAGCGAGAACGGTGTAAGGACTTTATCCCGGGAAACCAATGGGACTTTCATCGATCCAATGCACGGACTTTATAAAACCGATAAGCTTTCTGACTTGACATATAGTTTGTTCAATAGCAGGTTATTCAGCTAAGTAAGCTAAATTCAAATACTTACACTAAATATTTACATTTATACGTGTAGCAATATATATGCATGCACATATACGTATCAGTCTATCTATCATAAGTAATGTAATACATTAGAGAGATAAATTATGTAAGAAAGGATAGAGATATGCTATTGTTTGATAAAACATTTTTCATTAGATACAAAGAGAATTTTGAAGGATAGAGGAAATTGGAAGAGCTATATTCCATAAATCGTCATCTAAAAGCAGTAAAATGAAAGAGTGTAAATTTCATTCACGCTTTCTTTCACTCACAGAAAAACTAAAATGAGCAAAAGAGAATAAACTAAGCGAGTATTTATGTATCTATTAAGTCTCTTCAATATGGTTTAAGGTGTAGCGCCATTAGGGTGTGCGGGTATTGATGAATCCCGTAAGAAATCCATCTTGCCATCATTCTGTCACTTGACAGTTTCATCTTGAAGAGTTCTATCATATCGATAGCGGTTGATGCATAATTTATGGCCGTGCTATGAAACAGATTGCGTGCCCCATTGAAGACGCCACGGAGGTCAAACTGAGAAATAAGACGGATAGGATTCGAAGGCTCCGGGTGGAACGAGACGAGGGATGAAATAAAGCAGATGTTCCATAAACAATTTACTAAATTCAATCCAATGCAGTTAGGATTTAACAACGCTAAAGCGAAACGTTAGTTTTTATGTCACAAGTGCAGTGTCGGAGGACTGACGGTGTTTCGAATCAGTGTCGTCTTGTTTATTAGGCAAAGCTGCCACTAAATCGGCCATTATCCTATAGAATCGATTTATCATACGGTTTTAGGATGGAAGGTAGGCCTAATATTTTGTCTCTGTTACAAAAGTAAAAAATACAGATAAATATATTAATAAATAATATATATTAAATAAAATACATACATGCATGTACTGAACGTGATTCAACTGTGGAACTCAAATTTAAAATTCTGAGTTCAGAAAAGTAAAAAATATAAAATAATAAAGTTACTTTAAGCTACAAAATTAAATTCCAGAGAACTATTTTAATTAGGCCTACAGTAGGGCATCACTATACTGATAACTGAATCTGCGATAGTATAAATAAACAAACTGGTTACTCTATCTGAATGTATAAAAAATTGATATGTCATTATGTAACTACGTAACTTTAAGACATCTGTTAGTTTTTATTGCAATATTGGATGAAAATTTTGTATTATTTTGATTCACTATTGGCGTTGGTTATATTTTTCCTAATACTTCGTTATTAATGGAAACCAAGTATTGGTGGAATCGATAGGCCTTAGGTGGAATCGATTATTCTGTATAATTCTGTGAAATGTACTATTTATGGTGATGCTCACAGGGTTGCATAACCCTTTTGGCGTGCCTAATAAAATATAAAAATTAGTGCCATTAATATGCTAGGATCTATAGATGGCCATATATGAGTTTCTAGAGATTAATCTCAGAGGATACAGCAAACTATAAGCTTGCCATAGATGGTTTGAAATTTGATTTATCAACAAACACTAAAGAATAAATAAAATAATAAAATAAAATAAATAAATAAATAAATAAAGACAGTGATTTCTATTCAATTTACAAAACTCAATTACCGTCAAACTATTGAAATATGTCGATCATGGAGAGTAGCATTATATGTAAGCTTGGTCACAAAATTTGTCATAATTAGCATATTATTTATAGAAAAATTGTAACATATTAGCAGGTTTTATTTTGAAATCTTGGTTTAATTTTTACGTCTTTAATTGCCCTCAGCTGCACAAAAACAGTTAATCGTACATTAACTTCATCAACTTATGCAGTAGTTGTTTCTGAAAAACAACTTCAGGTGCCAGTTTATTCTTAAGTGACCCTTTTTAAATAAAGAGATGAGCAAAACTTAATATTTTGAGCTCTATAAGTAAAATTCACATTAAATAATAACTACACACTTTATCCGTAATTACAGCTGTTCGTTACCAGAGATTTAAACTTTATATTTTGAGAAATATTTCAATCCTTCTCTTTCTTTATTCGTATAAGCATGATATTATATCTTTAAAGTACTTCAGGATGCATGTATTTCGATCTTCTTAAACGAGAAGATTATTCCATAGGAAACGTCGTATCCGCCAGAAACACAAACGTCTTGGTAATTTATTATTTCTCACTAGATAAAGAAAGAAGCACCAGGAGCATCTGCAAAAGCTTAAAGTTTTTTAGGTCTTTTAAAATATTATAATTACTTCTTTTTGTATAATAGTAATACATACACAGTCAATCAAAATACTGACAGCTTTCTACATAAATAAAATCTAGATCTGACATTTCTTTCACTTATAGTTTGCGGTAAAAATGTAATGATAACTATTTAAATAGTTTGAGGAAAAGTTGCAAACGCAGGTCTACAAGAATATAAAGACATACGGTTAGTATTAGAGATGGAATTTTATGAATTTCCAGAGTTCGGGTTCGGTTCGTTGAAAATGAAGGTTCGATTCGGTTCGGGTTCGGTTAGCAGTTGACAATTTGAGAGTTCGGTTCGGTTTGTTGAAAATGAAAGTTCGGTTCGGTTCGGGTTCGGTTCTAGCAAGGGTGCGGATTCGGTTCGGGTTCGGCTTGCTTTCCAACTCACAGGAATTCGATTCGAGTTCGAAATGGTTTGGTTTATATTGCAATTGTTTAACATTACTTATAATAATCATGTTTTTATATTTAATGTTGTTAATAATAACGTTGTTAATTTAATGTTAAAATAATCATGTTTCTATATTTTTGTTGTTATTTTACATTATAATTCCGCTTTTCTCTTCATGTCCACATATGAGTGGATCTTAAAATCATCTAACATTCCTGATCTTGGTCTGCCTCTGCCTCTTTTTCATTCCATTTTGCCTTCTATGACCTTTTCAATAGACTGTTCCCTCTTAGAATGTGTCCTATCCAACTCTTCTTCCTATTTCTTAATACATTTATCAACTGTGTATTTTTACCAACTCTCTCCAGAACTTCCTCATTTGTAGCCTTTTGAGTCCAACTAATCCTTTCAATACTTCTCCATATCCATATTTCCAATGCCTCCGGTTTCCTGATATTTTCTTTCCTTGATGTCCATGATTCACATCCATATAATAGCGTGGTCCATACGAAAGTTTTCGCTATCTTTATCTTAGTGTCTTTCTTTAGTCTTCTTATTAAAAGTTCTTTCTTATTACTATCGAAGGCTTCTTTTGCATTTGCAATGCTACTATATATTTCAGTCTCACATTTCCCATGATCTGTTATAGTATGACGTAAATATTTGAAAATCCTTACCTCTTCCAATTTCATAACATATATTGTAATATTGATTTCACCTCTATTCTGGGATTCTCTCATCATTTTTGTCTCATTGACGTTAATCTGCATTCCATATTTTAATGCCGTATCATTCAGACTATCCATTAACTTCTGTAGGCCCGTCTTGCTTCCCGCTACCATTCCTTTATACCGCTACCATTTTCAAATTTGTGTCGGAACCAGCCTTACCTGAATATATGCTGTTAGATACTGTAAGACATGTAAATTCAGAAACTAATGTATATTTGTATTGTTCTTATTATCTTTGTTTAATGTCAGGCTGGTGAAGAAGAAAGGAACTCCAAGAATTTGGTTCAGTTCGGTTTGAACGAAGTCTGGGTTCGATTCGGGTTCGGCCAGAGTCTGGGTTCGGGTTCGGTTCGGGTTCGGTCAGAGTCTGGGTTCGAGTTCGGTTCGGTTCGGTCAAAATTATAGATTTTAGGGTTCGGTTCGGGTTCGGTTCGATTCCCATCTTTAGTTAGTATATGATTCCATCTTGCGTTTATTGAGTATTCAATACAATTAATTAATCACGTAAACACATTTCGTGCTTGTTGGATTACTGTTGTTGAGTGTTTTCCTAATAGAACAAAGGACCGATAGCGATGAAAATTTCAGCGTTGTGTCTTATATACTGAAGAATTGACCAACCCCTTAACTTCACATGTAGTAATAGGAGACTAAGCAAAAACTGAGTAAGGCAATGGGAAACTATCTATGAATCCTTATTTCCTAAGTTATATGGGGCCAAGAAAATGGTATGTAACAATAAGAATGAGTATTGCTAGACGATTTAAAGTTCTATATAGACATGAAGAGGAAAACAGAAGACAGAGAAGAGTGGAGGCATTATATACCATGGACCTGCCGGTACATTAACAAGTTAAATTGTATATCTATGAGTGCTCTATATGGACTGTGAAAGCTAACTCTGAGTATGGATATATGCATTTGGTCTGCTACTTCACAGAGCACTTGAGAGAGAGAGAGAGAAAGAGAGAGAAAGACAGAGACAGAGAGAGAGAGAGAGGGAGTGAGAGAGAGAGATTAAATAGTGAGGCAGCTGATATATGAAGTATTTTAAATTTTTCTGAGAAATTCATCCATATGAACGTTAAAAATGAAGACTTTCTGGGATTCAATTACACGATAGACACAAGCAGTACCACTGTCTAGAGTAGAGTTATTAGCCTCCCAGTGATTGCAAAGGTCGATGGAAATGTTGCAAGATGTGCTAGAGGAAGCGGGAATGCGGATTAGTGGTGGACTTCTAAAGATTTGATATCTTGAGTCAGCATTGAATACACGAAGAATGTGAATATTCTATCGTAGTAAAATGTACATGAACATAAATAAATAAATAACAAGAATTAGAGTGCTACAGTCATCAATGACAACATCGAGCACTATTGAGGCAATGAGACATAAGGCCTTCAACGTTAAGTATATATGTATAAGATTACGGCGATGTTAAATTAAAAGTGCGTACAAAGAAGGCTATTGTCTCAAACAGCACAATGTGTACCGTGTACCGTACACACACGCACATATACACACTCATATATACATGTGTACAGAATTTAACATTTTATACATCTATAAGCATTTATAAATATGCATAAGTGCATGCATAAAATACATGTAGGCTATATACTGTATATATTACACGTATATATGTATGCATATATATATATATAGGCCTACATAGGCTATATAGTCATAGAATATATATACTATTAAATATATATATATATATATTATATACATTGACGTCCCTGACATCATCCTTGTAGGAGGTAACGGACGTTAAACCTTTATTTTATATATATATATATATATATATATATATATATAAACACATATTTATATTTAGGTAATAGTAGGCCTATATATATTGACATATATAGCCTATATTTATATATATATATATACTGTATATATATATATATATATATATATATATATATATATATATATATATATACATGTATAATATCTTGCCGACAGCGTCACTGGCCTGAGCCAGTGGCGCTGTCGGCAAGATATTATACATATACATACAGATTTAAATATGAAGTATTAATACAGATACTCGGTCGCGGATCAGTATGTGCTGGTTTCAAATAGTGGGCTCGCCCGTCACTGACATCGCATGTAAAAAAGCAATGCCAGTGACTAGTGAGCCCAGGATTTGAGCCCCGCACATACTGATCCGCGGTCGAATATCTTACCGACTTCGCTACTGGCTCCAGTCTGTAGACGTATTACGGAAAGAGAATATATCCTAATGACTGCATATTTAAATCTGAAAAAGTGGCCGCCAGATGCTGCAATCAGAGCATTCAGTGCAGTGTAATTATTTGTTATATTAAATTCTGCTACGCTATTGAGTCAGTTACAAAATGATGAACGATTGGCAGCGAAAGAATTTATAAGATATTTATAATGCAAAACAAACAGTATTTCAAAATATTGTTCAAAAAGAGGACATTCAGTAAACTGAAATTCATTAAGACTGGCTCTACTGACACTGAAGTCGGGAATTTAAAAGAACTAGAAAGATATATTGATATTAATAAAACAGCAAGGCGATAAAGATGGGTGCTTATTAGAATCAGTTATTTATTGGTGTAATCTAATGTATGTTATTATTTATCTGAATTATTACACAGTGTTATTGCTGGCCTCGATCAAACACGTTGTACCACAGGTAATTGATAGTCTCAAAATTTTAGAACCATGTTATTACAATTTGTCATAAATAATTTATTTACTAATCTATTGCACCATAATTGTCCCACGAATCGATGTGCAGTCATTGCTCCTTCATATTTCTTACAATCAATCAATAAGAATTTTATTCCGGTTCCTCTCGCCATAGGGCAATGTCAAGGACGTCTCAGCAGACTCTGCAACAAGAGACGCCAAAGCACCACACGATGACGACTCCGTACACAAAGGTCGAAGAGAAATTTTTAAAAAACCATAGAAATAAAGCGAGAAAGCTACTGTTTGATAGTTTAGATACGATGGCCAGTAATTTGTTATAATTCGTCAAGATATGAGCTATTGATATGATTTCGCTGCTTTCTAAAAGATAATCTCCCACTGAAATATGCTCGATATATTATTAAACTATGGCAATACATAGATCTAGGCGACTTCAAAGTAGTACAGGAAAAGAAAAAGGAACTTCAGTATGCCCGCTTGAAATTACTCATCTTTTTCGTAGAGCTTGCCTGCCAATAAATTATTTACAGAACTGGATTCTAGTAATATACAGCCGGCATTGGTAACACTGAAGGCTTTGGATATAAAATACTCACCAAGCCTCCATTAATTCTCCCGAAATAAGCCGCAACTTCAATTTGTATTGTCATAAATTGCATTACAAAGACCGTCACGGAATATTGCATAATAGCATTCTTCCGTAACAAATGGGTTCCTCCTGGAATTCCCAATAGAGAGAAGGACGTTGCAATTTAAATCATTTAGTCGTAAATGAGTTAATAACTATACTAATAAACAAAACAGAAAAAGCAATATCCAGTATTCGAAGCAAAACTCAGTGTCTATATCCGCAAAGGAAAAAATTAGTCAGAAGTGGTCGGATTTAATATTTTTACAATCTTTTTATCGTGAAACTCTGTTATCAACTTTACCATACCTACGGTGGAAATATTTTTAAATCCGATCGTTGACTTCGACAGTAAATTATAACATTTTGAGCACTTCAAGCTCTCATGTATATCATATCAGTTACTGGCTCTTAACTAACATCTTCAGTTATTGTCAGACTGTTTTTTTCATTCAGATTAACCTAGGTTCTGTCTTTGAAATTTAGAAGGAAATTTTATTTATGTATAGTGCATATTTATATTTTTATGTCTTGCAAAACTTATTTGGAAAACCACGCGTAGCATGTTACTAACTGAAATACTTATTTATTTAATTTACTAAATAAATACTTATTTATTTTATTGATTCTCTAAATACCCATTTTTTATTCAGAAACTAGTGTTTTTGGGGTGCTGATTTCTCATTAATAGTAGTGCACAATATCATCAATATGAGAGTGAGAGCAAGGGTTCAATTTAAAATTACTATATAGCCTCAAAATAACAAGAATCGTACTACAGGCCTTTAAATAGAATCTTCGAAACTCTCTCTAGAATACTTCGCTCAAAACTGCTCAACTTTCCCTCGCTTCTATTTCGCTACTATTTACGTTAATAGCTTCCTTCTTTAATAAACTTTTACTACTTATTTGATTACCGATTGTTCGGGGGTGGCAAGGTCGTATTGACCTCAGATCTATAAAAGCGAGCAGCGATTGAAGAGGCCGACGACTCCGCTACTGGAGTCCAGTTTTATGTGGCCGTCATGCCTCAGTAGTGCACAATGAATTCCTATTCGTAAAGACTGACCACATATTGACCCGAAATGATTCAAATCTGATCCGTCTCCGGATGGCGACAATAAATTTTGAACCCGTGGACCCTTGAGTCTGCTCCAGAGTTAAGCTCTCAGCTGGGTGAGCCGTAAAATCCTCATAAGTAAAACACGTCACGCCATGTACTGTAGTTGAATTCATGGACTATTTGTCTACGTCATATAGCTATGCTGCATTTGTTTCTATTCGCAAGCCAAATAGTACGTGATGGCTAATTCACAAAGCGCCGGAGCTTTGCAGCTCAATTCCGGAAAAGAAAACATAATTTGTCATCCTTCTCTGGCTTTACAGAAAATGACAGGCGAATTAAAGACGTAAAAGTTGAAGCAAATATTTCACGTGCAAATCAATTTCTGTTAACTTAAAAGATCTTCGTGGACGCATTCATCCGATTTTGTTATGACAGAATTTAAATGTAAGATATAAGCCGTATAATTAACTGTGCACTTCATTATATTATCTCACGTCGGACTGGAAGCAATAATAAGTATGTTCGATGTTGTAACGGTTAATAGCTTAGCTACAATTGTTTGTTATACATTTAGCCATCAATCAAAAGTCACATTAAATCGACGAGAGGATTAGTATGCGCGAAACGCTTCTGGGTGGAGAGTTTTCCAGCTATTGGAAATCTGTCAAGATTTTCACAAATGCTGAAAATATTACGGGACATTGCGTGAGACATTTGCATCAACTGTCACGTTGAAACGGCAAGAGATGACAAAATTAATTTAAACAACAACGTGTTTAATATCGGCGCCGTAATAACAAATATATCACAGATTAATTGACATAGCAGAAAGATTCATTTCAAGTGAAAATGACTAATTCGTGAAGTCGCCTGTTTTCAAAACATGACCAGTTTTCCACGAATGACCTAAAATGAACGTTAGCTTGCGGTTATCGTTACAATAATCTCGCGGATTCCTGAAAATGATTAGTTGGGATGGATTAGGCCTCTAGGAGAAAGTATTTTTAAAAAATTCGGGAATATATAGAGCTTCGGTAATCAGTTTTCATGATTTATGTTGTTCTCATTAATAAGTGAGAAAGTTGATTCTGGAATTTGAGAATTGAACCTACCCTCTGACCTCCGGATGAAAAGATATGAGATTGATTAATTATTAAAGAGCAGGTCGCTATAAACCGAGACTCGAAGGTTTTCGATACAAAGCAAGATTGATGGATGCTTAAAGGCTTTGAATTTTTATTGCACCACTTGAAGTCAATCAAAAAGACACTATCAGATTAAACGCTTCAATGGTTTTGTCTGCAGAGTGGCATCTCTCTATCTAAAGTGTCGAGTGCGATTTAAAAGTGATTGGTTAAGATTAAGGTTGGGATTTGATTAAGAAAGCTAAAAGATGAGGAAATTAATGTGGGATTATAGGGATATCCTTTATTGAAGTAAATGCGAAACTAATTAAATAAAAATCACAGAGTGCTTAGTATTAGCTTTCTAAGTTATTAGCTAATATACATGTATATGCATGTATATATATATATATATATATATATATATATATATATGTGATATGATATTATATTATATATATATAAAACTATTATATATATATAAAACTATTATATATATATATATATATATATATATATATATATATATATAGTACACTCTTTCATTTGTACTGACTGTACATATTGAAGTATGTCTTAACTTATGTAGCATGTCTCAATAGCTTAAAGGTAATGTCATGAAGTTTTAAATGACCGATCCTGAGATGAATTGAACCCCCGCGAGTTCGAATCCCAGCCGCGCTGATGTGAGAGTATAATCTCACACATTCACTGGACTGGTTATACGAAAAGTGGTCTAAATTTCCTAACGGTTTAAACATGTGGTATTAAAGGTGATAGATATAAACATAGAATATCATTCCACTATAATCCGTGTTTATTTTACGGTACATATGCGCATATAGGGACCTACATGTAAGATTGCTTCAGTATCACAATTGATACTTTCAGGGACGATCCGTCTGAGATTCAAACCGACGACCTCCTGCATATCATATGTATGTATATGTATATATACACACCCCCAACATATATACGCAGGTGCAAGCGTACTGTCCATTCGGCCATCCAAACAATAAGATATATATATATAAATATATATATATATAATATATATATAATATATATATATATATACATGTATACATATATACGCGTATATATATACATATATATATATACATGTAGGCAATATATATATATATATATATATATATATATATATCAAATGTATATTTATTTATTTATAAGGAAACAGAGGCAGAGGTAGACCAAGATTATGTATGTTAGATGATTTAAAGATCCACTCATGTGGACATGAAGAGGAAAGCGGAAGACAGAGACGAGTGGAGGCATTATATACCGTGGACATGCCAGTAGGCAGTGCACTCAGAGAGAGATATATATATAATTATATATTCAATTATATGCATTATATCGTTATATGCATGTATATCGTCTTGTTCTTCTTCTTCTCTAAGTGCCGTGCCTGTTCCAAGCCTGGGCGGTCATGGTCATATTCCTCCATATGTCTCTGTTCATTGTTGCTCTGATCAACTCTGTTTCAGTTAACTGCATCCATTTGCTAAGAGTCTTAATGAACGTCATTCGTTATCGACCCTTGCATCTTTTTCCTTCTATTATTCCTGTCAAACGGTATTTTCAACTATTTTGTTCCGCATAATGTGTCCGAAAAATTTCATCTGTTGTCGTCGTATTCGATTCAAAAGATCACGACAAGTTGACATTCTTTGTTGAACATCTTCATTTTTAACGTGGTCTTTATAAGATATACGCAGCCTTCTTCTATAGAACCACATCTCTGTTGCCTCAAGTTTCGATTCCATTGCAGAAGAGATTGTCCAAACTTCACTTCCATATAACAATATTGGTTGAATATAGCATTGAAGAAGTCTCTTTTTGGTATCAATTGATAATTTGCGGCTTCTAAAAATCTTTGACATTCTGTTATATGCCTCCTTAGCCATGGCTATTCTTCTGTTTATTTCTTTGCACATTTCCCATTTTGATGAATAAGTAACCCTAAACATATGACTAATTCGACTTGTTTGACATTTTGACCTCTTACATTGATTAAGCATGGCTGTGGCATTTTTAGTTTGCTAACTGTCATACATTCTGTTTTCTTCATATTTATAGATAATCCACTAGTCTCACTATGATATATTACAATATCCAACATTTCTTGAAGTTTGTCTCGCGAGTCGGCAATAAGAACTATGTCATCAGCATAACGTATATTATTAAGATTGTATCCTCCAATTACTAATCCTTTTATTTCATTTATATTCCTCATTATATTTTCACTGTATAAGTTAAAAAGATCTGGTGACATTATACAGCCTTGCCATACTCCTCTCTTAATTTTGAAAAGTTACTATACTCGTTCTCATATCTCATTGCAGCTTCAGAGAGAATAACTGTAATAATATTTTCCAACGGATTGACTCTTACTAGAGAATCCCAGCCGTGTGAACACAGCCGCTGAACTAAACCATTGATTAGAATTATATTTAAAACGTCGCAATGGGTATGGCATAATACACATCTACGCATCAGTTCATTTACTCGACGGCTCTGATAATTCTCCGTTACAAGTAAAACGTTTGCGGATCGTGACAAGCCGTAGACAGTTTAGAGTATCGTGGATGAGATACTGGTTAAAACAAAGCCCGCGTCTCCTCAGGAAATTGTGAATTGATCTTATTGATTGCTGAGACTTTGCTGAGATTGTTTTTTATAGTCTCCATCGATACGAGCATAGAGTTGAGCATAGAGACGCTGCGTTTTCGGAAAATATTTCGATCTGAAAAAAATCTGCCCACTAAAATGATTAAAACTGTTCTATTCAGGTGCAGATGTAAAACTATACTCATTCAGATGTATTTTGAGCCACACAGACAATTTTTATCAATAGCATCAAATTGATAGACTTTAGTTGCAAAATATATAAAACCCTTCAACTGCTCTTTCTTTGCGACAGTGTCTTATAATTGCGATTCATAAATTTCGTGCTATCGGTAACTGCTTAACCGATTCCACGAGGATTATAAATCTTAGGTGAATAAAGATATCTATGAAAGCAGATACCTAAGCTATAATATGCCTGCAAGTACAGTTTAGGGTCCCCATGCTGAACCTTACAGAAGTTTTCCAGAGCACAGCAAAGGTCAAAGGCAAAACTGTCAAAATGTATTTCAGAAAGTATTATTGTATATTAGAGATCGGTTGAAAAGTATCACCGAGATAGCAAGCGAGGCCATTGATCGTAAGCGATACCATTGATCTTAAGCGATACCATTGATCTTAAGCCATACCATTGATCTTAAGCGATACCATTGATCTTAAGCGATACCATTGATCGTAAGCGATACCATTGATCTTAAGCCATACCATTGATCTTAAGCGATACCATTGATCGTAAGCGATACCATTGATCTTAAGCCATACCATTGATCTTAAGCGATACCATTGATCTTAAGCGATACCATTGATCTTAAGCCATACCATTGATCTTAAGCGATACCGTTGATCTTAAGCGATACCATTGATCGTAAGCGATACCATTGATCTTAAGCCATACCATTGATCTTAAGCCATACCATTGATCTTAAGCGATACCATTGATCTTAAGATACCATTGATCGTAAGCGATACCATTGATCTTAAGCCATACCATTGATCTTAAGCCATACCATTGATCTTAAGCCATACCATTGATCTTAAGCCATACCATTGATCTTAAGCGATACCATTGATCTTAAGCCATACCATTGATCTTAAGCGATACCATTGATCTTAAGCGATACCATTGATCGTAAGCGATACCATTGATCTTAAGCCATACCATTGATCTTAAGCGATACCATTGATCGTAAGCGATACCATTGATCTTAAGCCATACCATTGATCTTAAGCGATACCATTGATCTTAAGCCATACCATTAATCTTACGCGAAACAGATGATCTCAAAAGTCAGTTATATTTTACTCTGTGGTGTTAATAAAGGATCAGCGAAATTCGCAAATGGCGATGTTATGACGATGTTAATAGTTTCAAGCGAAATGTCGTAGGATGACATTTACGGAAGTTGTCAACTAGTTAAGATATAACGGGTTTATACTTAAATACTAAGCTCAGCTTAGTCTGTATTTTCTATTGAATTCTGTAGAATCGAAAGCAATGCGGTGTATTTCATTTAATACGTTATATATTGGGCGAGCTCAACGTTCTAGTAATTTACTTAAAGAACACAAATTTGTCACTTACGAAATGATACTTATTTTCTTTTAGCTTCTGAAAGATATTTATAAAAAAGGGTTGAGATATTACTGTTAATGCTGCTTTATAATCTGTTCGTTGCTTTACATATCTTCTCTCTATTCACATATATGAAGTTACATTAATCAATTTCCTGGAGCTTATTTTTCAGTGAAATCAAGAAATAATGCGTCGAATAATTGGCATTGTCTACTACCTAAACGTTAAACTGCACGTATGAGCCTGACGTAATCCGACCACTAAACTCATAAATGTATGATTTAGACCCATAGTTGGATATCGATAGAGTAAATCATTCAGCAAAGGATAAACCTGAAAACCGGAGGATATTTTAATATAGGCCCTAGTCTAATGTGGCGTTAGTTGGACAAGACAAGCTATGCTGACGTTGACAGGCCATCAAGTGAGATACGCGGCCTGGGTTCAGTTTTTCATCAGAGGAAATGTCGAGGCTTCATCAGCGAGCTTTACGTTACGCCGTGACTATATTTTATAGGTCGATATACTCCTTGGAATAAATTAATATTTACCGGATGTGGTTTACGTCGCGCTATTTTGATCAAACATGAAAGGACCACAGCGATTAATCAACAAGCTCTGATAGTAAAATAGTTTGGTTTTTTTAAACGATATATAGTTTTGTATTTCATTAAATTTCTTAGCATTACAAGTTTCCTAGTTGTATCTAATGTTAAAGTAATAAAGTAGTATTCATAGGATATTTTAGGGTAACAAAGTAATAAGGGGCGCATTACACTTTATACGTTTCTTGTTATCAGTCGCACGAATTTAAAGGCGAGCAACAAGTGACTTTGCACACGTAACGTAGCTTGGTAATTTTTTTTAAATCTTTGTACACGTAGCTTGGTAGGCCTTCTTTAGATACATAGATACTACTAGGCCTGGTTTAGGTACATAAAAATAGTAAGTTAAAAGCATAGCATGAGTTACATGCACGTAATATACATAGTAGCAGTATTATGTAAGTATCGTGGTAAATATTGCATGACAATACGTGTATGCCAAATTTTAGATTATAGCTTAGAAATGTAAGGAAAATGTCAGTGCATTCAGGGTAAAAATATCTACAAAAGTCATGACAGACAGTGTAATGATGGTTTGATGGTAAATTTTTACTAAAATGTTGGATATGATGAATGGCATAAGTCTTAATTTGTAAGGACAAAAGTTTAAATTTCATGTTCACTTTTACGAATTTAAAATATATCACAGTGACAAATTTATATCGTAGTGCATAAGTAGATTTATGCCATTCTTATTGCAGGTTCTTAAAGTAAGAGATACTGTGAATTTCAGAATATCTGAAGTTATGCATTCATGCGCTAAATATTCAGACTGCAAATCTAATGAAACCTATACAGAAGAATCCCCATGACAAAATTATTATATCCATCCTTAGGAGACGATAGGTGCATGCAATGCGGCTAGTGTCACTACTTCCGTGCACCATTGAACAACAATAAATAGATTATCTGAAAATTATTTCCTAAAGGAAATCGAATAATGCGAAGAATTGGAATTGCGTAAATGATGATAATTGGATTTGCGTAAATGATGATAATAACTGTATCCAAGCATCAATACAACTTTTGTAGTATATGACAGCACGATATTAAATGTAGAGCAGTTTTATTATAAACAATTTAGAGAACAACGAAATGGAAACAGTACAGGAAGTCTTGCTGGAGATTGTCTGCGAGTATGGATAAAATAGTTACTTCTTTAACTTATAACTATCACTTAATTAGGCGACTTTCTAAATCTTGCTCTAGCTACGATACTGAATTGTGATCATAATCACAATCATAGTCATCATCATCATCATCATCATCATCATCATCATCCTTTTATTTCCAGGTTAACCAGGGTCGGGACACGAATAAACCTTCTCCGTTTCTCTCTTTTCCATATCATATCATCAATCAATAATAGTTCCATTCGCTTTAAAAATTGTGCAGCAATTTCTGGAGCCTAGGCGCCCACCAACCGAAAGCCCTCTCTGACGGTGGTTTCGATTTTGTGCTTTAGTCACCTTTTACGACACGTGCAGTCACCGGTTGGTCTAAATCTTCAAACAACCCGAACACAACACTGAACAGTGATATTACAGTGCTATCTTAATCGATATAAATATCGGCACTAATAACGGTATTTTAGTATGTTAAATTTGTGAATTTCGTTAATGACAGCTGACAGTATACTTAAAAATGTCATAACTGTAGTTGAAAATATTTGCTTCAGTTCCAAGGAGTGCTTTCTGTGTTCAAATCCTGTGCTCGCCCTTCACTGACATACCTTCGAGAAAAGAAGCTGACGTTAAACTAGGGTCCAGCCTCACAATTTGCCTCGACCCTAACCGGCACAGACAGGAGTATTCATGATCCAAAAATGTACTTTAATATCTAAATACATTCTTTAATTAAATGTAACAAATATAAAGTATTCCCAGAGAAAACTGGCTTTTCTCAAGCTACATGTACATGCAAAGCCGATATTAGCTCAATAAGCTGCTATACTTAAATATCACCAAGGTCCAAACAGAAAGCATTACTTCTTCGTACGAGGACGGATCAGCGATGCTGTGAATTGCTAATGATAAGATTTTGGCTTTGGAAGGATTTCCGAAGATAATTTGCACGCAAACTAAAATAAACTTGATCCCCGGTCGTTGAATGAGTTGCTAATGAGAGCTCGGAGTCTCAGACATTGCACTGGAAATGCAGGAACGTGTGGGCAGCATGGAAATAAACCCACCGCAAACAAGCTGCAGAGGACAAGTATTTATGTAGAGACTAATTGCATTAGTCTGCGGAGTGTGTAGAAGAAAATATAAGCTAATATCATAAGCTGATATTAGCTTATATTTTCTTCTACAGTAATGCTTTCTGTTTATGAGTTATCTTACGAGCCTTATCTTATGAGTTATCTTACGAGTCTTATCTGATGAGTTATCTTACGAGTCCTATCTTATGAGTTATCTTACGAGTCTTATCTTATGAGTTATCTTACGAGTCTTATCTTATGAGTTATCTTACGAGTCTTATCTTATGAGTTATCTTACGAGTCTTATCTTATGAGTTATCTTACGAGTCTTGTCTTATGAGTTATCTTACGAGTCTTATCTTATGAGTTATCTTACGAGTCTTATCTTATGAGTTATCTTACGAGTCTTATCTTATGAGTCAACGTATGAATGTCTTACCGACATCGATGACGTTAAGATACTCGACCACAGATCAGTATGTGTGGGTTCAAATCCTGGGCTCGCTCGTCACTGACATCGCCTTCGAGTAAAGAAACTGACATTAACATTAGCTTTACCAGCTTATTGTCAATTTTGCTGAATTTTACTTGTTTTTGGAACAGGCATAGTAATAACAAGAGGATCAGCGATTTAACTAAACCTTCCTTTTAACGCGCCTTTATTAACAATTTGATTAATTGGGTCAACCCAGCTTGTACAACAATTTAAAATCATACAGATTAATAATCGCGTATAATTAATAAGCGCGTCAGTTGAACGAAGTAAAGCCACGCTGCACGAGGTTAGTAAATTGTGGGCGACCACTTTGGAAGACCGCGTGTAGACAGCTTTGAAAGTAAACAATCTCCAGGGTGTTGGAGGTTATTCTTAAATCCGCGCCGGCTGCTATTGGAGCGCCAACAAAAGGCAACGATTACTAATAACCATGGAAAGGAATGGAGGAAATAACGAAAACTACAAAAGCAGAAACTTAAGAAAGGAAACATTGTAAACACATGCGGTATGTCATGTGTGTAACTATACGGAATAACAAAATAATAATAAGTACATAGCAATATCAAACAGGGTTAAACGTTACTCCGAATCAGAGTTTTATTTCTCTTTCCCTCTTTCTCTCTCTCTCTCGCTCTTTCTCTCCCTCTCTCTCCTTTTCTCTCTCTTCTAGTATTCTGTAAAATAACAGGACCAAAGCAATGTTTCATATGTACAGTTTACGTTCACTACAGAAAATTCAATAGACATTAAGTTGAGTTCATAAAAAAGCTATAATTTTAAGAAATATTCTTAGTCTAAGCACCCATGGTTACTGAAGTGGCTATCCAATGTTTTCAAATCCTTTCCTTAAAGTGGCCATACAAGATCAGTTTTGCCATCAAATGTATCTGTTCAGATATCTGTTGAGATATGGGTTCAAATATCTGCTCAGATGAATTTGATTGTGTTTGGCCACTTTTAAACACCACTTGCTGCAGTCGCTTTAAGCTTAAGTACTTATTCGGTATAAGCTGGCCCGCATTCAGAACCGGCAGCATTCTTTCTGTATGTTGATTTCGTGCTTTCATTAAAATTATACAATTATTGCAATGAGACCTAATGCATAGTTTTCATTAACACAATTTTTGTTTTATTGGTTGATAAATCCAACGTCTTTCACTTTATTTGTTTCTTTATGTATCGGTTTAGATAACGACAGAAACATACCTAGGTCTGTTCAGCTAGCTTGTTGACAAGTTGTTCGACAGCCGATGATCAGTGGATGTAAATTTCAAATCCGAGTATACGCAAGCTTTAAAAAGTGGATGTAAAGTTCAAGTCCAGAGCTATCTATGTTACTGACAAGCTATCGAGAAGGAAACTGGCGTTAAATTTGGCTATAGCCTTTTTCTTTGGCCTACAGTATTAGTCAAAATGCATTCATTATTTTACAAAGTTGTACATGAATAGTCACATTAATAATCACTATGAACAAGAAACTTTGCACCAACGACTTTACATCGACAGTTTATCATCAACAATTTATCAGTTTCTCACATGCTCATCTGTAATTCATTTTGTACTACTATTGTTTCATAGCAGAAATTAATTTATCCTTTCATGGAAAACCGTTAAATGTAATTCTGAAAAATAACTTGCGAGACAACATGTGGTCATTAAGTTCTAGAAATGATATTCAAAGCTTATGGCAACGAACAACAGGGGACGAGTTGACTGATTAGATTTCATGAATTGGTTTAATTACGAAGAATGCTTAAAATTCGAATACGAGTTTATATGCGCATGCAAACAACAGCTAATGAAAGTGGCGAAACAGTTCATGACAAAAAGGTCGGGAGAGATAGGGAGAAAGACTGAGAGACGAATATATATGTTCAGATAAAGAACTCAGAGATAGATAGAGAAACGTTCTATAATATCTACTAGATGAAAATAAGCTATAATAGTATAGTTTCATGCAATTAAGTTCATACACAGGTAGTATAAATCATTACAATTATAGTCAACAACACTCTAATACGAGATGATTGACCATGAAAAATTCAAATACCTTCGATATGTCTATCTATCCAATACAATACGAATGCCATCAGAGTGCCTATTACTATGAAAATGTCTTCATATTTTAAATAAAATTCTAAGCAGTAACCGATCGATATAGTCTATATATATATATATATATAATATATATATATATCATATATATATACACCATATATATATATATATATATATATATATATATATATATACTGAGAATAGAACGTCACATTGAACGCAACATTAAAAATCATTCAGATAGATATAACTAGGAGTTACAAATATTAACGCAAAATATGTGAACAATTGTTAAGTCTGTGAATGTTAAGCGATGATGAGAATTTTTATAATGAATTCATTTTAGGACAATATCAGATCAAAATGACGTCAGTAATTATGATGGCGCTTGTCTTAATTCGGGTTCAGAATTACTACATGAGTTCAGATCTCACAGTCTCGAATGAATTTTAAGGAATCTGACTTCGATCAATCAGCCTAAATCAACTAGTCTAGGTCAACCAGTCTACATCAATCAGTCTAGATCAATCAGTCTAGATCAACCAGTATAGATCAACCAGTCTAGATCAATCAGTCCAGATCAATCAGTCTACAGTAGATCAATCAGTATAGATCAAGTAATGTCGAGATTAACCAGTCTGTCATACAGAGAAACATACTCTGTAGCCCATGACCTACATGTATAGATCTACTGTACAGTGAAGTACACATCTTCACTGGTTTACACTGCACTTTTTTACTGCAACGATCAGAAACGATCAGCATCGATCAGCAACGATCAGCAACGATCAGCAACGATCAGCAACGATCAGCAAACGATCAGTAGCGTGTCATAAGAAGAAGGTGCCTTAGTAGTAGGCCAGCCTACCTAAATTGCTTTTAAGTTTGAGCAGTCTATTATATTACAGTATCTTTGGTACAACCCAATTTAAGCTCTACATGCATGGTCTATATGAAAATTAATACTCGTCTATGGTGCGCAAATATATTTCGGTAAATATATTTTCAATTAGATGTTAGATCCATATTGTGAAAATATAAAAGACAAATGTAGCATGTAAATCTCGTTAGTAGAAAATAAACCTAAATTTCGTAAGCAAAATAAAAATACTTAATCATTAATCAAATGTACAATCTAAATTCGATACAATTTAAATGCACGATCTAAAACTTACAGCAATCTACATAAATACAGCGCTGAATATTTACAAGATGTAGAAAGCAGAAAGCCGCAGAGAAACAACCTATTACAGACGGAAGAACGTAGTAAAGATGGAAGCAATACTGAAAGAAGCGAAATTAAAGCGGATGCTTTATGCGCTGATAAACGATGAATTATTGGGAGCTGGTGTCGCCTCTGAGAAGTTTTCTTCTTACTATTCACACGTTAATAGCTGCACTTTATAATATAATACATCGCACCACAGCCCGCTACCATTACACCACCCGCTATTACTACATGTGAAGAAGATTGCTACAGCCACATTAATTCTACTGAACGGTTTCTAGACACCTAACTTAGTATTGTCTATTTTTTCTAAGTTTTCTGCATTACGTTGACAGTAGATGGGCGGCTTTAAGGCGCTTGATACGTATATATATATATATATATATATATATATATATATATATATATATATATATATATGCACACATATATACATATATACATATATATAGTCAGAGTATGTTGTTTCGTGAATGTACATGTACTCAGTAATATGGCATTAATTACTTTATGATAATCGACTTGTGAAGGTCATTGGCTCCCCGAAGTCTTCCACAGCAGATACAACGGGCGTTAAATTCTCGGTAGGAAGCTATGCTTCTAGTATTTTTGCAAGCAATACTTTTTCTAATTATTTGTAAATCTTAAATCATGAAATAAGTTAGATTAAAAAATAATATAATTTATCTACAATAAATTCAAAACATTTTGTACATTTTAATGTACACAGGAAAACAATATTAAACCACCTCAGAGGCTACATAATTCCTAAGAAAGGGTTACATTTAGATTTAGTACGGACTTGGCCATTGTGATTGGTTTTAATTGTTGGTCAAGTGAGTGCTACATGTATTACTACACATACATGTAAGAGCAGACTGTGTAGGAGGAATGTTCTGCCTAGTGGCTAGAACCTGCCTCTAGGCAGAACACTACTACATTTAGATGTAAGGAAATTGTACAAGTGATATGCGTACTATACAGTAGTATAATCATCCTTTACGACAATATTAGTAATACTGATATGCATAAGTATTGGTATAAATATACTAATAAACTTATATAAATATACTAAATAATATACAGCGCGATCCAGAATAAATGGCACTACTTTGAAGGCTAATAACTTTAACAATTTAATCCAAGCTTCTTATTTCACGCATTAAATTAAAAATAATCATATTTTCTATGAATCTGTTAAATAGCTAAGAGATGTTACCGCAAATGTTTGAGAAATTGTCATTAATCGTCGATATATAATTTTCAATGAAATGGCATGAAAACTGAAAATCTGAACATAAGGAATTCAACATTATGCATTAGGCCTTAACTATTTCAAAAACCGCATGGCAATTTTTATAAATGTCCTAATTGAAGAGAGAATTAGGTGAACAAATGTTAAATGTGCCCACCATGTGCCCGAATAACTGCATGGAGCTTTTCCAATATTCAACTACCTGTAGGACTACTGGGACTACTGATCAATTTCGAGTCCACATTGTTATTGTTTACATTACGAAATGAAGGTCTGCTCGTCGCAACGCAATCTTAATAAAATGATAAAGCTAAATGATAAATGATAAGCCATATCGATACAATATTGGTACACGTGTAGAAAAGTTTGTGGGCTTCAAATCAATATAAATAATAGGAAGCTCGAGTAAATGCTGTTAAAGTTATTAGTTTTCAAATTAGTGTAATTTATTCTGGACCACCCTATACTTATAAGATACGAAGTATACTTATTATTCCTACATGTACAATACTGGTATTACACGAGTTCTTTCCTCTCTCTGTCCCTCTCCCTATCTCTCTCTCTCTCTCTCTCTCTCTCTCTCTATCTCTCTATTACACTCTCTGACTTTACACTGAGGTTGTTGAATAAACATATCTCTCTCTCTCTTTCTCTCTCTATCTCTTTCTCCTCTCTCTCTCTCTCTCTCTCTCTCTCTCTCTCTCTCTCTCTGTCTCTCTCTCCCGACTATGCAAAATTAAGCTTCCTATCAATTCTATCCTCAGCCTTCTACCGTAACCTCTCGATATACGAATCCAATCAAATTGCTATCAAATCATCTAACGTCCTATGTCTCTGTCTTCCAATCTTCCTTCTATTACATCTTTCAGAACCCTCCCCCCCCCACGCATAAATCTCATACAACTTTTATTTCTACTTCTTATCACATTTATTAACTGTCGGTATTCTGTATTTACCGGCAATCTCAAGAACTTTCTAATGTGTACATTTGTAAGTCCAACTAATCTTTTTCATCTTTAATCATTATTACATTTTCAATGCTTCGATTCTCTTTCCTAACGTCTACAATTGACATCCGTATAAGAGTATCGTCCACACCAATGTTTTCATAGTCTTTATCTTTCCGTTTTTTTCCAAATACTTTCTTGTTATTATCTCTTGCCTTTTTCCGAAAGTCTCTTTTACCTATACAATTTTACATTATACACTGTGGCCATTAAAAATGAGACAAGTTTGATTGTTAATATCTCCGGTTTGAAGAAAGCAAATTTAACCAAATTCTATGTTTACTTAAAGAAGTATATGGAATAGATAATTTGATTATTTGGTGGTGTGTTTGGGTTATAACAACGGTTATTAAGTTAAGGAGTTTAGTGTGTGTATACCCAAGTTCCGGCGTTCTTAACATGGCAGCAGTTAGTAAAGTTATAATTAATGCAGTATTTACGTCTATGACGTTACTAAATAACCTCTGAAATTGGGTATATATACCTCAAACGCTAACATTAAGTAACCGTTGCAGAAATAATCACCAAATTTTAAAATTTTCTATTCCATATATATCTTTAATTACGTATAATATACATCGCCACTGGCTCCACTGGCTGGAGTGGCGATGTCGGTAAGATAGTCGATCGCGGATCAGTATGTGCGGGGTTCAAATCCTAGGCTCGCCCGTGACTGACAACGCTTTGGAGTGAGGAAACTGATGTCAACATTAGCTTTTAGCTTTTTTTATATAAAATTTGGTGAATTTGCTTTCTTCATGCAGGCCATGTGACAAGTTTGCTTAACGCTCAAACTTGTTTCATTTTTTGGGGCCACTGTGTATTTCTGTCTCACACTTTCTATTGAAGAATGACAGTACACGAGTAAATTACAAAATATGAAATTACATAATTGCATATTTTTTGTTTATTGGGTTTTTATAATAAAATACGCTTATGTTGCGCGGTCGTGATGTTCAACTTTCGCAGAAGTTTGCGGACACGCGACTCAGAATTAATGGAACTATCGGGGTGTCAGCAGCAAATTGCTTCACACTGAATCGAGTCACTTGTTAATAACGACATCGTAAAGTCAGGAGTGTAGCATCTGTTTCCTAATCTAACGATGATGTGAACGGTCGAACCAGACTGTTTCGTCTTTATTAGCATATGCTACATGTGCTTGAAACGAACGCCATAAAAATATCCCATCTAACAGAGCAATGACGACATCGAGCACTATTGAGACTAATCCAAGCCGGCGAGCAAAAAGAAGGTCCAAAAACTGTACAATTTTCGAAATCAAGAAAATCAGTCCAAAGATAAAGGGAATTAAAAAGGAGGTTTACGAACAGTTAATAGGTTTCAACTACCTATGGAACTGTTCATAGAAAAGCAAAGGTCGATGTAATTGAAATGAAGATGTTCCAAGATTGGATGGAAGAGAATTCCAGAGCTGCGGCGCAGCATGATGGAAAGAACGATTAAATAATTAACAGCGTGAAGGTAAACTAGGTCTCAAAGAGTAATTAATTTGTAAGACCGAGTATAAGCACATACATGTACATAATCCCTATGTGCTGTTTAATGTATTATCATAGTAACACTAAACCCAAAAAATTAGAATCGTGGTTTTATGTCGAGCTGGAGTACAGCTCAGTAGTAGGAATATTAAGTTGGTAAGTAATAATATTCTTTTCTGTAATTAATAAACTGTTATAAATATTCATGTTAATAATTAACCGTGTCTTATTGTGTTGTATTGGTTCTGCAAAGCTTGAAAATAGATCCACCGAAAACTGCGAGTTTTTTTTCAAAAATCGTCGTAGTTAGATACTAAGAAAGTACATAGGTGTTTATAAAAATTAAAATTGGACTGAGAACTATAACGAATGCTTTTTAAAAGTACTACCAAAGCATTACAAGATAAATTGTTGTTCATATATCTACTCATCAGTAGCTGTATCATTAATATAAATAAGGGGCTATTCTAATGCTCTATCAAACACATATCTAAGAAGCTCTACTAACTTATAGCCTATTACGGAATTGTTTCATTCTTCTTTTAAGTATTTGCTTAGGGTTTTGTTAAAACTCAAAACGCTCTGTGAAATGCACAAATTTTCACTAATAGTATTACTAAGAGTATTCTTACTATAGTGATGACTAACATGAGCATCCCATACATCAATTGCTTGATCTCTTCTCATTTCTCAAGCAGCTACCGAGTAAATATAACATTAGCCTAATTTACAATTACTAATTGTTACAGCTATTAGCCTAACAATAATAACAGTGAAGATTACAGTACTAAAACCTATTAATGACTGTGCTATTTAATATTATTGAATTCTGTCACAGACATCCGTGACAATGATCCTTCTTCTACCATCTTATTACTGATCCAGTGACTTAATTCAGATGGCCTGAGCTCTTTTTGTATTCGAGTAGATAATTTAGCGTTAATTTCTATGACAAGAGTGAGTGTAGGCCTTTCCGGCTGGACATAAATTATAAATGTGAATAAACAATATTTATAAGCTTGCCGCGAAATGTTTAAATTTAACTCTTCATTTTTGTCAAAAAAATATTTATACTAAATAACGTAGTTAGAAATAGAGTTAGACCAACCGCGGACTGCACCTGTCCTGAAAAGCGGCAAGGCACTAAGATCCAAACTAACGTCAGAAAAGAGCAATCGGTTGACGAGCGCCTAGGTTCCAGAAATTGCTACACCGTTTTCTAAAACGACTGAAAAGAATGCTTTTCGTATCCCGACCCTAGTTAAACTGCGATAAACTCAAGGGAAGATGCTGATGAAGATGACTTAGAAAGAGCTAGATTTGAACTTTTAAAACGACTAAACTCGTAAATTGTGTACTAGAATTTAAAAAAATCTATACGTAGGCCTACTTTTATTTGTTTAGAGAGATAATATTCGTTTATTATCGAAAAATCGATTATCGTTTATATATTGTTTACTTTTTCGTTTTCTATTCGTTTTTATGTAGAGTATACTAAGCTTGCTATGAGGCTAGGCATATATATCTCACATAAGATCCAGTTAATATTTTATTGGGTAATTGAGCACCTGAAGACGTAAAATAGACTTACTGTAAGCTCAAGGTACTCCAGAGACTGACCATTCCACTCGAGAATCTGAGGAATATACACAATCCGAATGCAATATTTTATAATTAATGAAGTTACTGACACAAAATTGAACTAACCCGAACTTCGTGCTGAAGAAATGAGCGGTGGTCAGCTAGTAACTGAATTATGCAGTTAGAGCGTCGAGTCGAGCTCCCGTGAAGAGAGAGTGTAGCAGAGCGACAGAGAGAGAGAGAGAGAGAGAGAGAGAGAGAGAGAGAGAGAATGAGAGAGAGAGAATGAGAGAGAGAAAGAGAGTGATGAGAGAGAGAGAGGTAGAGAGAAAGAGAGTGTTAAAAGAGAGAGGGAGAGAGAGTGAGAGAGAATAAAAGGAGTTAAGTCAGAGAACATTTGTGAAGGAGATGAGATAGAAACAATATGCAGAAACCAGAACGTAGGAATTCCAAGTAAAGAGTACATTAAAAACATAAAAGTTACCTCTCTCTTCCCTCAGTGTACTGCCTATTAGCAGGTCCATGGCATATAAGTCCTCCACGTATTTCAACCCTATTTGGCTTCTCTTTTCACATCCACAACATCACAAGCCGTGGACTTCTCTAGTTCTTTCTTTCTCTTAACAAGACATCACATTGCAAGATAGATATAGAGATTGAGATAATCACATAGCTAAACATTGCGGGCTAACTGAAGTAGAAACTAAAGATTTGTAGAACTAAAAATGCATTAAAATTATAATCGGATTCAAACAATAGTACAGGCAGGACTAATAGTAGTAGATAACCCCTTAGCGATCAGAGGTTCTACTGACTTAAAAACATTGTACAACAGTAAACATAGACATAGGTACTCATTTCCAAGTATCAATTAAATGCTGTTTGTACATTTTCTTAAAAAACTTATTTAGTGGAACAGATTCTGATTTCACTGGGGATATAATTCCCAATTGTACAGCAAGAGTTTACAAACGAGTTGAAAAAAGCACTATTAGATTGTTTACAGTTTATTAGATTGTAATTAGTTGATTTAATGCGAGTAGGATAACTATGACTAGCCTGATTTAAGCAGAATAGATTGGCCGTAGAGGAGGGGACAGAATTCGAAAAATTTAAGTATTTGAAGATAATTTTAGAGATTCGGAAATTTCTTTAAGAGGTTGACAGGGAGCGAATTGTAGTTAAGATAAAGTTGTGTAACATTATAATATCTATCACCGTTCTGCAAGGTTCTAAGTAGAGATGGGAATTTTATTAATTTCCAGAGTTCGGGTTCGGTTCGGTTCGTTGAAAATGAAAGTTCGGTTCGGTTCGGGTTCGGTTAGCAGTTGACAATTTGAGAGTTCGGTTCGGTTCGTTGAAAATGAAAGTTCGGTTCGGTTCGGGTTCGGTTCTAACAAGGGTTCGGGTTCGGCTTGCTTTCCAACTCTGAAGAGTTCGATTCGTGTTCGAAATGGTTTGGTTTGGATAATGTTGCAATTGTTTAACTTTACTTATAATAATCATGGTTATGACAAACATGTTTAAAATGGCTTATGGTAGATATGCTTAAAAATTCATTAAGTCCTAATAGCTACCGCATTTTTTCACCTGGGTAAAAATATGACAATGAAAAAAGGAGCGAAGTGGTGTTTATTCCTGTACATTTCTTAAAATATTGTAAGTTGACCAACAAATGTTCATAATATAGGTATTTAGCTTTATTATTGTATCTGAAATATTCTCCTTGATTATAACGAGCAAATAGAATGCTTCATCAATTTTTTTAATTTTTTTGTAACTATAGGTCTATATGTTAGATACGTTTATAATTAAATGGAAATGTCTTGGCTAAAATTTGATCCAATATTTCTGAGACAAAGCGCAATTTAATAACATAAAAATGTCAAATAAAGTTGATTTAGTAAACACGTGTACTTCCATAGAAAAATGATCATAATATACACCGTTTGCTCTCAACTGACCAGTAATAAGCTTCATAATTTACCTTAGGGTTTCAAATTTAAAACTCTCAGATTAATTATGAAGTTACGAAAATAGTTATGAAATTATTGCATTGCTATGGTGCAAAATTATTAACAGCAGATAGTCTTAACACATATAGAATGCCATATATAATTATTTGTAAATCTGACTGCAAAAATATTAAGGTAGCACACTAAAATTAGAAAAAATTCATAATTTGAATTTAACAAGAACAAATCTACCTACATGTAGATTGAGTCAAGCATTTTCAGATTTTTATGGAACACTCTCATCACTTTTGTCTCTTTGATGTTAATCGTCATCCCATATTTCAATGCCGTATCATTCAGACTATCCATTATCTTCTGTAGGCCCGTCTCTCTTCCCGCTACCATTCCTTTATACCGCTACCATTTTCAAATTTGTGTCGGAACCAGCCTTACCTGAATATATGCTGTTAGGTACTGTAAGACATGTAAATGCAAAAACTAATATATATTTGTTCTGTTCTTACTATCTTTATTTAATGTCAGGATAGTGAAGAAGAAAGGAACTACAAGAGTTTGGTTCAGTTCGGTTTGGACGAAGTCTGGGTTCGGGTTCGGCCAGAGTCTCGGTTCAGGTTCGGTTCGGTTCGGCCAGAGCCTGGGTTCGGGTTCGGTCAGAGTCTGGGTTCGAGTTCGGTTCGGTTCGGTCAAAATTCTAGGTTTTAGGGTTCGGTTCGGTTTGGGTTCGGTTCGATTCCCATCTCTAGTTCTAAGTACTCGGTTACAAGCTAAGATCAGAGGTTCAATTATGTACAAGTAATTACAAGTAAAACTATTAGCTTCAGTCCCGTAATGGATATAGGGATAAACGATGGCGTATTAAATATTTGTCCGACATAAGATTGGCAGTAGATCTCTTCTATGATAGAGCATACCTCTACCCCTGTTAATTTAGATATAATATATTATATTGGTTCTCTTTCTTCCATTCTACCTTCTGTGACCTTATTCAGTAAACTTCCCTCCCTATATTTTTATTGATGAAAGGCTTAATTTTAAATAACATATTCATTATAATATAGTGAATATTGACTATTATTCATTATAATATAGTGAATATGTGTTTAAAAGTAAGCCTTTCATTAATATAGGGAGGGAAGTTTACTAACTGAGGTCACAGAAGGTAGAATGGAAGGAAAGAGAAGTATAGGCAGCTTGGGATTAGAAATGTTAGATGATTTAAATATCCACTCATATGTGGACATGAATAGCAAAATTAAAGACAATAAAGAGTGGAAGCGTTATATTGCATGAACCCGCCAATAAGCAATGCAAAATGAGAGAGAGAGAGAGAGAAAAGCCAATAAATTCTGGAATTTATAAACTCTTTGAATTCATCACTCATTCAATTAGAAATATACGAGCTGATCATAGTCTCAAAGGTGGTGTGAGGGACAGATTTCAAAAGCTTACAGAAGATTTGAATAAGTACTTTTATACCCACCTATCTTTCCGGCTGATTGGAGAACATGCCTACTCTTCAATTTTACCTATTACATTATTACCTAAAGTTGCATGCACGGGTGCTTATACTCTGATGCTCTTAGTATGACTTATACATTGTTGATTTTTGTAAACATATTTATCTCTCTCACTCTCTCTGTCTCCCTCTCTCTCTCTCTCTCTCTCTAGCTCTATCTCTATCTCTCACTCACACTTTCGTTCATTTCGTTCTTTCTTTCATTCTTTCTTTCTTTCTTTCTGTCTCTCTATCTCTCTCTCTTTGTCTCTGTCTGTCTCTCTCTCCCTGTCTCTGTCTCTGTCTCTCTCTCTCTCTCTCTCTCTCTCTATATATATATATATATATATATATATATGCATGTATATATATACATGTTCACATCAGCCTTTACTTTCCTATGAGCAGTTCCATAAGCAGTTGAAAACCTATCTTTTCCATCTCTCTTTTCCATCCAGTGTCCATGAGCAGCGACCTGCGCCTAAACCACCTTTTCTTTAACTCCCTTTACTTTGGACTGAATTTCTGGATTTTGGAATTTGCACCGTTTTTGGACCTTCTTTTTTTGCTCGCCGGTTTGATTTTGTCTCAATAGTGCTCGATGTTGTCATTGATGACTGTATCACTCTAATTGTTGTTATTATGTTATTATTATTATTATTATTATTATTATTATATATATATATATATATATATCCGTCCCTCTTCCTATCTTTCTTCTCTTGATCTCTCTCTTTTTCTCTCTGGTGAAAACAAGTACAAAGACAGATGACTATGATGGAAGGCCTAAACCAGAGAAATGATTATGGATGCAAATTATTAGAGAAAGGTACATATAAAAATTCGAGTAAAGAGGAAAAAGGATAAATACGAGAATGCTAGGAGAAAACAGAGACTAGATTTCTTGTTACGTCTTTGTCTACGTTTCATTCTACACAGCACGCAATGTTGTCATGAACGAGGACTGCTCATTCTTTGCTCATAATTGTGCAGAAGAAGTATTATACATCTTATAACTTGGTGTACTGCTGCATTGATTTCTTAAGATTGCTAAAGTAAAATGATGTGATGTGAGGTGGGGTGGGGTGGAGTGAGATGTGTTGTCCCAGGTAATATTTATTCATGTATATATATATATATATATATATATATATATATATATATATATATGTATATATGTATATATGTTTATACATATTTCTGTATATTTTTACATATTTCTGAATTTATATATATACCTCTTTTACCTCTTTTTTCTTCCATTCTGCCTTCTATGACCTCCAAGGTCTAATAAAGGAGGTCATAGAAGGCAGAATGGAAGGGAAAAGAGGCAGGGGCAGGCCGAGATTAGGTATGTTGGATGATTTAAAGACCCACTCATATGTGGAAATGAAGAGAAAGGCGGAAGACAGAAAAGAGTAGAGGCGTTATGTACCATGGACCTGCCAGTAGGCGGTGCACTATGAGATATACATATATATCTTTATTCGCCACGTGGGCAACAAAAACACACACAAAAGAGACAAACGCAAATGTGCAACAAGCAAAGAAAATAAAACATAAAGAAAACAATATACTGCATTTGTATTTCGAGAAGTAGACTATGCAATACGCACAAAACATCAATATCATCAATATTGAAACCGCAGATGTAATATTTCCACAACAATACTTATTGGCGTGATATGCCAATTTTTCTTTCACAATTGTCGCAAGTTAAGATTTATTATATCTCTGTAATAATTTTTAAAATACAGAGCATTGGTATGAAAGTGAGCTGCCAGCTTGTATTTTTTAGCATTTTGTTTTCAGACATATTCAGAGACGATAAGAAAGACATTACCTTTAATGCATATATGTGCAAAATTTTTTTTATACCCAGTATACAACTGACAATGTTCTATAGTATTTGTGTCGTAGGTATTAAACACATTTTGAAAAGATTTAGTCCACGGACTATTTATAGTAGTTAACTCTGTTTCAATAAAGGACAGAGCCTCCAATGCGTAAGTTGAACATGGTAGAGCAATGGTCGATACTAGTTTCAGAGTTACGGGCTTATTGTTAGAAGTTCCAAATTTAGCCAATATTGTATTTTGCAAATCTTAAATATTTAATCTGACAGCATCAAAACTACACTTAAAATTTACATGCATTCAAAACATACTTGTATATGATATATTCCTAAATATTTATTTTCGTCTGCCCAGGGCACTAAGCTCTCTTTTAGATGCAGTTTACAACATTTATTATTGTATCTATTGCCAATACGTAGTGCCGAGCATTTTCTGACATTAATCTGCAGGTCTAACAATTCTATCCTACTACAACAGATATCTAACATACTATTTTATGTTGCATTTTACAAAGAGAAGGGCTTAATAACAATAGATCATCTATGTATCATCTGACCCGCTTGTCTTGGATCTTGGACTTGCACTGTTTTGATCTCTCTCTCTCTCTCTTGTGGTCTCTGTGTACTCAGTGGTCATTGTGTGGTGCTTTGGCGCCTAGTTGTGTAGAGTCTGCAAGAGACGTCCCTGACATTGCCTTATGGCGAGGAACTGAACGTTAAATTCTTATTGAAAGTTTGAAGGATTGTGCAGATAATTGCACTAACAGCGATACCCTCAAAATAACATCCATATTTAGCGAATATATCTCTTAGATAGAAAATAAAATTGGACTCAAGACTCTACCTTGTCGTATACCAGCCAATAATCGTTGAGGTCTAGAGAGAACATTTTCCCATCTAACACAACTGTAGGAGATACTGTACCAGTAGAACAAAATATTAATCAACACTAATGGGGCCCCTCTTTTCATTAATTTTAAGAAAAGCACTGATTGAATAACTTTATCAAAGCGATCGCTTTTGTCTAGACAACATACATGTATATATACATATACATGTACATGTATATATACATATACATGTACATGTATATATACATATACATGTACATGTATAGTTGAATTGTTTTCAGTGTAATGTTCTAAACTTCGATTACTTTTCTCACAGTATATATTGCATGCTGACAGCCAGACTTTGGTCTGATTATAGTTGATTACAACATATAGTCGATTATAGTTGATTATGGTTTATAGTATATAGTTGATAATAGGTGAATATAATTTATTAAAGTTGATTATAGCTTGTAATAAAAAAACTATGAAAACTTTATTATTAAGCAGTGGTTTAATACTTTTGACACAATCGGACCTAATGAAATTCCTCTGGTAGTGGTTTAAGGACCGTTAAACATTATTGGAACATTATGGGTGATGATTAGGTGCATGTACATGTATGTGTACATTATACTTATCGATATAAACATTTGGACTCTAGCCAAGCGCCATAATTCCCTTGGGGTGGGATTTAGCGCACTCAGTTAAGCTGCGCGGCAATTGAACGAGGTTAAGCTACATCGGGCTAGGTTAGTACATGGTTGTGTGACCACTTTATAAGACCGAGTTTTGACAGCTTTGAATGAGAAACACCCCAGTGTGTTAGAAGGTTATTTTTAACTTCGCGCAAGTTACAACTGATGCGCCATCAAAAGTCAACGATTAAGGGCCAATGACAGGAAGAAAGAAATAAAGAAAATTACAAAACAGCAATTAAAGGAAGGAAACTCTGCAGAACATGCGGGTTGTCAAGTGTAAACACCATACGATCCAAAAAATAAATAAATAAAATTGTTCAAGTACACAAAATTTGTAAATTGAGTTTGCATTTGTAACTCTTTTTTGTCAATATTTTACTAAGCAAAATATTCTGTCGAATTTTATACTGTAACAAATTGGCAAATGTATTGTTACATCACTATTTCTCTCTCTCTCTCTCTCTCTATATATATATATATATATATAATATATATATATACTATATATATATATAAAATCGCCAATACCCGTCACTGATAGCGCTTTCGAGTGAGGAAACTGAAATTAACATAGCTTATATATATATATATATATGTGTGTGTGTGTGTGTGTGTGCGTGTATATATATATATATATATATATATATATATATATATATATATATATATATACATGTATATATACTATGTCTTTTTATACTATGTATACTGTATATTCGTTTATATATACTGCATAATATATATATATACATGCATATATATATATAATATATATACAGTATATATATATATATGTGTGTATATATATATGCATGTGTATATATGTATAACTGTATACGTAAATATTAGTTATTAAGATACGATCTGATGAAAACTATGAACGAGTATTAATTGTTTTAAATTTTGAAATCACGATGATAACATTGATGAAATTAAATAAAATATCGTAGGAAGTAGATGACTATCGCATTCTGTTGACTAACGCTCTTACGACAACTATGACAGCTTGACTGAAGAAAGTTCAATTCTCATAAGATGATACTCATCTTCCTACACACCTACACGTTGAACAAATTAGACTCTAATCATGAGATTCCTATCAGCCGTGTAAACATAACAAAACATTTATGCTAAATATTAAATAAAGCGAAATGGTAATAGGCCTACCCGTGGAATGACATCTTCGTGAATTATCATTTCTCTAAAATGTTTAAATGAGTGTTTGACCTTCAAGGATTTGAGGATAGACTGATGATGACTTTAGAGTGAAGATTACAACGGATAAACCGTCAATGAACTAACCTTAACCTTTGACTTTGCAGTTTTCCTCGCATTTGACCTTTGCTTAACTTCAGTGCTTAACGCTCTCTTCAATTAGTGAATTGTTTGCTAATTGCATCAATCGACGGTCTCTCGACGTCTAATCTTTCCACTCGCCATCTAATGTCCTTGGCTCCATCCACCCTAAAACTCTGGTTTTATCTCGATTTAGTGCTCACAGTCGATAGGTAGGCCCTAATATGAGAATTCGTTATCTATACATTTTCTTTTTGTTTCATTTTCGCATTACGAAATACATCTCCCTCCTCTTGTTGTAGCTTTTATTGAGGGTAACTCATCACCAATAGCTCTTTTTTACTTATTATTTCCTTAGAATCTATTACACTTATTACGTAGGTAATTCGTTAAAAAATCTTAGCTATATTTTAGATAATCCAAATAAACTTGTGATTTGATATGCCACATAGGAGTAATCCAATAGAAATTGTGAGAAAACTAGGGTAAACCAACTGTGAGTTATATATAATATATAGTTATATTGCTTAGAGATTAAAGCTAATTGGCTAATTAAGGTATGTGTCCTTATCTCACAAGATATCGTCATAGACGCTCAGGCTGGTATTCGATTCGATGTCCTTCCTTCTTCTAAGTGTGTTATTCATTCGACCATCAAACCGGTGCATAACCCTAAACATATTCATAAACGTTACATAGGAATGACATACTCCTACAGTCTCAGTAGACCGAGCTTCTTAAATGAAAACCAACCTGTTGACCACACTTGAGGGTCACTGATGTAGACTTATCTGACTGGTCTTTGACATGTTCTTTATTGTTGGATAAATGCGGGAAAATTGTCACCAAAGAATGTGTATATTGAAACGTCCATGAAGTACGACCATGGTGAGTGAGTGAGGCAGATATTTTTGGACTAGTAATGCCTTGGAGGTACCATTTGATAGAGCACTAGTGCTAGTTTGAGAGAGAGAGAGAACGAGAGATGGAGAGAGATAAAGAGAGAGAGAGAAAGAGAGATGGAGAGAGATAAAGAAAGAGAGAGAGAGAAAGAGTGAGAGAATAAATTTAAGTGAGAAGTCTGTGAGAAAGAGATAGAGACAGAGAAAGAGAATGTGTGAGCACCAGAGAGAGAGAGAGAGAGAGAGAGAGAAAGAGAGATTGTGCATAGTCTTATTTTTGGTTCTACGCTACTCGTCTCATTGAGAAACTCCCGAGAAAAGTTAAGAGTGAAATTGAATCAGTACAGTTACGAGCGTCGCTCTGGCAGACAAATCGTGAGTGGCAGACGAAATTGAGAGACAATTCTAGCCATAAAGATAGATAGAGAGAGAGAGAGAGAGAGAGTAAATGAGAGATGTAATTTGCCAGAGAAACATGTAGAGACTGATAAATCAAGTGATATAAGCAGATGAGCGGGAAAGTGTGTGCCTACATCAGAAATAGATGATAAATATTTTGAAAGAAAATGAATTCGTGATAAACAGATATATAAAATTAGAAATTAGATTAAACAGTGGTAAGCGCGCAGGAAGTAGCATATTTCAAGACAGTCACGAGAATGGATTGGTCAGTAGATTCTCATAAAATATTTTAAAAGGTATTTTCATCAAATTGATTAGTTTTTATGATTTTCAGATTTTTTGAAATTTGTACGAAACACCAGTTTTCGACTCTGTGCTGAAAACTCATAAGCTAAGTTCAATAGCTATTTTATACGCTAATAATACGGTTGGGTTGGAAATTGAACCAGTTGCCTTCCGTATATGAAACAAGCATACCACTAACTAGACCAAACAACCTGTACTTACTTCGGCACAAGCGCAACCATAGAAACTTACTAACCGTTTAGGCCCGTTAAGCAATCCAAATGACACTGCAGAAAGACTCAGAAAAAAAAAAAAAAAATCGTTTCAGCAAAAAGATAAATAACGAAGAAGAACAAAATAGTGGAGAGAAAAAGAAGTAGAAGGGTCCGAACCGTCCGATCAAGAGCTCATGCGCCATTAGCTAGGCCTACTTGCTGAAGTGTTCAGTAGCGCCAATATAGGGTCGGTCTATAGCTACATTGTTGAGGCGTTCAGTAGCGCCCATATAACGCTGATCTATAGCTACATTGCTGTGGCGTTCAGTAGCGCCCATATAGCGTTGATCTATAACAGCTATAAGCTAAAATAATAGGAATAGTTTTAAGGGATAGCGGGTTATAGGCCTAATATGTGCTACAAGAGTAGCGAATGGAAAAGGAGTGATTTAAAGAAAGGACCAGTGTCTGAATGTATGGATGATTTAATAGCCCATTCGTCAAAAATGAAGAGCACAACTGCAGATATGAATAAGTGGAGGAGTTATGTATAACCATATAAGCCAGTTTAACGTCGGTTTCTTGTTAGATTGTATGTCGGTGTTGGGGAAAGCACAGAATTTTAAATCCTGCAACGAGTAATACGCTGTCGAACCACTTACCAACAAGCTGTGATCTGTTTATAGACAGTTCGATGACAAAGAGATGCTTCTAGAAACGGCTCAATCAGCGAGCTCGGAGACTCTAACACAGCCTTGCAATCACGATTCTGTTGCCAATTCCAGCAGTAGAGAAGTAAAAATTCGCTTCTATCATTATGGGATTTTTGTACGACTTCTAAATCAAGAGAAAACGCACAGGAGGAATGATCGGAGAAGGTTTTGTTATTCACAGCGCACCGTAGTGTCGTAAACTTCTACACAGACATTTCACGCCTCCCTTGCTCACCGCCTCGCCATATTTCCTACCCGCCTGGAACCAGAAAAAACTGGGAGTACACATTTCCAGCCGATTGATGCTTCTGAGTTGAAACCATCAATTAATAAGGGAACACTCTCAAAGCGGCCTAGCACTGGCATCATCATCATATTCCCTTAAATCCAGTTTAACCAGGGTCGGGATACGAATAGACTTTCTCCAATCTTCTCTGTCCCACACCATTCATCGGTCGATCCCATATTCTGAGACTTTTGATGTTTATCCATTCGTTTAAGTTTTTGTAGCAATTTCTGGAGCCTACGCGCTCACCAACCAAAGGCCCTTTCTGACGTTGGTTTGGATCTAGTATTTTGAATGTCGCCTTCTATGACACGTGCATATTTACACGGTTGGTCTAATCTTCAAGCAACCCGGACACAACACGGCGAAAAACGCACGCTGCCTAACATAGCATAAAATAAATTTCTCTCCTCTATTCAACATTTTTAACAATAAATTAAACTACTGCGGTATGATAGTTTAGTTTTTACCAAAGTAATTTACTAGCTAAATGTAATTAACTACTGCGTGAATTTTGGGAATACAATACAATGAATATTTATTCAAGCTGCCGGTAGCACTTAGTGTGACCCATTCGTTTAAGTGATCCATGATTCTGTAACAGTTGACTGTATGGGAACATAATCTCAGTCCACACATATGCACAACTACACAAGATGGAAAGAAGAGAAAACCTAAGTTACTATTTGAGCTGAGACACCAAATAGTAGGTCCCCTTACTAAATTGTTCAATCTATCGCTCGAAACTGGGATTGCACCTCAAGACTGGAAAGAGGCCAGCGTGTCTCCCTTGCTCAAGAAAGGTAGAAGAGGCAATCCTGAGAACTATAGACCAGTTAGTTTGACTAGTATCATAGGTAAGGTGTTCGAGAGCATTATTAAGGATAGTTTAGTTAAACATTTAAATAGTTATGGATTAATAAGAAATAGTCAACATGGATTTACCAGAAATAGATCTTGTCTAACAAACATTTTGAGCTTTATGGAATCCGTCAAACTGCATGTTGATAACGGTAATCCAGTAGACATTATCTATTTGGATTTTGCAAAAGGCGTTTGACAAAGTACCTTACGAGAGATTGTTTTGTAAACTTGAAGCTCATGGAGTTACTGGCTCTGTCCAGAATTGGATTAGAAGTTGGTTAACCTCCAGGAGACAAAAAGTTTGCATTTCAAATCATGACTCGGCTTGGCGTAATGTCACTAGTGGGGTTCCACAGGGTTCAGTGTTGGGTCCAATTTTATTTTTGGTTTACATTAATGACTTAGGCAACAGCATAATATCCAAAATGAGTAAGTTTGCTGATGATACCAAATTATGTAAAAATATAGATAATCTAGAAGATATGTTATCACTTCAGAGAGATTTAGACAGTTTGCATAATTGGGAAACTACCTGGCAGATGAGCTTCAATGTTGATAAATGTACAGTTATGCATGTAGGTCACAATAATAGTTGTAATCAATATAAACTTGGTAATGCAGAACTAAAATCATCTATTAAAGAAAAAGATCTAGGTGTCATTATTGATAATACCCTAAAATTTTCAGAGCAATGTAAATCAGCAGCAAATTGTGCTAATCGCACTATAGGTTTAATTAGGAGAACTATAAAAAGTCGTAATAAGGATGTAATAGTTAAATTATATAAAGCATTAGTAAGACCTAAATTAGAATATTGCGTACAAGCGTGAGACCTTTTTTAAGGAAGGATATATGTAGAATGTATGAAAAGAGTTCAAAGGAGAGCAACTAGAATGATTGCTGAATGTAGAGGTCAAAACTACGAATCTAGGTTAGATGTATTAGGTCTAATTAGTTTAGAAGATAGACATACCAGAGGGGATTTAATTCAAGTGTTTAAAATAATTAAAGGTTTTGACAATATCGAATGTGGAGAATTTTTCAAACTATCAGATTATGCTAGAACAAGAGGGCATAGATTCAAAATAATAAAGGTTAGATCCAGATTAGAAGTTAGAAGAAACTTTTTCAGTCAGAGAGTTGTCAATATATGGAACGGGTTACCTCAGTATGTAGTAGAGGCAGAGTCAGTGAATGCTTTTAAGAATAGGCTAGATAAGTATTGGAAAGAAATACATTGAATTGATAATTTGTGTTGTTTTGTGTAGATAGGCTGATTAGTTTCACACTACATGAGGGTATTTGGTTTCTAGGTATTCATGAGTGTGGGTAAGGCTTGTATGTGTATGTATGCGTAGGTGTGTGTATGTGTGTACACATGCATGTATGTCTATGTATGTTTGTGCATGTATGCTTGTATGTATTGTAATGTATGATTATATACTGCGACTGGTTGATATGCCTAGTATGTAGTTATATGCATGCTTGCATATTTTTGTCTGTAAGTTCGATGTGTGTATGTGTGAGTGTATTCTATGTGTATATATGTAGGTGTATGTATAAGTGTGTATGTTTTGTATATATGTATGTGTATGTATATATGTGTATGCGTATATGTATGTGTATATATGTGTGTATATGTGTAAATATGTACGTATGTATATGTATGTATGTATGTATGTGTATGTATGTATATATGTGCGTGCATGGGTATGTATATGTATGTGTACATGGGCATATTTATGTGAATATGGGGTATGTATATATATGTATATGCATATAAGTATTTGATAAGTGTATGTATGTTTATGTATGTGTGTATGTGCATGTGTGTGTATGCATGTACATGTATGTGTTCATGCATGAATGCATAATGTATGTGTATTTGTGCATAGTTGTGTACCTGTATGTAGGTTTATATGTGAGATGGTTCTGTGTGTGTGTGTGTGGTATTTTGGTGAGTGTTTAATTTTTTCTCATGTTCTTCCTTTGAAGCCTATCAACTTGTCAAGGTTTGTATCTTCTGTTCACTTTACGGTTTCTATGTATAGAGGTATGAAATTACATCATAAAACTGGTGTTACAGGTCCTTGTGACTTCCTTAACCTTCCTATAGTTATGTTAAGTTAAGTTAAAACGCACGCACAATATAACAAAAGATGGACTTATCTATTCCGTCAATCCAAGCCTAACATTAATTGAAATATAATTAGTAATTCAATGAGTATCTAGATAGTCTTAATCATATTAAAAGTAAAGTAAACACGCGGTATAGTGAATAATCAACTATGTTGATATGTACCACTTTTAAAACCACATGTTTAATCCGATAGGCAATTTAGACCATTTTCCGTAAAACCAGTCCAGTGAATGTCCGAGATTTTACTCTCAGATCAGTGCGGCCGGGATTCGAACCCACGAGGATTCAAATCACCTCAGGATTTGTCATTTAAAACCTCATGACGTTACCCCTACGCCATTTAGACATGCTATTTTGACAAACAGCTCTACTGCAGATGGCTTGGCGTGGAACCAATAAATCAGTCAGTCAGTCAATCAATAAATCAATCAATCAAGCAATCAATACAGAAATCAATCATTCAAGCAATCAATCAATCAATCCTGCAATCAATCAATCAAACATCAGTCAATCAATCAACCAATCCATTTATCAAGCAATATATCATTCAATTGATCAATCAATCCATCCATATATAGCATTGCAGAACATAATTTGTAGCTTCGATGACATTAGGGTTGTTCCCAAAAACAGCAATCAACAATTAGGCTTATATTACATCGTAATTATTATTACGCTGCTTACAAAATATCTGCACATGTATAATATGTTTAACAACTAATCAATCAAAGACGATTATGCTATTGCTTTGCTAGCCGTAATTTCTCTGTAATCTTGCCAACGCACTCGTATATTCTCTTCTAACTGCCTCAAAATAGACTATGTAATTACTTAAAACTTTAAATTTTTCGGCTAATCTCCTAATCCGTCAACCACGCAGCTTAGCTGCTCACTTCATTCATGCTATGATGTTAATGTTCACAGTTATGACTCGAACACAATCATACACTTACAGTTTTTCTCTTAGAAATTAATTTGTACATACGAGCATCGGTGACCAGTACTAGAAATCTTAACATCATGTATAATTTAAAGTTGATTTAATTTTGCTAACCGCTTTAGTAAACGAATCGTAGGTCTATAGGTGCAGATTAAGCTGGTAGGCCTATAGGTGCAGATTAAGCTGGTAGGCCTATAGGTGTAGATTAACCTGGTAGGCCTATAGGTGCAGATTAAGCTGGTAGGCCTATAGATGTAGATTAAGCTGGTAGGCCTATAGGTGTAGATTAAGCTGGTAGGCCTATAGGTGCAGATTAAGCTGGTAGGTCTATAGATGCAGATTAAGCTGGTAGGCCTATAGGTGCAGATTAAGCTGGTAGGCCTATAGGTGCAAATTAACCTGGTTGGCCTATAGGTGTAGATTAAGCTAGTAGGCCTGTAGGCGTAGATTAACCTGGTAGGCCTGTAGGTGCAGATTAAACTGGTAGGTCTATATGTTCAGATTAAGCTGGTAGGCCTATAGGTGCAGATTAAGCTGGTAGGTATGTAGGTTCAGATTAAGCTGAAAGGTCTATAGGTGCAGATTAAGCTGGTAGGCCTATAGGTTCAGATTAAGCTGGTAGGTCTAAATGTGCAGATTAACCTGGTAGGCCTATAGGTGTAGATTAACCTAATAGGCCTGTAGGTGCAGATTAAGCTGGTAGGCCTGTAGGTTCAGACTAAGCTGGTAGGCGTATAGATGTATACGCCTACCAGCTTAATCTGAACATAGGCAGATATTTTAGTACATATATCATAGATGTAGATGCACAAAGATAATTTCACTGCCTCTCAAAGATACCTCCGAGGACATCAAACATTTGACAAGCAAAGACCAAAGTGGAGGAAACGCTGGCATAACGTGTCGTTCAAAAAATAGATCTAATGCTAACAGACAACCACTAATAAATAAATAACTAATATTATTAATCTTCTTGCATCAGAATTTACGATAGTCTTAACTTGGAAAATCTATCGTAAACTCTGATGCAGGAATAGTAACAAGTGGTTATCTGTTAGCAATAGGATAATTTTGATTTTTGTAAACACCAGAGTTTCGAACTTTAAAACAACTAAAGCAGTTAACCAGCCACACCTGATGTACATTTATAAATCGGGATACACTAAGTAGACAAATTTTGGACGAATATTAATGACACCTCAGGGATTATATTATTGATTGATGGAGTTAGTAGATATATATTATGGAGTAAACACGATGTAGGCTACTAAGATGAGGTTTAGACATATCATGTACACGTACAAAGTAGACAAATTATTTAAGAATACTAAATACTATATAAGCAATAAAATCAATTGATCAGTTAAAACAAGTTCTGTGGTATCCTCACGTCGTTTTTGACTGAGAAAACGAACGTTAAACTTTTATTGATACTTCAAAAAATTTCTCCTAGTACTAGCTCTAAGCTGTAAAATAATCCGGACATGAAGAAGATTAAAATAATTAATTTCAGCAAGAGAAGCCTTTCTAAAAATTGTCTTAATTCAAATGTCCATCAATAAGGTTGCAATATGAAATGCCGTTATGCTGAATGTGATTCAAAGCATATTGTATGGAAGAATTGCAGCACCAATGAAAGCCTCTGCATAACTTTGTTTGAATTTGTTTATTTTTCGGTTAGTTCATAAAGAAAAATAACAGCTGTTGATATTAATTGTTAGTTTTTCTCTCGGAAGTAAAATAGCAAGGTTTAATACTAATTATCATTAATATTACTAATACAGATATTATTATTATGTTATTTTAACCCACAACAAGAGGATTCTTTTCTTTTGTTAGAATTATTATTATTATAAATATCACATTTATAAAGAGACATCACAATTACATGCTTTATACTACGCTTTTAACCAGAATTTAAACAGAACTAGACAATGTAAAACTGTTATCATAATCATCATCATTATATCTTCAAATTATAATTAGGGTCACTGCTGAAATCTAATAATACTAATTATTATTATTATAATTATATAAACTGCAAGTGTAGTAAGAAATGATTAACCACGAATTGACGAAGGCAGTTGCAAGCCTCCCAAAAGTCATATTTTTCCAAGCTAAAAGCTACATTGAGAAGTAATGATAACATAACACTTGAGATGGGAACACTTTTTTATATTTAGAAAGGGTGAAAAGAAAACTGTAAATATAATTAAATGCGTTGAACATTTAGAATAACACTAGAGCGAGAGAGACGAGAGAGAGATAGAGAGGGGCAGACAGAAAAAGAAGAGAGAGAGAGAGAGGGGGTTCTGACGGGGTACCTATATTTGTAAAATAAAGGATAGTGTTCTTCATAGTCACAAAGAATTCGGTGGGTAGCTAAAGCCTTTAATCCAGACAATCACCAAGTTTGTTTATAAATCTCACAATAACGTAAGAGTCTTATACAATTCTCTTTTTACAGTAATTTATCTACCAGTTCTGATAGGGGGCACAACTGCCGTGAAATATCTTAATATTTCCTGTAGATAAGAACGTTTTGTCTGCTACTGAGTTGTTCGCTGAATGAGATGTTATCAGCTCAGCCCAGAAGAAAGCCTTGATACCGAGATAGCCATCTTTAAATATCAAGTTGAACAAGCTGTCGTAGCCTGAAAGACAAACAATATATCAATATAACAAACACATCACACAAGACAGTAATGCGAAACATTGCTCAACTCTTAGTTATAATTAACCGGTAGTTGTTAATAGATTTATTTAGTATAACTATAAGTATGTGAAATTGAGCTATTGAGTGAAATCAGCAAACTAATCAAATTGAGTTTGTTCTAAGTCTAGAAGTGTTTAACTGCTATTGCTTGCTAGCAATAGAGTTAAGTGTCAATAGTAGTTTTTAGAGTAATTTGTACTTGCGGAATATGCAATTGTAATTGAAGAAAATGTAATTGTAAATGAAATAGAATTTCAATTATAGTACACCAACGTAAATGACTGTAATTAATTACTTTTTAGAATGTAACTGTCACCTGACTGAACTTTTACAATTAAATTATAGTAGCAAAGCACATACAACTAAGATCTGAGAAAAGTATTAATTTACAAAATCAAAACCTGATATAGAAGTAACAAACACGCACACACAAACACAAACACTTGATCAACTTTGTTGATAGCTATCACCTTTAATACCACATGTTTAAACCATTAGGCAATTTATTTCATTTTTCAGTGAATGTCTGAAGTTTTACACTCACATCAATTATGAAGTCTGGAATAAGTGTTGCTGGACAGCGTAAAGTTTCGCTCATATGTAAAACTTTTTACTAGTTTAGATATTAATTTAAATGTAATTGTTATTTAGCTCATGATTACATTTGAACTCTTCCTGTAAAGTAGTCTCGAAGACCGAGTTCGGCAATGACACTGCTATATAAGTTTTCGTTGTTAATAATAATAATAATAACATCAGCGCAACTGAGAATTGAAACCACAAGAGTTCAATTCATCTAAGGCACTGTCATGTAAAATTTCATGACGTTCACACTATGCTACGGAGACGTACAGAAATGAGCAGTTTATACCTTTTTCAGTCTCGTAAATAAAAGATGTTATACTTCTATCTTCATTATACACCATCATGGCCTCCCCTTTAACTGGCTTACCATCAGCTCCTGCGTAAAAAAAATAGCAACTGTTTCACATACGTTAGCTTATAAGTACCTATCACCGAAAAATTAAATGTAATCTACTGTAAAATCTTCAGCATAGCTTTGTAGATCCAAACAGCTCTGACCACACCACACGCCAGAACAACACTATGACCCAAGACACAACTCATAAGAATTATAAAGCTTAAATTTATTCAACGATCATTAAAATTTCATCTAAAACTTCAATTCAAAATGGTTGAAGGTAAGTAATCTTGTAATTATCATAATACCCACAGATCCAACCATATTAATAAAATGAAATTGCTATTTAATGAACTTTAAATTGAGGCCAGTATATATATATATATATATATATATATATATATATATATATATATATATATATATATATATATATATATATATAGATATATATGTCTGTGAAGGCTTTAATGTATAGTTACAATCGAGTTTAAAAGTTTGACTATTGCTCCAAAAGTAAAACAGGAAATCACTAACCGCTTGCATAACAAAAACAACCAAAACAAAACACTCCTTCTAACAACTTCATTAAGATATTACAATCCTATAAAACAGTAATCTACTATCAACTATACATACCCACAGGAACTTGAACTTTGACGATGAATATTTTATGCCTAGGACCATCAACTTGTGCCTCACTAGCTAAGACGCGGAGATTGTGTGAACTGCTGACCGCTGTGAGACTGGAACCAGTGACCCCTCCTCGTGGGCGTGCTGTTATGGATTCTACAGCAGCAACATGACAGAGCCAGTAGAAACTATACAATTTTACTTTACAAATTCATCAAGAGAGCAATGACTAAGATCAGATTATTCAACTTGGTGACATTGAAGTCATTGTGCCATATGAAAGTATATGGCATTTAGCATTTGATATATGGTATTTTGTATTTCTTTATGGTACTTGAAGTAGGAATAATCAGCTATTCATCAGCTGCCAATTTATCTAGGAATCAACAAACAATATTTAAATATAGTAATTATGAAATACAACAATTATAGTGAAACTCAAAAGATGAGCTTAGAATGAACGTGGTTAGTAGTGTCTTTAAAGTGACGATGTATAGATTTTGCTCAATGCAGTAGAGTTCGTATCTAGTTTAACATAAATTGATTTAAAGTAAATTTGAATAATGTAACAATGAGATGCCACTAATTTATTGTTCTCTTTTGAGTTTTATTCGTATATTGATTTTTGCAAACATATAAGCCATACCCTAGGAACATAATATACTGCTAATAGGCAGGTTTAAATAAAAATCACTGCCAGATAAAATGACACACCTCGAAGTTTTATATTTAATGTCATCATTATGATAAGATTTCATGGCTTTAACGCACACTAGTAGTGAGTGAACATTGTACATTTCTAGAAATTGACAAAAATGTTAACAAAACGATAAATAACTAGGAAATTAATAATAAATTCCTACCACAACATGATTTTCTATGACCTGCCTTCCAGTGAGAGATCTGACATTTTCTATTGCAGTATTTGGCCACAAAGCATTTACCACAGCGCTTTAGCTCCCTGCTGGAGTCCTTACTGGTACCACACTGTGAGCACTTGCAGTCTGAAACAGCAGAGAGAGAGAACTGTGTTTATTAAACCAAAGCACTTAACCACTGCGCATACATGCGCAGTGGTTAAAGTGAGGGGAACGCAGGGGAACTGTGGTCTCCTAGCTCACAATTTTTATGAGTTGCATTCCCCTACTAGGGGTTCATATCAGATATTAGAAGACCTTTAAATAAATTACAGGGGGCCAGAAAAATTCTGACAGTTCCCTTAGCTCTCAATTCCGACTTTAACCACTGCATGCATGTAATTCAATCAAAATTAAACAATAGAATGAAAACTAATTAAACAGAACAGTCAAAAAAGTGAAACAAACATAATATTTGATGCATGTAAAACTCAATACAATCCACAGAAGCAATGATGATTTATATCGTATTACTGCATTATTTCATTATGCTTTAAACAACTGGAAGCTGACATTACTACCAAAAAAATCTTAAAACTGGCTCACAATTTTAATTAATTCCTAAATAATCTAATGACAGTTCTACGCCAGAGCTCTTTAGGATTAAGTTTCTCGACTAATCCATTTCTCTTAAAAAGAGATCCAGAGTGATTTATTGATTATCAACAGAGCAATATTAAATAATACATAATAAGCATAGGAACAAACAATATACATTTTACTAGTTCATCTATACTTCTGGCCGCACAACAAAAAATTACAGAAGGATATCTTCATGTCATGTGATCATCCTAGGGCTGATTCCAGGATGATCACATGACTTTAAGACCTCATCATGTCATGTGACTAGAAAAGATCTTACTACTTAGAAATGTCCATTAAAATAAAATTGAAACAGTGAACATGAACTGGGATGATAAGTAACTTACAAGAAAAGATCTGTATAAATAAATCTACTACGCAAGTTATGAGCCTCGTGTCGATAACGAAACTCTACACAATGACTGATTGATTAAACTGATTCTTACAGATTTCAAATCAAAAGTCAATTACGCAAATTTAAAGTGTGCGTGTATGTATAATTGTATGTATATATATATATATATATATATATATATATATATATATATATATATATATATATATATATATATATATGCGTGTGTGTGTGTATGTGTGTGTGTGTGTAAGTAATAAAATACCCTGAGCTAGTTTGTCCAGGTCTCGATACACCAGGGCTTTCTGCAGGACAGTTCTAGTTGCTTCGTCCTTTGCCAGATCCAGCGGGGAATTACCAGCCGCGTCAGTACATCTAGCATCAGCTCCATATTTCAGTAGCAGCTCTACACAACCTGTCGACATTAATAGTAGTGAGTGGAGAAAGTTCGGCGAGTCTATGACATTGTGGATGTTTATGAGAGTATAAGTGACAGTCTATGAGAGCATAAGTGAGAGTCTATGAGAGTATAAGTGAGAGCCTATGAGAGTATAAGTGAGAGCCTATGAGAGTATAAATGAGAGCCTATGAGAGTGTAAGTGAGAGTCTATGAGAGTATAAGTGAAAGCCTACGAGATTATAAGTGAGAGCCTACGAGAGTATAAGTGAGAGTATATGAGAAAATATCAGTAGATGGATGTGAGCATCAGTGAGAGTCTATGACTCTGAGAACATAAGTAGGACGTTTAAAATTGTCATTTAAATTAAGTGTGCTTGCCATTAGAATACCAGCTGTTAATCATTAATTGGTCATTTAAACAAAGCCTGACTGTCATTAGAATTCAGAGTCTGGACACATACTGATATTTCCCTGCAGAGCCGCCCCATGCAATGCACAGGCTCCCATCTGTGTGGTAATATGAACAGAGGCTCTGCCTGTTTCCATCAAATATCTCGCTACCTCTGCATTGGCATATCTTCCTGCAAAACATAAGGTTAACAAAATAAAGTTAATAAACTCAATTTAATGTCTCCAAAACGTCTACAAGGGCAGTGGAAAAGGTTGGTTTTGAATCAAAGGCCTCACACATGTCAGATAAGAAAGACTATGCTATCACGACCAGCTATGCTATTCAACCAAAAAATATAAAACGAAAAACATTTTCAAAAATTGTCTGACAAACAGCCTAGTCAATTAATACGTAACATGTCACAATGAGCACAGAAATACCTACAAAATTAATTAAGCACCCTTTTTACATTCCAGTAAACATAATTTATTCCTATATAAGATGTTTCCTGTTAGACGCGCATCAAATGTACAGAAGTCTTAAGCACATTTAGTAAAATGGTAAATAATTATAATTTATAATTTAAGATAATTCACATTGCAATTTCAATTCTTGTCGAATTATATAAGACACTCTCCACACACTTAAATGTATCTAGATCTTTATTTCAGCATTCAGGTAGCTAGCTAAAATTAAATTCCTAATGCAATCATACAAGTAGTCATGAATATAAAAAAGATTATAGATTTATAATGTAAACAATTAATTACCACATAGAGATTAGAGACTAGAGATTAGAGACTAGAAATTGGAGACAGAGATTAATACTAGCGATTAGAGACTAGAGATTAGAGACTAGAAATTGGAGACAGAGATTACAGACTAGAGATTAGAGAATAGAGAGAAGAGACTAGAGATTAGATTATTATATACTCGTTTATTACATGAAATCTGACATACCACAGAAAACGTACACACATACAAATGGCAATATAGAAAGCAATAAACATAATATTATGCAGACATTGTTTCAAAGAAACTTAATAAGAGTCTTTATATAGCATTCTAATTATCAAGGTCTTATCCATCAAAGGTGAGTGTTTAGATGGTAAAGAGAAAGGATGAGCCCTCTCCCTGAGCTTAGAGATCAAATTATCTTTAAGCGGCAGAAGAAGCCGGTGCTAGACTCTAAGATAATACAGATTAGAGACTAGAGATGAGAGATTGAAGATTAGAGATGAGAGATTAGAAAATAGAGACCAGAGATTAGATAATAAAAACTATAGAGACTACAGATTAGAGACTAGAGATAAGAAATTAAAGATTAGAGATGAGATATTAAAGATTAGAGATTAGAGAATAGAGACTAGAGATACCTGTAGCCCAGAAGAGAGCTGTGAATCCCATCAAATCCTTCTGATTCACATTTGCTCCATACTCAACTAATGTTTTAACGACATCCAACTGTAGAAATATTCCATAAAATACAATTTCATTGAAGAGAGATAAATTAATATATCTATTATAAACCATAGATTACATATATCATTAGAAATACAACTACAAAAATTAACATTTTATCTTCCCTAAGACATTCATTTGTCATTCAAAGGATCAATAAAGGATAAATAATGATAAACTAGAATTGAAGAAGCCCATAGAAACTAAATACTTCTACTGCAGTGATGTAAAAATCTGCACTTTTGAATGCTTTTACGAAATTAATCCTTAAAAAAGTTCATTAACAGGCATCAACAGAATTTTATTTTAAAAATTAAATCAACAAAGTCTAAGACTATTTTAAACAGTTATTACTTACTTGCTTAAATCAATGTTAGAAATTACATTTAAATTGGTTTGTTTCATTTGATTTAAAACTATACTGATAGCTTTGATTTATATTATTCTTTGACACCCATTATTTATTAACTCAACATGGTGTCAAAATCTTTCCTATAAATTTTTAGCTAAATTGAGCCTATTCTGGGTAATAACAATGCTAGAGATAAAAAGTCAAAAATTTATACAGTTTTTATATCTTTTAAGAAGCATACTTCTTACAGTGCAATACAAGTATATTTTTTTATACATCCACACACATGTACAACACTGCACATATACTTAGACTATTATGAAGCGAAAAATTAAGAAAATCACCAAACATTCCAAATTAGCTATATACAAGTATTTCGAAAATAAGAAAAATATGAAATATCTTAGAGAAAATGATGCACTTAAAGCTGGTAAAGCTAAGGTTAACGTCAGTTTCCTCACTCGAAATCGATGTCAGCATTTCACACTAACGAGAGATGAATTAACAACAATTAAAACCTTCTTAGAAGCAACAGCAAAGTGTAGAGGAGTGCAGCCTTTAGAGTCTGATTCGTTGACATTCAATTCTCCTGACAGTTTTGTCATCTACAAAATAAGCAATCAAATTAAAAATAGATTTTCAAATATTTCTTAAATTTTAGTATGAAAATGCCAATAATTTTGTATTAGCAGAATGTATTAGCAGTCATACGAAATATAAATTCCTCTTAAAAAAAGGGCAACAATTTTTTAAGCGTCCAATTTTTAAGGATATCTACTGAATATTTTTGGTGTACCTAATGCTAGATTTATTTTATTTAAATTTTCGACAATTACAGATATGTGAAACTTGTTTAGTTCAGTTCACGCACTACCGATATTATCAATATGTTTAAGAAACTATTTCCTGTACAGAAATCAGATGCTCAAATCTCCAGACGTTGCATGATTAGGTATATTTTTTCATTATTGATCATCCATTTATTTGCAAATCAGCTCAAAGTATGAATGGAGACAACAGAAGGTTGAATGCACAACGTATCGTTGCACTATAAAATATGATTTAAATTTTAGGTGTTATATATATATGACTCACTTGTAGATAATCTTTAAGATATCGTACGTCTCCCATTTCGCCGGCCTGTAGTACAACAAATGCCAGCTCAGTCTCAGGAGTATGATGTCCATCTGATTTCCCAACTTTGCCTTTTGCGCTATTCCTTTCCATATCTACTACTATATGAGTGCAAGCTTCTCCTGGAGCCACGTAGTTTGTTATAACTATGTAAAGCGCATGAAATTTTAAGCCTACTACTTCACCAATTATGTTGATTTAATTATTATTAAAATACCAGATTGCATAGATCTTTATTTCACCATCTGAAACAAGTTTAAACAAATCACATTTAAATATAGTAAAAATCTTAAGTAAAATATCATTGTTGCATTTTTTCTTTAAAAACTGGCTAAATAAAATTAAAAAGTAATCAGGCTAAGTGTTTAAGAAAGAACTATACAAAACTACTGCACATCGTTTAAACTTTCATTAGCCCTATACAATACATCCCATAGCCCTAGTTGAGAAATACGAATTTAATATTTAAGAGATAACAAATACTGAAATTAATCAACTTGTATAATGTTTTTTCATTAGATCTTATTAAATAGCTGACCTATTGCGTATAGTGTAAGCATTAATAAGTAAATTCTTATAATTCTAATAATTATTATAACATAAGTGTAACTAATTTTGTTAATACCTACATAAGAATCGACGAATTTAAATAAAATTATTTATTAAATAATTAACGAAATAAAGTTTCTAAATTAATTAGAAGTTTTATTACTTATATCCCACTACACGATACAAATAACATATTTATACTGTGTAAGCAAGAAATCAATTACAATTAATTGTCCATTTTTCCAAACTTACAGCAAATCTTACTATATCGCTCAAAAATAAACAAATATGAGGTTGTATTTGTTCTTCTTTAATGTCCATACTTTTAGACTAATACTTTATAATTAATTAATACTTTATAATTAATTTAAAGACTAGCAATTGAATCGAAGTTGGACATTAGCTATTTTAAATCAGTCAAACAGGTTTAAAATAATTAATTTACATAATAGTGAAATGGTTATCCATGATTACATCTATAACGCGGATTAAATAGCAAGCTGAAGTCGTTAGACAATCGCTCATGATACCAGTTCTGGCAATATGCATGTATGTCAGATTTTTCTGATCAACTCGACGGAGAGCCGGTTCCCGGCCTAATACATATGTTTTAATTAGCTAGATTGTTTTAAAAGTCAATGATAGCATCTCATGAGTGTTCATTCTATTATAGTGTTTTCTAACCTAAATCTTAATTATTTCAAACCAAAATCAATATTAAATGTTCAAAACGTATATTTTATATACATTTTGTTATAAAAAGAATTTATAGAGAAATTGATTGTACGTTTCTGCAGTAGGCCTATATGTCGCGAACAGCCTTGCTGCCTGTTCGTCCTCGAGCGGTTGTCTACTTCTGGACTCGCTCGCCGGTCGGCAGTGCTTCGAGACGGCAGCTTTTTCGTCAAATGTTTTACTAAGGGTACCGCTTGTCAGGAGGAACCGAGTTGCTGCGTCTTCAGATGATACTTCTTTCCCGGTATCATCCGTCTCGATAGGCCTTTCTCGTTCATTTCCGACTGAGTAGGCCAAAGTCCAACCCCCTTGCCTACTTCGTTATTGGGTTCTCGGGAACCCGGTGCACAGCGTCGACGCTGGCCCGAGTCGGGAGTAGAAGCGTACTCCACGTCTTCTACGTATTTAGACGATGACGGTTGAGCTTCTTCCATGCTCCATTGGTAGATTCTATCCCGTGATATTCGTGGTTCTCGGGGCGAAGTGATATGGTGACCCGAACCGGTAGTGGAAGCGTCTGCGTTATCTTGGGCGATCACGGTTTGATTTTCTACCCTGCTTCCTAGTTTTACAAACTGATATAGTAAATAATATATGATTGGTTGTTTTAACTGCGACGAACTTTATCTTCTCTTACCCTATTTAAAACTCCCCTATATCCCCTTTTTTAGACTTATTCTCCCTATCTCTTTTCCTATTTCCTTTCCGTAGTTTCTACTCTCGCCTTTGCTGAAGGTAGTATAATTGGCTTTCCGTGTAGTCGATGAGAAATTTGTTGATAGTCAACTGGTAATTGGTAATCCTACTCCCGCCTGCAGAGCCGAACTCGACCCAGGCGCTTACCAAATACCTGCAGAGACGAACTCGACCCAGGCAATGCCGTTGTTAGCCTCCCGCCTGCAGCGACACACTCGACCCAGGCGCTTAGCAAATACCCGCAGAGACGAACTCGACCCGGGCAATGCCGTGGACTACCAGCCTCCTCGCCTGCAGAGACACACTCGACCCAGGCGCTTAGCAAATACCCGCAGAGACGAACTCGATCCGAGTATTGCCGTGGACTACCAGCCTCTACCTGGGCCTATCCAGGAGACACCGAATTCTCTTGCCTCCAATTAGCCTTCGCGGCTTGGGAAACTCGTCAACCTGAGGGGGCTACGAGCCTAGGCTAACAAGCGAGCTTGAAAGCTTTCGGCTAGACGAAGACCAGATTTCTGTATACTAATCGTACTTTTGCCTTGGGATTGGGATATTACGTACTATCCTCCCTCGGTTCCCAGTACTTTCGCGTAGAAGGTTCTGGCCTCCCTGAGTTACTGCGCAGACGAACCACGCAGAACCCAATCTGATTTTCTATGTATCGACGGCCGCTTTAAATACTACTCAAGCGATCGACTTCAGCCAACCACAGGACTTCTCGTTTAATCGATTTACGCGTTAGCTGCGTCACTTTGGAAATACCCAGCGTAATAATCTAGCTATGCCTACTTATAACTTCGGCTTATATCATCTATTATAAATCTTTGGAAATACCCTACGTCACTTAATATTTATAAATAACAGCTGTATAATATATGCTGTCGATCTATAATATATATTTCTTTATATATAAAATTGTGAACAAGGCGTGTTCATTACACTATCCTTATATAATGTGCATTAAAGAGAGATGCTACAGAGGGAAATATTTTGAATAGCACAACATAAGGATTAAATACTTTTGGTCTGGGGCCTTACAAAAAAAACCAATTACAGTGATACTGTCATCCATGACAACTTCGTGCACTATTAAGATAGGCCGACATCCAAGCCGGTAAGCAAAATTCAAAAAAGGTGTAAATTTCAAAATCCAAAAAAACCTGTTCAAATAAAAATAATGGAAATTAAAGAAAAGGTTTGCGTAGGCCTACTGTTCGCAACTCAAGGACACTAGATGAAAGGGAGATGGAAAAGGTAGATCTTCAACTGTCTTCTTTGGAACTTCTCATATGAAAGCAAAGGCCGATGTGATTCAAAAGAAGACTCTCGAAGAGTTCATGGAAGAGAATTCTGCGGTAGCCTACAGCATGCTGGAGAGATCGATTAGACAGCTTGGAGCATGAAGGTAGACTAGTTCGCACAAGAGTATTAAATTTAGAAGACCGAGTAACATAAGGCAGCATCACTTTAGTCAACCTAAAAGTCCATCACCATCCCTAGGCAAAGTTGTATGTCTCAATACAACTTTGCCTATGGATAGTGATGGACTTTTAGGTTAGCGAAACCGTCTTTACATGATACGCTCTTTAATCTTTAGCCAGTGCAAAGACCTTGAAACAGGCGTAATATATGAGTACTTGGAACTATAAAATATTGCTTGCGCATGAGAATTCTGATCAAACGGTATAACCGATCAATCTCACAGCAAGGAATATTATTAAAAACCTTTATTAAACAATTTTATTACCAACAGTGGAGCTTTTCATCACATTTTTTTAGCCAGTTAACGATTAATTATAGCAGTTACATAAAGATCTCTTGTAGCTTTTCTGGGTTACTGACACTCAGTAAACTTGATTTAAAGGATAAACAGTCTCCAGTCTCGTTACAAAGTAAATTTAATATTAGAGTCACTAACCTTATTATTATTGTCCATAACTTTAGTATTAGAGTCAATAACTTTATTACTAGAGTCAATAACTTTATTATTAGAGTCATTAACTTCATTCTTAGAGTCAGTAACTTCATTATTAGAGTCAATAACTTTATTATTAGAGTCCGTAATTTTAGTATTAGAGTCAGTAACTTTAGTATTTGAGAGTTAATATCTTTAGTATTAGAAACACATAAGTGTTGGAGAGAGTAACTTAAGTATAGTAGTCAATACAGTCATTTGCTACAGTTCTGCTGATGATTACAGCATAATAGATCCACAATATGCGCAGTAGGAAGTTTGAAGGCTATCCAGAAATGGATTCAAGCTTCCTGTATCTCCTACATTTAAACAATCAAACGAATCTTTATGAAACGTTAATAAAATAAATATAACATATGAAATAAAAACCACACAATCAAGGGTCACAAATCTTGCATGTTGTAATACAGTGACCGTAAAGTATGAACTACTGTATAAAAAACTAAAAGTTTTCTTTGTAAAACATCAATGAAAGCGTATCAAAGTTTAATCCTAATCAATTGCCAAACAAGAGTTCACCCGTTAGTAGCATTTGTACCGTATCTCATCGGAAATGTTGCACAATAGATATTGAAATAAGCCAATAGAATAAATCGATAACCTGCTTTATGGATACTGAATATTATTTTATAACATAATTATTTAAGTAGATTTTCATTGCATTCGCTCATTTATTGACAAATTAGTCATCACGTTCACGTTCTTTATCTGGTTGAACACGACCTCTGGTAATCACGTAGACAATCAATCAATAATAATTTAACGTCCGATTCCTCGGACTATTTTTTGATTCCTCGGACGCTAAATTATTTGGTGATTTTCCTTCTTCATTTAAAATTGCTAAAGTTATTCCAATCCACAAAAAGGCGACACCTGCAAAGTTGATAATTACAGACCTATATCTTTATTAAGCAACCTTAGTAAAGTTTTTGAAAAAATAATGTATAAACGTATATATAGCTTTATGTGTAAATATGATCTATTTTCACCACATCAATATGGCTTTCGTAACGGTCACTCAACCGCTGATGCAATCATTAACTCTATTAATATGATACGTTTGGAAAATGGTTCTAATAATTATATAATCGGGCTATTTTTTGATCTAATTAAGGCGTTCGATACTGTTAATCATAGTATATTATTAGATAAATTAAATACATATGGAATTCGTGGTACAGCCCTTAAATGGTTCAAGTCTTACCTCACGGATAGATCTCAATATACTGTTATCAATGATTTATCATCTAGTATCCAGCCTATTACTACAGGGGTGCCTCAAGGTTCTATCCTTGGTCCTCTTCTGTTTCTAATATATATCAATGATATCGAACGCTCCACCATTAAAGCCTTGCTGTCTCTTTTTGCTGACGATTCTAATGCTTTTATTTCTGGAAACAATTTGGTATCTGCTTATGCTAAAGCCAACTGTGTTTGTAAAGAACTAAGCCATTGGTTTAGTTGCAACTTATTGAGCATTAATTATGATAAGTGTGCCTATATTTTATTTTACCCTAATACTGATGACGTTGATTTAATTAAGTTAACTTCTAATTTGCGTATTGTTGTTAATGGTATGGTTAAAAATAATAATAATACCAACACACATTATAGTGAAATGATCAACTACCAAATAAATACCACTTCGCTCCTTTTTTTATTGTCATATTTTTACCCAGGTGAAAAAATGCGGTAGCTATTAGGACTTAATGAATTTTTAAGCATATTTACCATAAGCCATTTTAAACATGTTTGTCATAACCATGATTATTATAAGTAAAGTTAAACAATTGCAACATTATCCAAACCAAATCATTTCGAACACGAATCGAACTCTTGCGAGTTGGAAAGCAAGCCGAACCCGAACCGAACCCTTGTTAGAACCGAACCCGAACCGAACCGAACTTTCATTTTCAACGAACCGAACCGAACCCGAACTCTGGAAATTAATAAAATTCCCATCTCTACTTAGAACCTTGCAGAACGGTGATAGATATTATAATGTTACACAACTTTATCTTAACTACAATTCGCTCCCTGTCAACCTCTTAAAGAAATTTCCGAATCTCTAAAATTATCTTCAAATACTTAAATTTTTCGAATTCTGTCCCCTCCTCTACGGCCAATCTATTCTGCTTAAATCAGGCTAGTCATAGTTATCCTACTCGCATTAAATCAACTAATTACAATCTAATAAACTGTAAACAATCTAATAGTGCTTTTTTCAACTCGTTTGTAAACTCTTGCTGTACAATTGGGAATTATATCCCCAGTGAAATCAGAATCTGTTCCACTAAATAAGTTTTTTAAGAAAATGTACAAACAGCATTTAATTGATACTTGGAAATGAGTACCTATGTCTATGTTTACTGTTGTACAATGTTTTTAAGTCAGTAGAACCTCTGATCGTTCAGGGGTTATCTACTAATATTAGTCCGGCCTATAGACCTACTACTGTTTGAATCCGGTTTTAATTTTAGTGCACTTTTAGCTCTACTAATCTTTAGTTTTTACTCCAATTAGTCCGTAATGTTTTGCTCTTTACAATTCAGTGCTATTTTCATTATCTATGTTTATTATCTCCAATTTGTCTACGATCTTATGTTGCTATGTTTTTGTGTTTCCGGCAGTCAGCTAGATAGAGCTCAATTGTGCTCTTTCTGACGGCCGTTTTATTTGTATTCTGTCTAGTTGTATGCACTTTGTGTATATTTTGATTCAGTTACAAATAAATGATCATGGTTCTCTCTCTCTCTCTCTCTCCTCGCCATAAGGCAATGTCCGAGACGTCTCTAGCAGACTCCGCATCAACAGACGCCAAGGCACTACATGAAGACGACTGGGTATACAAAGACCGAAAGAGAAGCGACATCAATACAGTATAAGTCCAAGATCCGAGGCAAGAGAGTCAGAAAATTGATCTCTAGCGGAAAGAAGTGGGTTTTTAGCTTATCCAGGAGAGTGCTAATACAATAGCAGACATATCATAACAGACACAACTTCTCCGCTTTAATATATCAATCGGTTGATCGTTGAGAACAGAGAGTTTCAGTCTCGTTGTTCATTTTAACTCATCAACCATTTCTCTCCAGGCCTCCTCCCCCCGCCTCTCTACACTTTTCATTAATATTAAATTATGTGATCAACGAATGTTAACTTTTGCTGCTATAATATTTTTTCTAATGAGTTAGTCTACCTAATTTCTCCAAGTAAATGCAGTATTTGACATTTTATAAAAACAGAGAGAAATACAATAACTGTAACATAAACCAGACATTTTAATAACAGGAATAAAAAAGTAAAGCTGGTAAAGCTAATGTTAACGTCAGTTTCCTCACTCGAAAGCGATGTCAGTGACGGGCGAGCCCAGTATGTGAACACCACACTTACTGATCAGCGGTCGAATATCTTACCGACATCGCCACTGGCTCCAGCTATAAAAAGACAATAATAGACAATACATATCGTATATAAGCAGAGTGGATAAAAATACACAAGCGTAATTATTAACAGAAACCAGGCTTTTAAATATGACAAATAAATTAGACAAAGCCAGACCAGTGTTGAGAGAAAGAGATTCACTAGACTGAGTGTGTAGAGACTGACTGTAGCAGATCGTACAAGTTCTGTACGGTACTGACTGACACAACAGCAGAGTCTGGCAACACCGACCTACAACAATCATTCTTCTGTTACTACTTACACTGTTAGTATTTATTTATTTTATCACCTTGAGCCGAGGATGTGGACGACGAATTCTCTCTATACACCATTCAATTTGAGTATGAAGTCAACGAATGCATAAATTTACATATAAATCTTCACTGTTTCATTCATTAATGAACAGACTACTAGCTGAAAATTATTTACTTGTACCGTGATATGAAGATTGCGCCTCAAGTGTAGTTGGAAGAGGAACTGAATGGGGCATGTTCTCATTCTTACACATGCCCTAGAGAAGAATTGGTGAGTAGGGATGGAGGAAACCTCCAGAAAATCGTGCATTCCACAATAACTATCGCAGAAGTTAAGCTCTGACTAACGTTGATATTGCCGTATTCTAAAAAAGACTTTCAAAATATAGAAATTTATTCAATTTGTTCGCAAATTTCTGGCAGCTTACAATAGTTTAGCAATAAGAGTCTAAAAGTTTCAGAAAAGTAATTATGTAGGGATAGTCATTACATAATTACAACTTCAAATAAACATGTTGTCTCCAGTGAGTTGTGATATAGAAATTGTAATTAAAGCACACAAGCTTGATTGAGTATTCTCTCAATATTTATGAGCCGATATTAAGCTTATAGGGAAAATATAAAGATAATTTTTCATGATTAAGCAAACTCGTTTACACCAATCATCTTAATTTTAACGGTCATCACAGCATTAAAAAACAAAAACTCTAAATCTTACGGAAAGTGTGTCCGTTGCTGCACGTGTCTCGATCAAAGCTTTGTACCTTCACATCTGCAGCAAAGCGTTAAAGATTAAATTGGTTTATCGAAAGTTCTTTGTAATAACAATAATGCAATAAGTTCGCATAATCGACACAGAAATCAATAATTTAATTAAATCATAAATTAATGAGAAGTTAATAGATTAATAACTTAATAAACCTACAGCTTATAGTTAGTCTGCGAAATATTTCTAGTAGTGACACCATATTAAGATGTTATGATGTCAGTGATACCACTCAGATTGTCAGAAAATTGAATAATTTTATAATAATCAATGGCACAATGCCAAAAACTATTTTCCCAGATTTTTATGCTAATAATAACAAAGTCAGTAAGGCCATATAGAAAGAAGTAAATACAAATAATAGTCGACAGTTCAAAGGATACCAGTTCTACAGATGATGCACGTTTCATTCCACTCGTCTGAGGCAGTGTTACCATTCTTGCTTGTTTCTTTCTTTACCTGAGTGTTACCAACGCGAACTGACTCAACTTTGTCTGCCAGCTGCCTGTCCTCCGGAAATGTGGAATGCAGTTTCAGCAATGCACACATTACTCGTAATATGTCGCCATCTACAATTCCGATAACAAACAAATAGACAGTGAGAAACAAAATTCAACGCCACTTAGCTATAATTACTATTAATATTCAAATATAGGTCTACGCACCTTTCTTTATTCCATATACCATATTTATCCAAATGGCTGGACAAAGTACAAAAAATGCAAAACTAAAAGACAAACATTAAAATTACTAGTACCAACAGAGCAGTTTTTTATGTATAGTAATGTTAACGAACAAGTCATAGTAAGGTTTTCCATATTTAATTAGCATTTGATTTTACTGTTTATTAATCGGGCCTTAAGGAACACATTCAAAAATTAAATTGAGTACAAAGAGGAATTTGTAACATTGTAGTTAAAGCAAACATAAATAAAGACTGCCAATGAGAATATCATCGACTAACTTAGTAAATTAGTATCAAAGTAATGAGAACACAATAGGCTAATCTAGTAAATAATAAGCTTTGACCTTTTCATATCAAACTGACGTCTTTATTCTAGAAAACGTCGGCTGCTTAAAACTATTAATCCAGAATGCATTCATTTAAAAAAGCGAAACCAGAAAATGTCTCAATAACACACGTGCAAAAATATTTTTAACAAGTCACACGCCATTCCAGCAGCAATACCAAAGCCTTTCCAAAGGCTCAGTTGTTTAAAGCTTTTGGCAAAGTAACGGAATCCTAACGTAAAGTTTCGTAACGCAACTAACACACTGACAACAACTATTAGCAGAGATTTAAAGTGTCACAGAGGAGTATAAACACGGACGAGCCGATAAATGAGTAAATCTAACACCTACAGAATTGACAATTGGCATCAATCAATTACACCCTTATGCGGCTTAACAATTTCACGCAAAAATTGCTAGATATCGTCATGGACGATCATTACACTACTAACAGTATTTAGCGTTGCATACCACGACATTGCTTTATATCGTCATGGACGATGGCTACACTACTTATTTAGTATCTTATACGGTATATATTATTCAGTATCTTATACAGTATCTCTTTATACAGTATATCTTATACTTATCAAGTATTTAGCGTAGAATACCACGACATTGCTATATATCGTCATGGACGATGGTTACACTATTAACAGTATTTAGCGTAGCTTACCACGACCGCAGACAGACGTCGTCACGTGACTCTGAGCAGACTTTAGGAAGCGGTTGAGCGAGTCGACAATATGGCGTCGCATGAGCTCATCCTCTATGAATCCCACTCTCAGCTCTAACTCCACTCTCTCCTGCTCCTCCCTCATCTCCTCCGACACGCCTCTCTGCTGATAGTCCTTCTCCACCTTCACTCCAAACTTCTCCTCGCAAGATATAAAAAAAAAAAAAAACAGGCAATAAACTAAAATGCAATAAATTAAAGGTGTGAGGAGTAGAAATTCTGTAAAATTCCCCGCCGAGGAGATAAAAGTAAAATCTCGAACATTCACAGAACAGCTAGCGTGGATAATTTAATATAAAATGCTTAATGGCTTCAATGTCTGTCATGAAAGTTGGCTGATATTAATCATCATGGATGATAATGTTAAAGTACTGTGCGTTATACAGTGTTCACATATACAGAGCTAAAAGGGCTAGTCTTTTTATTTAAACCATAAAAGAGTCAACATCCCTAATCGAAACATAAAGGAATCTTGAATACTAAGTGCAGATTTTATTTAAGGTTTATCTTAATCAACTCCACCTCAAAAACACTTTTAAAATATCTTCAAATACTGTACAATTAGGGCAATCAAATGCTAAATTTCGATTAAAACATTTAGTACAGCTAAATTATACTTACTGGCTGTTCTTCATAGAAAACTTTCAACTTGATCATGCTAATGAGTTTAAGTCTGAGTAGATATCTGCAGCAAACAATCAAAAAATACAAAACGTCGTCAACGGTGAAGTAAATACAATCAGTCACGATATACTTATTCGTTCAAGATTAAAACACTTCACTGCAGTAAATTACTATTGCTACTTGATTAGATTTACTTATTCATAAAATATTAAAACATACACAATTTTACATTGAAAACTACCTTTGAATTTGAAGATAAAATTGAATTACATCTGTAAAATACTAGCCAAACACGCAATACAGAAAATAATGCAATTTTTATTGAAATTTTGTTATTCCATACGCAACTGCTCATTTGGCAGTCTTAAACAAATATCTATTCTTCTTCATAGAGTATCAAATATCGTTTAGACAACACTTGACTGTTAACTTTTGTTACAAATTGCTGTTGAAACGAGTATTCTTTAAATTAGTTGTGAAATTCAGCCGACTGGAAGGTTCTATTCTGCCAACAATATTCATGTTTATGAAGTGAAATAATTTTGGCTAATCTATTGATCCTCAATTGATTACTATTAAACATCTACTGATTACTAGCTGCTATATTACTGGCTACTATATTACTTGCTACTATATTACTAGCTACAATACTACTAGCTACTATATTACTGGCTACTATAATTGTGCCATTGCAATTAAATTGAGTTAATTTTAACTGCCATAATTAGGATTTTTTATATTTCATGAATAGAAATAACATTAATTTTCAGAACCAACCTAACTAAAACTAGATGATGTCTGGACGCTTGCTTCACTTTGTCATCGACCAAATCATCTACAAGAGACTGCAATGCAGCCGGCACAGATCTGGTCTGAGAAAGAAGAACAAAAGTATGACTTAGAGCATCTTTCATACCGACCATCCATCCTGTAAAACCAAACATTAAATAACAATCGTGAATATGGTATACGAAGCAGGCCTTACAAATGCATCAGAACTACCATTATACCCTGCAAAATTGTTAAATCTATCTAGATAAAAAGGACAAAAATTATTATAATAATAGTCAATATAATCATATTACAGAGTACACTACTAAGCTCAATGTAATTATTTCTACAGACTATCCAGTAAATAATTTATAAACAATTAACTTACTAACAATTTATAATATCTACAAACAATTTATCATCATCATCATCTTCCCTTTTGATTTCAGTTTAACCGGTGTTGATATAAGAGTAGACTTTCTCCACTCCTCTCTGTCCCAGACCGTAAAATTTATAAACCATTAAATTAATTAACTTTATAAACAACTCATCATCATCCTCCCTTGAATCCCAGTTTAACCAGGGTCGGGATACAAATAGACTGTCTCAAATCCTCTCTGTCTAATACCACACCATCAGCCAATCCCCTATTTGAGACTTTTCCATTCATATAAATTTTTGCAGCAATTTCTGGAGCCTATGCACTTTATAATCAACTGAAAACCAAAAATAATTTACAAACAATTTATCAATCGAAAAAATTTATCGTTAAAACTGTTTATTCACTGCTAACAAATTGGCCACAATAGACTGAGTCATTCACGAGAAGAATTTCTGCCACAGACCCACAGTGTTGTCCTCCACTGGTGATGTCAGCAGCACGTCTGCTGCATCACGTGTTACTGTGGGAGCACGGAACCAGACGACATCAGCGGGGACGTGCGGGCGCGTGTGCAGGTTGTAGTGAATGCTGGGCCTGAGGGCCGCTATCAGGTACACACCGTTCACTGAGCTCACCAGCCCGTGACACGCCCACGAGCGCTTCTCCCATGGGACGTCCAGTATGGGCTCAACGTTGACCAGTTGAGGTTCTAGAAAGATAATAATAATAATAATAACGAAAGCTTAACCTCCGTTTCCTCATATAAGGATGATGTCTCCAAGACATCCCCCCATCACATGTCACCACAAATCGATTCAAGCCAAACGATCTGAAAAACATGTGCTGAAGAGAAAGAAAAAGATCCTAAATGGTGCCGGTCTGGTGATCAAAAAAACAGTCAGGCAGAATGAAAAAAGTCTATTGTGGGAAGAGATGCGTTTTCAACCTACATCAGAAAGCGGAAGTAGTACAACATGAGCGAAGATCAGGAGGCAGAGAGTTCCAAACAGTAGGAGCGGGAGAAAGAAAATGAGCGTATACCTAACGAAGTGAGAATATTAGGAATATGAGCAGTTTAGCATAAGAAGGACGAAGCTTAATGTTAAACAATTATCCGTTAGGTATACAATTCTGCCTAATGTGAAACGTAGAATTTCTAATATCCACATGCTGCTGTTCTGCATAGAGACCAAAAAACTTGAAAAGCTGGCAGCGAAATAAATATTCAAGGTAATTGGTTAAATCTGAATATAAAGCAGTAGAAAGAAATTATCATCATCTTCTCTACAAATGTGGAAAAAGTAGAATAAATAAATATGTAAGACTGTTACAACAGTTCAAAGAAATGATAAAAACTGAACCACTAGAATTCAATAATAATAATAATAATAATAACAATAAAGGTTTAAAGTCCGTTTCCTCATCCAGGGATGATGCCAGGGACGTCCCCAACAGCACACATCACTACAGAACCACTACAGATCAAAGAGTATTATTTATTTGCTTACAGATTAGACAAAACAGTGACAGGACAGGAAAGCAACAAACCAGCCTGACTGACATCACAAGTGGCTCTGAAGATGAGACTGTCACCTGAAGCTATGATCAGTCTGTCCTCCAACCACAAGATACCTGTCAAACAATCAGTCATAAAATATACCTCTCAGACAATCAGTCATAGAATATACCTGTCAGACAATCAGTCATAGAATATACCTGTCAGACAATCAGTCATAGAATATACCTATCAGACAATCAGTCATAGAATATACCTGTCAGTCAATCGGTCATAGAATACCTTTCAGACAATCAGTCATAGAATATACCTCTCAGACAATCAGTCATAGAATATACCTCTCAATCAATCGGTCATAGAATATACAGGTCAGACAATCAGTCATAGAATATACCTATCATACGTCACTCATAGAATACTTATTACACAATCGGTCATACAATACCTATTAAACCACTGCTACATCTAACAGTAAAAATCATCAAGAGAGAAAGGCAACTTTAAATTCAGTTGAAATGAGTCAGGCATTGAACATTTATCGACCCTGACTCCTTTCTATTTCCTACTGGTAATTTTAATAAGTGCATATCCACAGGTAAAGTTTATATATTGCCACTGGCTGGAGCCAGTGGCGATGTCTGTAAGATATTCGACCGCGGATTAGAATGCGCGGGGTTCAAATCCTAGGCTCGCCTATCATTGGCATCACTTTTGAGTGAGGAAACCGATGTTAACATTAGCTTTACCAGCTTTCTTCCTCTACTGTGTGCTACAGCCACGCTAAATCAGCTGCAGAGATTGGTGACAGAGTTAACAGAAACTGCACTAATAAATTAGTAAACACCACAAAGACAACAACGTTATCGAGGCACTATGAATAAAAGATAGCAAACATTTTTAAAATTAGATAAACTCAATTAAACCAGTTTAAAATGAAATAAATTGATTTTGAATAGAATGCTTACTGCTGATGTGTAGAGTTAGAGGCAGGAGATGAACAGATGTTGTGGGACACACCGGTCCAGCACACGCTGCTTCCCCTTCATCATCATCATCATCATTTATGTGCAGCAGCTTCCACATGATAATGAATTGAGCCTTGGCACCAATCAGCACTCGCTTCTGTTATCATTCAATCAAATTATTTAGCTGCTTATGTCATACATCTTGATTGACTGAAGATAGGAGAAGGAGCGGAACCATTTATTGATCTCTCTCTTAGTGCACTGCCCATTGGCAGGTCCGTGATATATAGCGCCTCCACTCCTCTCTGACTTCCATTTTTCTCATCATATCCATATGAATGGATCTCTTTTAAAGCTGGTAAGGCTAATGTTATCGTCGGTTTCCTCACTCGAAAGCGATCTCAAAGCGACGGGTGAGCACAGGATTTGAACCCCGCACAAACTGATCCGCAGTCGAATATTTAACCGATATCGCCACTGGCTTCAGCCATTTATGCGCTGGTTAATATTAAATGAGTTGATTAATTCCGTCACTTAAGAGCACAAACAGTTGTTATAATTTGCTTACAAGATCTGCTTAACAGAATGATCTCGATATTATACGTTTATTTAATCTATGTGGACTTACATAGTAGGCTTTAAAAATTGTGCAGTACTGTACCTATACTAAGTTAGGCATAATAAGTACGTCCACAATTATTCAGCCTTTGAAAAATCCAGTTTTACACAGAAGTGTCGACACTGAGGCCTATACTACTATACATGTAGCAATAATTGTCTAATAAAAATTAAGATAAAAAATTTATACACAGATATTCATCGAACTAAATTTTTATAAAACACAGCATTATTTTCACAAAGTACTAAGCACATCAAATCATTAAAATTTGATCAATCTTAATGATATGAGATCATTGAGATTGATCTTCAATCTCAAAGATTATACTATGAGACGGAAGAAAAAATTACATGAGACTCCGACCCTTTATAAATTTTTATAAAACACAGCATTATTTGCACTAAGCACATGAAATCCAAATAAGAATGAGACTGAAGATTGAAGATAAGATTATACTAAGAAGGGACTCGGAACCTGAGGCACCCAGAGCAGCTCCGACACTGACAGTTTATCCTCGTCAGTCCATAAGGGTGTCGTGGTCATCAGGGTCAAGGTCTGACCGCCACTCGCTTGACCAGCATCAGTGGTCAGTGGTTCTGACGAGGGACGTAGCGAAAGCTTTAGCGTGTGCACGCTGACTGTACCAGAGTTAGACGTCTCGCAGAGGTACACTAATCAATCAATCAATCGATCAATAAATTATCCAATAATATAAACCAGTCAAGATATACTGGAACTATTTATCAATTCAGTCTTAACATATGATGTGAAAAATTGGACATATAATTGTAGTATTGGATCTAAGTTGCATGTCAACAGAACATTGTTGCTATAATAGCTTAGTAGATGATTGAGACAATGTTATTATTGTTAGCAAGCACATCATCTCCACTGTCTAAACATTATGGGTCACAGGGTTTAGCTCATTTGGTAGAGTCATAAACAAAGTTAAGCAACATCGAGCTCGCTAGTACTAGGACGGGCGATCATTATAGAAGATCAAGTGCTGAGAGCATTGAATGAAATACACCACAGGCTCTCGTGCTATTCTTAAATCCGTATAAGAGAAATTGCACTAATAAAAGACAGCGATTAATAACAACTTTGAGAGGAAGAAAGAAATAGAAGAAAACTACAAAATGCTGCAAAAAAGCAAGAACGCTTATGAAAACATGAGCTTTGAGCCATTTGTATAAACTAGATGAAAGCAAATTGAAGGGTTAGGCAGGAAACCTCAGCACATTCATATTGCATATTACAAATTACAAAAAACAAAAAGTCATTGAGTTTTTTGTCTCTGTAGAGTTGGACACTATGCAGTCCAAACGTATTTTTTCTATTTGCTGCCATATTACTGAAAGAACTTCCTACTACTCAACAAGCTCATAACATTCAACAATAGTTATGCTATACCCAAACCTCAACTTCTTTAGCCAGGAAAAATAGGACCTCTAAGATGGTTTCCAAATGCCTTCCTGCAGTTGACATTTGGTTTATTATTCATTGACACAAAAAAAACAATAAAGGTCAATAGAAGTTAACTGAAATATGTACAAGATATTTTTCATATTTTAAATAATACAACGAGGATATAAAATATATCCCTTCATAACTTTGCAGCAAACACACAAATCAAGCAATTATGTAAATCTAGCAGAAAAGGAATTCTAAAGAAATATAAAATATAAGAATTATAAAATATAAGAATTATAAAATATAAGAATTATAAAATATAAGAATTATAAAATATAAGAATTATAAAATATAAAGAAACTATAAAGAAATTACCAAATTTCTGTTGTTGTTGTCGCGCTGAGACGACTGGCAGAAAATAGAGATAAGTGACATCAGCTGCATCTGAACGGAACACTGATACCACGTCGAAGTCCCTGCAGTCAGCAATAACAATAAATTAGAGCGATACTGTCATCCATGACATCACACAGCACTTTTAATAAAAGCTTTAAATAATGGGAATCCAAAGTTTAGAAAATCAACCCTATGAATTGCGATGAACAAGGAAAAAACAAACAAAACGAACAAAGGCAATAGCTTAATCATGTTCAATATTAATATATTTTAGAAAAACAGTTCAAATAGAGATATCTTACTTGTTATAAAAATTGTTACAAATAGTTTGTCTGGTGATATTTTTAAATGCAAAGTGTATATTTTATATTCTCTTTTCTCTATATAGTTACAATATGACATCAGCATGTGTCCATAGATTCTTTTATTAGTTGCTGTTTTTGTTGTTTTTCATTATTATTTATTGCATTGTTTGAAATAATATTAGGTTCTACGCTTTCAACTAAAAATAGATATATAGTAAAATTAGTAACTTAAATTGTAAGTGAGTACACATTTGAGAGAACACCAGCAACAAAATGCATATTTCTCTTTATTAATATTAAATTTTAATCTCAATTTAATGTGTTTTGCATTCAGTATTGCAAAATCAAAACTGACAAGAGTGAAAAAGTTAAGATGTTAAAAAGTTAAGACATCTTAACTTTTTCACTCTTGTCAGTTTTGATTTTGCAATACTGAATGCGAAACACATTAAATCGAGATTAAAATTTAATATTAATAAAGAGAAATACATTGTAGCTAGTGTTCTCTCAAATGTGTACAAAATGCATAACTTGTTATTTTCAGAGTTCAATTTAATGAGTACATGAAAATTAAAAAGTAGTGATGTGCTTAACAACTCGGCTAAGAGAGCAGCATATAAACGACTCGCACAGCTCAGTGAGCCGACTCTTCTGAGCTGCTCAGCTGCACGCTGCTCTCAACTCGTTCAGGCACTAACTACAGTAACTGCAACTAAACCTGTGTGTAGGCCTACATGACTTCTAGTAGTCTAGGACCTAGGTCCTCTAGGAGTCAACTCATCGAGTCACTGAGTGACAACTAGTGAATGTACTACAACTGAGAGGCTGAGAGCCAGCCTGTCTCAGATCGTTTGAAATGGAGGCCTAAGTAGGCCAACTGCAGGGTCTGCATGAGTGGTTCAATTCAATAGATTTTGACCAGCACACCGAGAGCAGCTCTTAGGTAGCACTGAGCTGTTAGTAAGAAAAGCTCACTTCAAAGAATAAAAATAAAAATAATAAAGGTTTAAAGTCCATTTCCTCATACAAGGATGATGTCAGGGATGTCCCCCATCACATGTCACTATAAATCGATTCACCCCAAACGATTTGAAGAAAAAAACATGTGCTGAAGAGAATGAACTAGAGTGAGTCGAAAGAACAGTGAGCGGCCAACTCTATTACAAAGTGAGGATCTGAGAGTACTTACCTCGTATGAACCGTAGTCGCAGACACACGTACCAACACGACGTAGGGTGCGCGTAGAGACACAGCTAGAAAGCTCACAGTCGATCCATCACTGGTTTGAAATGCCGGAGACCAGGCAACAGCTGCTCAAGAACACTTCTAATTATCAATTCACATATTGATTGTAATTTAATAATATTATGCAAATTTTCTTTAGTCAATATAATTTAAGTTTACTTTTTTAAATGTACACTTTACTGCAATTATTAAATTAACTAATTATCTAATTATAATGAAACACTATGTCAATTAATAGCACTAAGTTACAAAATCTCCTTGCAATGTTTCTCTATAATATAATGATTAATTTATTATTTGAATTTAAAAACTGATGTAATTGTGTAATTATGCAACTATAACATCCATCTTATTTTTTTGCAATATTTGATGAATATTTGTATTATTTTGATTCACTTTTTGCAGAGTTTCTTATTTTTTCAAATACTTAGATATTAAAGAACACCAGTAATCAATTGATGTTGATATTATATTGTATAATTCTGTAATGTTCTATTTATTGTGATTCTCACAGAGTTACATAACCCTTTTGGTGTGCTTCATAAAAATTAAAAATAATTAATTAAACAATTTGTTACAACAATCATTCCACAAACAACACGCTACTACCACTATGTATCAAAAAAATTCATTTTCCTTAGCTATTTGAATTTATATTATATAATTTTATATGCAGACACAAGATAGTAATTTTCCTTGCTATTAAATTTGCTAATTAATTAGAAATAATTATTACTTAATATTTATTATTATTATTATATTATAATTATTAGCTGAACTAAAAGTAATTTTTGGAGATATGTATATCTAAAATTACTGTGTATATACTGTAAGCATATTATAGTAAAACAATATTGTATATAATGATATATTTTGTTAATATATATACTGTATATATACTAAAAATAATAATATATATATTTCAAATTGATAGATACAAACCTACTGCAGCCCTTGCAAAGCAGACTTCTTTGATTTTGTCAATATTGTTCTTAGAGTCCTCCTGAATTAGGCTGCCGCAAGCTGACGGATTTCTTCTCAAGAAATCAGCCCAGAGATCAGATATGTCACACAGCTGCACAAGATTAGACAAATGTTACCAATAAACCATAATCATTACGAAACTAGACTTAGAGTTTTAACGTTGCTATATTTGTTTTGATGATTGAATAAAATATATCAATTATAATTATCAACTACATGTAGTTTTACGCCTATTTCACACTTTACAATTATTATTTTGCATTACCTTATTACACAATAGGTCATTTTTCATTTTAAATTAATTATAAATGTATATCACGTCAATCATTATAATATTTTATTTACTAACATTTTCAACTTCAAATAAGATCTTCCTAATAACTGATGAGTATTGCTATCTCTCTCTCTCTCTCTCTCTCCCTCTCTCTCTCTCTGTCTCAGTAATAATTCGTCAAATAGGAAGTCCAAAGTCTATATTTCTATCCACAGTCGATCTTTTACAACTACAACAGGTTGATCATAGTATGAAAGCTAAATACTTAAATCCGAACTTTTGAATAACTAATATAATGAAAATTAATTCTAAGATCCTTACTATTATCATCTTGTCATAGATATATTTTAGTACTAATATTTAAATATTAGTACTATATTCTAATAACTTAAATTCAGTGTCGCCATTATCTCAGTCAGTGGAACAATCTCGTCTCCAGATGTGGAGAGAACATCTCCAATCAGTTCCAGAGGATAAAATATGTGTAGAAGCGTCAGAATGTCTTCCGTGTGGGTGCGATGAGGATCGACGAACCTGGTCATGCTTAAATAGATTTAGGACAGGTGTCGGTCGGACAAAGGTTGCAATGAGCCGATGGGGTTACTATAATGGTTCTACAGTATGTGAATGCGGCCTGGAGGAGGAGGACATTGATCATTTGATGAACTGCAACTCGACCGGTGGTGGGGTCACGCGTGAGGATCTCAGAGAGTTTAATGACCGGGCGAGAAATTATGTCAGACGCTGGATTAATGCTGTATAAGGACACGATAAGAAGAAGAAGTACTAATATAAAGAAGTTAAACAACACATTCCATGGATATCTACTAGAACTAACCATATTCCAATTGTCATGATCCTCGTGGTAGATAATCAAATGATAGTCCCAATACAACACTGCCAGAACACATCTACACAAATTATTGTATACTCTGTAATATTAACCACACTAAATAGATATGTAGCAACACTATTTATGATAGCCATCTCATTACAAGTTAAAGATAAAAAAGTACAGTGCTCATATGAAAATTTTAATAACTGCTTAACTGAACCATCTGTATTTACCTTGTTTTACAACATTCAAAGTGACATTTTTGCACCACTGACTCCTGACGATAATACCTCAGAATTCTATGAATCACTCAGCCGATATTTAACTCTATGCGGAACAAAGAAGCTACAAAACTTCAACATGACCCACAAACTCTCCCCTAAAACATACATCATTTCTATTTCTGAACAAAATACAAAATATTAATAATTATATTTATAAATTAATCACGAAATGAAATCTCAATTCATTACGCATAAAAGACAGCAGCTAAAAGAACACAAAAGAGAGCAGTTAAACAATTAAACAAACGATGCAGAGCTGTATGTAGTGCATTGGTTCTGCTTTGATGTGTTAAACATGTTAAAATAGCTAGAAATGTTATGACTACCAATAGAATAAATTAATTATATTAATTTTATATCAATATAGAAGAGTGCAAACTTGCGATGATAACCGAGACCCATTGGAGACCAGCTGACCTGCCTAACTCCTCCGATCAACTCTCCCACTGCCTCTACTCTCTCCCCGCTCGTCAGTTTATCCCATGTCTTACCTCTCCACAGGGCCGCAGCGCGTGGTAAAACGTTCTGAATGGCAGTGCCACCTGGTGACAGTTTTGAGTCAGGTACAAGATTAATGGCTCCATTGACAGCATTGTCTAGATCATCGCCCAGTATCAGGGCATTCTTGCCCTTGATTGGATGCTTAGATTCATCACCGTAGAGTCGATACGGTCGTTCAGGCAATGGAATACGCTTCACCGTCACAGGAAGATTTGTGGCAGTAGTCTGTTTCTCTGTTAGAGCTACACTGTCCTTCTATTAACAATATATATATATATATATATATATATTATATATATATATATATATGTAGCATGGGGAGTGCAAGCATAACCTGTTACAAATCACAGTATATGGAAGCACTAAGAAACAATATATGTTTCTCTTGAGTCACATTAATATTATAGTTGTAATGATAAACAGTCAGATATTAGACTTCAGAATGTTTAAGCAAAAAAAGGCATATTACAAATGAATTTAAGCATAAGAATGGCTACCAATTAGAAACAATACATTTCTGCCATATAACTTGAAATCACTAACTTGAATTTATGCAATCTAGATAGCTTTAAATGACTTACCACAATGTACACTAGAGATTCAGTAGCTACTGCCATTTCACCATCTTCAGAATAATCAATAGCCTGAGTGCTTGATAAAGCTTTGCGAACAGGAAGCTTTCCCACGCAGGTCGACATTTCCAATTAACTAATTTATTAATTTATTCAATTAAGTAATTACTTTGCAGCTATCAAGTATCTACAATAAACAATTTCCACTAAAATTGAGCCATTATTACGTATAGGCTAAAATACTAATTAAACAGAAATAAAAATTTTAGTTTAAGCTTTGTTTCCTTTATCCAAAAATGATGTCAGGGACATCCAAGCAGAGAATAAGATTATAAACCACAGACAACTTGAATAAATAAGTTGAAACTATCATCAGACAGTTGATTTGTGGTATTCTCATAATTACAAACATCAAATCCTGGAAGGTCCAACAATAACTGAGACCTCTAAGAAAGAATAATCGTGTTTACATAAACAAACGAAAATAAATCTCCCAAATAACTTCGAACGTGACTTATGACAATCAGATATTTTCATAAATGAAAATGAATTAAGATATTTTCATAAATAATAAGAGCAATAAAATAGGTAATTAATTGCATTAAAATGCTGTATTAATGTTGAATAGGATTAATTAAGATATTTTTATAAATAAGAGCAATAAAAAAGGTAATTAATCGCATTAAAATGCTGTATTAATGTTTAATAGGACTCCAATTCAAACTGGATTAATTGCCAAAAATTCTTGAAATTATTATTTTTTTAAATTTGCAAAAACATACTTCAGAAAATTAAAGTAGCTCAGTGCAGGAGCATTAGATTTAAAGCTGAGCTGATCAGAATTTAAATCCAGAACATTCACAGAAGAGGTAAATCCACAATTATCTAAACGCTCTAACGACTTAAACTTGTCGCATTATAGTGCTAGACATCTTCATGAATGATAATTTCACATTGAAATAGGAATATTTAGATGCTAAATGCCGGTTCTCATACCCACTAGAAATATTTTGAGAGAATCTTGGATGACTCGAAGAGATCAAATCAATGCCATAATATTTTATCTTTCCTTATCGAAATCATATTTTATTATTACCAAAATTAATAAAAACGCTATGCATAACGATAAACATCGAGAATTTTGTAATTGAAATTTATAAATATATTAATCAAACAAATACAAAGGGATCAGCTGATTGGTGAGTGTTACCAGCTACGTTCTTTTAATTAAAATATTTACCAGTATATTTATTCCTCCCTGATAATTATGCTAAGACTTTTATGTAAAGATAATTAAGTAAAGAATTTTTAAAACTAAGATTAAAATACTGTTTGTGTGTATTAGTACATAGCTACTTCTAATAAATATAAATATAATAATAGGTCATGAAACTAGCAATTCAATTAAAGTAATTAAACTAATTTTTATTTATCCTGAACGATATATGTATACCAAATTTTACAAATATATATTGTCGCAATCTAATCATCCAGTTAATGAGGTCGTGATAACTTGATCACGGTCTTTAATTTAGAAGTATATTGGACGTCCCTGACATAGTCATATGGCGTGGAACCGAACGTTAAGTTCTTATAATTGACTGGTCGCAGGATTAATAGAATGATTGATCGATTGATCGATTGATTGATTGATCGATTGATTGATTGATTGATCGATCGATTGATTGACTGACTGACTGACTGACTGACTGACTGACTGACTGACTGACTGACTGACTGACTGACTGACTGACTGACTGACTGACTGACTGACTGACTCGCTGGACTCACTGGCTGGCTGGCTGGCTGGCCGGCTGCATTTACTGACTGACTAATTGCTTCATTTGCTTGATTGATTGATCGATTTATTTATCTATTTATTGATTGATTGATTAATGATTAATTAATGAATGATTAATGATTAATGATTGATTTATTGATTAATTAATGAGAGTGTTGATGATGATTAATGCTGATGAAATTTTTAGTCGATTTCCAGAAAGATTCGACTGCATGGTTGGTTTAAATTACAAGATATGGCTTTGGGTATTTTTCATAATTTTTCTGATTATTGACTGATTAAATAATATTATTGCTCAGAGATCATGAAAACGACTTATTGATTAATCTTAAGAATTGATGGATAGTTTTATTGATAAGCAATTCATATCTTAGGAATTTAATGATAGCTTGATAAGCAAGCAGACCGAATATGTCTGATTTCGCTATATAAAATATATTCTGCTTGATTGATACTTGAATCATATGACTCAAGTATATAAATCAATAAGATAATTAGTATTCATTTATACTAATTATCTGGTTGATATGGAATTATAGAAATTAATTAATTCGCTGAAGAACACATATGATATGGCACAGGTTTGATTTAACGCACTTGGTTTAGTTGCGCGTCAATTAGCGAAGTTAAGCTACATCGACCTCTGTTAGCACTTTTTGGGTGACCACCTTGAAAGACTGAGTGCTGACAGCAGGGCGGTGAAAGGTTATTCTTAAATCTGCGCCGACTGCAATTGATGCGCCATCAAAAGGTAACTAGGCTATTACCAATAACCACGGAGAGAAAGGAGGGAATGGACCTTAAACAAGCATAAGTGCTTCCTGACCCAGTGTGCCGTTATGTTATAGTACGTAATGTATTGAAATGAGTCATCTGTAGCGGCTGTATGTAGTAAAGTCAATTTCATAATGATTAATCTTAATTACGAGTTTTTATGGCAGGAAATTCTCTATGAAGAATGCTCTACATTTGGATGTTTAGTTAACATATAATTAGGCCTATAATTCTGTCGATAGGGTGTCCCATGGTAGGGGACACGCGATGTGACAGGGTGTGGATGTGAGGGTGGGACACGTGATGGGACACGCTGTAGATGTGAGGGTGTGACACGCGGTAGATGTGAGGGTGAGACACGCTGTAGATATGAGGGTGTGACACGCTGTAGATGTGAGGGTGTGACACGCTGTAGATGTGAGGGTGAGACACGCTTGATGTGATAATCGATCGATTAGCTGAGCTTATATTGATCACATTATGTCAGCCTCCTCATCCCACACACATCACAATCAAACACTTCAGCTTCTGCAGGTGGAGATTATTTCTCCCAGCTTATAACAATAGCAAGCACAAATACTGACAATCTGCATAATAATAATTCTGTATAATATATATACATGTATATATATATATATATATGTATATATATATGTATATATATATATATATATATATATATATATATATATATATATATACATCATATCGTTAGATGTACTAGACATCGCGATTTGGAATCCTATCTTTCCTTTTTATTTCAAGCTTTTCATTTTTCCGGTGGAATGCATTCAATTTGTCCTGACCTGAATTTTTAATTTACGTTCTTAATTGCTAGAAACACCCGAGATGATGATACTTGGATGTGCAAACTATATGTTGAATAGATTATAGAATCTATTTGCGAATATAGTGCGCAGACATGCATAAGTACTTAGATGAAAGAAACGTTCTTACCAAAAATAAAAAACGTTCTTACCAAAACGTTCTTACCACTTACCACTTACCACTCTTACTTAAACGTTCTTACCAAAAATAAAAAACGCGTTTTTTCCCCAAAAATAAAAAACGTTGAAAAAGACGTTAGTAGCGTACACGTAGCTTGCATATATATTATCATGCCTTCATTCCATAACACTAAACGATTTTGTTACAACTAGACTTGATCTAAAGTTCTAAAGTATGTCCATAGACTTCATACAAATATAAACAAATACTGTCAGGTGACATACAGCCACACTGTCAGTTGTTCATAATTATCAATACAAGAAAATTTAAATCCGTAAGAAATTAAGAATAGACAATGTCTTAAAAGTTAGAACATCTGCCTACGTTTTTTATTTTACAAAAACTAAAAAACTTAAAAAACGCATTTTTATAAAGATAAAAAACGTAAAAAAAACCTTTTTTTCATCTATGCATAAGTATACATTTAAAAGGGAAAAAAGAGCATGCTTGTTAATTTTCTTGCACATTTAAAACATAATGCCATGCAGCATGGACGAGATTAATGAAACTTTGGGTTATATAACAATTTTAGAGCAAAGTGCATTCCTACTTATGCAAATAAAGGATCGTGTTAAATTTTGCTTTTATTATTAAAAGAAAGAGCCAATATAATGTTGATGACCTCATTCATCATGAGCAGCATTATCATCTTTCATTGAGTCCCAGTTTAACTAGAGCCGGGATTAGACATTCTTAGCAATTTCTGGACCCACTCATATGTGGAAATGAAGAGGAAGGCGGAAGACAGAGACGAGTGGAGGCGTTATATTTCATGGACCTGCCAGTAAGCACTAAAGAGAGAGAAATTTCTGAAGCCTAGGTGTACAAACCGAGTTGGTTTGAATCTGATTGCTTTGTGGCCTTATACGCACTTTCCGTCCACGAATAGTCTATTTTTCAGCAACCCGGACACAACCCGGATAAATTCATTAGGCCTATGCATTATTTGAAGGAGATCAAAGCAGATGTCGTCTGTTGAGCAATATCTGCAGTATGGAATGGATGGAATGGATAAGCCGACCAATGTTCCTGAACACGATCATCCATCCTCCTGTATCCCTCCAGTATTCCGGCAGGCTTTGATCTTCTATCATTGACCAGGTTTTTCAGAGAAAATCAAAACAACAACGCTGGGTTGCTCATCCCTCTCCTTCTAAAGTTTCTAAGTAAAAAAGTAGGGTATGAAGGTGTATTAGATGGTCGCCTACGCCAAAACCTGTAGGTAGATACATATACAGTCCTAAAATAGAACATCTTTTACTGCTTGGAATGAATAAATCCATAACTATCTCACTGAAAAATCTTCAAGTTCTATTTCAGGACAGGTCCGTGTATATGGGGGTGGGTCCGGGCCCCGGGCACCCCACCAAAGGATGCACCCTACCAGGCTCCTTATTTCAGCTTGAGCTTGATTTAGATTTTTCTGCTTCATTAAACTTCCCGCAACTGGTCTCTACATCAAATGCAACAATACCCGCAACTTCCTTCGCTCATAACTCTATCAGAAAACTTTCGACAGACCCCTTCCCTAACAAAGATTTCTGTATCCGTCCCTGAAGTTTACAATTGGTTATTATTAGTCATTTGATGACTGTCAGCTGTTGCCTTAGTAACAGCAGCTGACAGTAATCAAAACAGCAGCTAAACAAGCAGCTGTTAACAGCAGCTTAATAGATATTGTAACTTTGCGATCAATCCTTTAAGATCTATGTAGTACATAATACGCCCCGATCACCAGCCCCTATTCCTTCAATCGAAGAAGCTGGGCCCCGGGCCCCCACCAGTCAAAACCTGCCGTTTCAAGAGATGTTTTACGAGTCCATTTTTAATCAGATTTAATTTTACAGTTTTTTTTATAAAGCCTTTAATATACATGTAAATCAAGACTGGCCAACAGATAGCTGCTTCGTTATATTTGAAGCAATAATATTCCATACTGTGATTAATAAAATATTTTCTGCATAAAGTACATTTCCACAAGTATAGCTCCCACACAATGAAACAAGCTTCCCGTTGCTCTTGGTGATATCTAATTTTAAACTAAGATCACTGAACTCTAAGGTGAATCATTGTTTGCAGTCACATTCGCTCTCAAATCTTCTGTCTTGCTATGCTCTTGATTTTGTTCTCGAGTCCTCGTTGATTGACGATCCGACGACTAAAACATTGGCTAGTTTTAGAATTTTATTTATTATCATCAAAAATCAAGCAAAATTATTTCAATAGTAATAAAGTTTTCAGAACAAGAAGCTACATCTTCTTTGATGCTGTAAACTACAAGTACAGAGAATTCTTATAATTATAAAAATTTCATCCTGTGCTGCCACCTGGGCAAGAAGCGTCAAACTCGCTTAGAATTCAGGCTTTCAATAATTTGCACAAATTTAAATTTAATCACACTAATATTAATACTAAAGTTATTTAATTAAATTTTAAGGTCTTTAATATTCCTCGACTGCTACTAGATTTTAATGAGGGTACACTACCATCTGTCTGATTACAGTATAAGTAGCTTCAGCGGTCTTCGTTATTTCTGTAACTTTTTCATTCATTTCGAAGTTGAGTCAATAGCAGGATCGGTTTGCTGATCGACTCCGGATCATTAGATGCAGGTTTCAAAGATATGGTTGCTGGGTTCGGTACTGATATGATTTCGAGACAGTTTTCCTGTCACAACACTAAACCATCTAGCATTCCTCTGCTGCAAGATTTCTCTGTAGTGTCCTAGAAATTGCAGAAATTGAGCATTTCCCAAGACAAAGTCGCGTCCAGCTTACGGAATAGATTTATTCTACTGCGCAGTTGTCTTTCCCTTTCCATCCTTATATCCTGCGGCCAGTCCCGGCTATGAATTATCTCTAAATCCACTCGGCGAATAAATCCATGTCCAGGGGCGCTGACATCGATAGACTGGTAAAACTAGACGAGTCTAATCATAGCTTGATGGAAGTTCTCTGTTAGAGGACCCGCCTCTTCTCTCAGAGCTATTCAGCGATGTGTGCGCCTCTGCGTAAATCTGAAGAGTTTCTGACTATTTTAAACTAGAAAATAGAAGATAATACGGGTCAAAGTTCTATGGAAACTATTCCAAACCCGATCTGAGCGTTTCAGCTCTGAAGATTTCAATATTATTAAAAATATTATAATTTCATATTATAATATTAATATTAACAATATTAATATTATTCAATATTATAATTAATACTTTTAAAAGTTTGTACTAAATAAATATGTAAATTACAGGAGTTTCAAATGATATCATATTTTGTCGAATCATTAAGTCGGAGTGACCTGCATTAGGGCTTATCATCTGATTATACAATGTAGTAGATGGTTTTAATCTTGAGACTTGATGTACAAGTAAACCTATTTCACTAATTTCAGTTCACTGTACCTGCTATTAACGTTTAAATCCATGTAGTTATTCTAAAGCTGAAGAGCAGTGGTTGCGGCAGAATGATATGACGTTTTGATTTGCTAATTTCTTAGTTTCACTTGCGCCCCGTGAATCTCAGGTGAGAAGTACTGTTGAAGCTTAGCTCATGTCAATTAAATAAAAACTGCAACGAGACACAAGACAAATATTCAGATAGACAGACTAGAGCGACGAATACTATCTAGGATTAACAGAGTCTAGACTTCAAACATCAGCGCTACATGCCTTTCTGTTTCATCTCGTGATCACTGGGATATTCTGTTGCTCGACTCGTTTGGATGAGCGTCAGAACACCAATTTCTCTCTACTCAGATCTCCGCATATGATCATCGGAGCAGATCTCTCTATCAATACTAAACATGATCATCTGATCTATCCATCAATAGTAAATATGATCATCAGATCTCTCTCTCCGTCAATACTAAATATGAACATCAGATCTATCTGTCAATATTAAATATGAACATCAGATCTATCTGTCAATACTAAATATGAACATCAGATCTATCTGTCAATATTAAATATGAACATCAGATCTATCTGTCAATATTAAATATGAACATCAGATCTATCTGTCAATATTAAATATGAACATCAGATCTATCTGTCAATATTAAATATGAACATCAGATCTATTTGTCAATACTAAATATGAACATCAGATCTATCTGTCAATATTAGATATGAACATCAGATCTATCTGTCAATATTAAATATGAACATCAGATCTATCTGTCAATACTAAATATGAACATCAGATCTATCTGTCAATATTAAATATGAACATCAGATCTATCTGTCAATATTAAATATGAGCATCAGATCTCTCTATCAATACTAAATATGAACATCAGTTCTCTCTATCAATGCTAAATGTTAACATAAAATCTCTCCATCAATAGTAAATTTGAATATCACATCTCTCTATCAATTGTAAATATGATCATCAGATCTCTCTGTAAATACTAAATATGAACATCAGATCTCTTTATCAATACTAAATATTAACATCAGCTCTATATATTAATGCTAGATATGAACATTGTCTTTCTTTATCAATATTACAGATGATTATCACACCAGATATTTCTCTCTCTCTCATTTTCTCTCATTCTCTCTCTCTTTCTCTCTCTCTCTCTCTCTCTCTCTCTCTCTCTCTCTCTCTCTCTCTCTCTCTCTCTCT